>CM051693.1:17362136-17369636 GCA_028022725.1 Lycodopsis pacificus
AGAATGGGACCAGAGTGTAAATTCATGCATATGCGATCGCTGTTTGATGTAGCTTTCGGGTTTTTCGACTATTGTGGATCACAGACGTGGATGCTTGACACATTGTTCCAACCGCCACATAAATTAATCATCGAATGAAGGAAAAGGAATCATTTCATCTTTAAGGAGTATAAATATGAACAGTGACTCATTCATCCGTCCGACTGGATGAGAACAGAGAGTGGCCGTTTAAAGGAAACAGTGTAATTGCAGTATTTCAAAGGAAAGGAAACATATTCTTTAAAGAGATACATATGCGTATGTATATATATATACTTATATGTATATATATACACACATAGAACACCTTGTCTGTTGAAATTGCTCCTATTTTCCAAAGTTCTCTCTGAACTCAGAGGTTCAGCTGAGGTAGCAGTCACACTTCATCTTCCCCTCACAGGGGGGGGGGGGGGGGACACAGAAAAGGGACAGTGGGAAACCTGAGAAGAGCACATCAGACTTGTGGCAGGATATGTGTGAAGGCCTGTAGGGGCAAGTTCAACTCCAGACTCACTGCGGCAGAGAACACACAGAATACCTGTGGTGCACCTGCAGTCTGCTGCCGGCCAACTTTGCACTCCTAGAAACTGATGCAGCAAACCAAGTCTTTCTCTCCTGTTCCAGTTTCTGATAGCGAAGCCAGTGGTGTCTGTCCACATCAGGTCTATACTCGGTCATAACACTCCATGATACGGTATAAAGACCTTCATGGTTCCCCAGTGATGAATGCAAAGGTCTTCCTCCGGTGGAATATCTTGATGAATTGTACAAATGTTCACGGCTCTATCTAATGTATCCCAGTGACTCTGGTGACCTCTGACCTCTCCTCTAGAGCCACGATGAGCTTCACATATTGTATTTTTAAATGAAAATGCCTCAACAACTTCTGACTGGATTGCTATGAAATTTGGTTCACACGTTCCCCTGAGGATGAGGAGTAATAACTTTGTTATCGAGTCTTGTTTCCCCGTCCTGACCCGAGAGAAGAACCAGCGTCATGTTCAACGTCTCTGAATACAACTTACAGAACAACGCAGCCACAGGATGACTGGTGCTGTGCAGACACGCACCACACAGACGGATGTCAGGATGAAACGCCAGCAGATGAATGAAACTGTGTTCCATGTGAATTGGTCTCATCTGGCTATAAGACCAGACATCGGGCTCACGGATCAGGTTGTGTATTCCTGCTAATAATCGATCTTCTGCTTCAGAAAAACAGTGCAGGTCTGCAGGAACCAGTTCAATTCAATCTGACGTACAGTAGAAAACATGTCCGTGGGCGTAATTAGGACACAGCATTTGAATCAATCCAGTTTGGCGACCAGAAATTATAATCATCGTCGCAGCGCAGGCCCGGTGAGTGCTGCGGTGTGTATGTGTAGTTTGTGTGGTGACATCCATTGCTCATGAACAGCACTCCCTTATTTCCTTCTCTATTAATTATCTGCCTCAAAGTTCTGCTTTTTATTTCACAATCTTTTAAAAAAGGGATTCATCCGCTGTTACACTGCCATCACAGGAGACACTCCACCTCATTGAGGTCCCCATGGGGACTCAACTCCTCCAGCAGGGTTCAATCAGTGCTTTCTTTCTCCGTTTGATTTACATCCGGTGAATAAAAGGGGGGGGGGGGAAGCTTACATCAGCAGCTAAGCAGGTCTTTGAATGCAGAACTGTTATTTCAACACACACTAAATCATTCATATACTTCTCGGTCTCTGCCAAACAAATGTTCTGACACCAAATGACTTGGGCTTGTTTCCGAGACACGCATCAAGGGTACCCCAAGGTACAGTGAGAGCATTTAAACAATCTACAGTTAGACGGCTTTGTTTAGTCACTCCCAGACTGAGTCAAACAACGTTTGAGGGAAACCCAGGTATTCAAGCCACATCTTCCCATTGGTTGAGTAGTTATTCTCATGACTCGTCACCTATTTTTGTAACCCGAAGTGCCAGAACGGAACGGAATTAGTGAACGGTTCCACGCTAATTACACTTTGTTTTTGCTATAGGGTTAGGGTTCTACCTGTGCATGGTAAATACAGTGTGGTTAAGGTTAGAGGAGATCATTATTATGCTTCATAAACTATTAGGTCTTGTCAGGTTAGGCAACTAAACCACGTTATTGTTTGGGAAACGGTGTGGTTACAGGTACAGCAATATAAATAACTTGGGATGTGAACTCTGCCATGTTCTACCTGCTGCACAAAGGACACACTACCTCCTGCGTTGGCACCGGACTTACATGCTGTGATGCAGAATCCTCCACTGAGTGGGATGTCCTCATCCTATCAAAGCACACATAGTAAATCAGTAATAAATTGCCTCATGTGATTGTTGAGTTACCACAGTTATCGTTTTTGGCACCATCGTAGATTCAAAATAAATTTGAGAAAATCCTAAAAAATAGAAAAGCTTCTTTTCTCCGCACACTCACAAAGTAGAAATTACAAAACAAAATAATGAGAGAAAGAAACCAGGGGGTCTTGCCAAGTCTGGCAGGCAGGGAAAGGAAGCTAATTATCCCATGGTGCTTGAAGCTGAAGTGCTGATTGACAATCACAGCACTGCTCTCAGGGCGTCTATAGCTATTAGGCTGAGAGACCAGCGTTTGCCAAAAGCACTGATCACTGTGGTCATGTGAGCCAAACCAGGCTCAACCACGAGCCTACAGCGTTGTGACAAGCAGGACTGAGCTCTGCAGCGTTCATCTGCCTCGTCAGCATCAGTGGTGTAGGTCTAGAGTAGAGAGGGTCCATTCGAGTCCATTAAGTATCATCAACCAGGAGCAGCAGATGTAGATGTTGATAGAAAAACGCATCCACTGTCGGTCCGTACATGTTATCAAGTCGATCTGAACATGTTTCTGTGTTGAACAAACTCCGGAAGTGGTGGTCGAGGGATTGTCTCTTACAGTCTGTCTAAGCCACATAGACAGTGCTGTGGCCCCATCCATATATTATAATATATTATATCGGGGGGGGGGGGGTGAATCACATCAGGATGAATCACATCTGAATATTAAGAGGGAACAGAACAGGATAATGGATATTAATGTGTGCATGTGCATTAAGTGTGTTCCTGCCTTACAAACTATATTTATCGTGTCAGTCAAAGGTTCCATCGGGTTCATTTCTATCTTAGCGTGAGAGCCGCAGCATGTTGAGAGAAACTCATCAGTCTTGGACTTTTCACCCAAGTGAGTGTAATTGAACTGCTCAGGCATTTCAATCTGCTGCAAACAGCACCCCCCCCCCCCCCCCAATCACACTGACACACATGGACTCTGGAAAATAAAAGTGGCTGAAATTTGAATCATGCATCCAATCTTGCACACTAACGACTGATTTATGGACGTGTGTGTGTGTGTGTGTGTGTGTGTGTGTGTGTGTGTGTGTGTGTGTGGGGGGGGGTAATACCTAAGAGATCCCCATCTGGATGCCTGTTCTTTTAAATGAACGGCTTTATGAGCACAACAAAGCCATTACAATGCTCGCACCTATGTCACCCTCTGGCAATGTAATCACTTTGTGCATTGATATTGCATTTATTTTTTAATATTTCACTGTCTGTTGGTCTGTCCTCTGCCGCAGCTTGCTTCGCTGCATGTATTCCATTTTCATTCTCGCTCTAAACGGCATTTCTTCCCTAGAAATGAGATGTCAGCGCGGCTGTCCCTTATTAATTCTACCCAGAAGTGAGGACTCCAGTTCCGACCTCTCCTGTCTTTCTCTTATTCTCTACTTCTCCTCTCTAGCCCTGTCACTTCATCCCCTTTAGCGCCGTTCTCACCCCTACCCTCCCTCTCATTCTCACCTCCTTTCCTGCCTCACCTATCGCTCGCATTAAATCAAATGGAACACATTAAAAATGGCACGCGCAGCAGACAATGGCTTTTATGATTGCCTGCCGTGTTCGGCCTGGTTGTGCTGCACAGCCCCATGAAATGCCATTTGTATCACCTCATTTCATAGGTTCTCTCTCCAGATGCACAACAGAGAAGAGACACGGAGGCCGAGCAGATACATGTCGCAGGATGAGCGCGGCGGCAGGATGAGAGAATGGAAAAGGCGTGACTGCGTGGCACAGAGTTCAGAGGGGGGGGGGGGTATGAATACAATCTAATGACGTAGCTGAAGAAAAACATCTTCAACAGCGAGAAAACGAGACTGAGGGGGAAGAAAAGACGGGAGAAATGGATGAATACGAAGAGTGAGAGGGGTGGAGTAATGGTGTGAGAGTGAAGAAAGGCCAAGAGAAGGAAGAGGGTGAGAAAATGATATTGGTAAGGGAGAGATAGACGGTGCGAGAGAGAGAGAGAGAGAGAGAGAGAGAGAGAGAGAGGGAGAGATAGACGGAGCGAGAGGGAGAGAGAGAGAGAGACAGAGAGAGAGAGAGAGGGAGGGAGACAGGGAGAGATAGACGGAGATAGAGAGAGAGGGAGAGATAGACGGTGAGAGAGAGAGGGAGAGAGAGAGATAGACGGAGAGAGAGATAGAGAGATAGACGGAGAGAGAGGGAGAGAGAGAGAGAGACAGAGAGAGAGAGAGAGAGGGAGAGAGAGAGAGAGGGAGACAGGGAGAGATAGACAGAGAGAGAGAGAGAGGGAGAGATAGACGGTGAGAGAGGGAGAGAGAGAGATAGACGGAGAGAGAGATAGAGAGATAGACGGAGGGAGAGAGAGAGAGAGAGAGGGAGAGATAGATGGAGAGAGAGCGAGAGAGCGAGAGAGCAAGAGAGCAAGAGATAGAGAGAGATAGATAGGGAGAGGGAGAGATAGGGAGAGGGAGAGATAGACGGAGAGAGATGGAGAGATAGACGGAGAGAGAGATAGATGGAGTGAGAGAGAGAGAGAGACGGAGAGAGATGGAGAGATAGACGGAGAGAGAGAGATAGATGGAGAGAGAGAGAGCGAGGGAGGGAGAGAGAGGGAGAGAGAGCTCTACAATGACTGAGATTACCCTAGAAAGCACTGACTCTATTCAAATAAGAATAAGCTGCCAAGACAACTGCAAGGATTTAGAGCAATAAGAAATATATAGCGACCGAGGGAGAGAGAGAGAGAGAGAGGGATGATGAGGGCACCTCTCTCGCTCTCCCTCCTCCCTCTCCATTAGTACAGTGAGCATATTGGGCTTATTAAATTCTAATTGTCTGTAATGGCCGCCCAGGCTCTCTGAGGCACTATGACAGGGTGAGCGTGAGCGGAGGTATTTGTTTTGCTAATTGGAAACCGTTCCGCTCCCTTAAGTGTTCTGCTGTTTGCCGATGCTGATACAGAGCTGGAGAAAGGACGGATAGATGGTTGGATAGATAGATGGAGAGATGGATGGATGGATGGCTGGATGGATGGATGGGGGCCGTGGAGAGGGAGCCCGGGCGGGAGGGCAGCGTGTAAGAGGAGCACCTTGGGTGTATTTACCAGTGAGGAGGAATATGAAAAATCAATGAGGACATAATGAGCTTCATTTAGAAAGTTGTCAGACAGCAGCAGAGGGCTGTTCAGCTGGATTCACTGTGTGAAAGAGAAGCTGTTTACACAGCGCACCACGTACAGCAGGCCTTACTGAGGGTTCAGGGAACGCACCACGTACAGCAGGTCTTACTGAGGGTTCAGGGAACGCACCACGTACAGCAGGCCTTACTGAGGGTTCAGGGAACGCACCACGTACAGCAGGCCTTACTGAGGGTTCAGGGAACGCACCACGTACAGCAGGTCTTACTGAGGGTTCAGGGAACGCACCACGTACAGCAGGCCTTACTGAGGGTTCAGGGAACGCACCACGTACAGCAGGTCTTACTGAGGGTTCAGGGAACGCACCACGTACAGCAGGCCTTACTGAGGGTTCAGGGAACGCACCACGTACAGCAGGCCTTACTGAGGGTTCAGGGAATGCACCACGTACAGCAGGCCTTACTGAGGATTCAGGGAACGCACCACGTACAGCAGGTCTTACTGAGGATTCAGGGAACGCACCACGTACAGCAGGCCTTACTGAGGGTTCAGGGAACATTCACAGGCTCGATGCTCTCTTTCAGCAGTTATATAACAAAACATGACTTATTATTTATGTACGAATATCACGTGGCTGGATGTATGTTCTTCATATTGGTCTGTATATCAAGGTTTGTTTATTCCCCCCCCCAATACCTCTCACGTCCTTGGAGCGTCCTGACACGCAGCATGCATCAGAAGGCATTTAGAGTTCTTTGCTTGTTCTATCGCCGCTCCACCCTTTCCCTTCCTCCCTACGGCAACACAAGCATGGAGAGACCAGAAGGTGCCAAGAGGTGCAAAAAGCCTCTACCGTGTTTCCATATGGCCCGCTGACGCTGAGCTACACACACACACACACACACGCACACACACGCACACACACAGACACACACACACACGCGCACACACACACACACACACACACTGTATTCGAGGTCAGGAAGCTATCGGCACACATACCTCATGAACCCGATGTGCTACGCTATGCAAGGTAAAACATGAATACAATGTACATTTTAAGGATTCCTCTGATATTTCTGGCGTTATGCTTGTTCCCTTTCTTGCAAAGAGGCAGATGTTGACTCTCCTTTCAGTATGAAGTGGAACTATAAGTTCATGTATTTAATAAAGTTACTACTGTTGTTGTAGTTCAGGTATAATTTTGAGGTACTTTTAGTTGTTCTTCTCTGTTGATGTCAGAGGGAAGGTTACTTTGTGCTTGGTGTGTTCTGCAGGATGTCGTGGGGCTGTGGTGGGGATCAGACTCTAGATCCCAAAGCGCTTCAGGACATTTTGTTCATTTTAAAGTTAAACGCATCACCCGGTGCTCTCTGAGATACGAGGAACGCTGTGTTCTTCTAAACATTTAGCTATTTGAGTATTTTCATTTTCTGTGACTTTATCCTTCTTAAGTAAAAGCAGAGAATGATCATGAGCAACATGTGGGAGAGAATCAGAAGTAGAAGTGCTCATGATGCAGATGTGTTCATCATTTCATTGTTGCAGCTTGAAAAGATGTACTGATATATTAGTTGATTTCTATAAACGTGTATTCTTGTATTAAGGGCAGTTCTGAACGCAGGACTTTTACTGGTAGGGTTAGGGTTAGAGTATTTGGAGTACTTCTTCCGCCACTTCTAAAAGTATTGACTTGTATTGTTGTTGATGTCTTCAGGAAGACTTGCTGATGAAATATAATGTGTTTATTTGTAAAGGTGCTGGTCGTCTGGTTGTGTTTCCTTCAAGCAGAGTTTCAAGTTGTTTGTTCTATGCTAAGCTAACTGGCTGCTATTGAATGAAGACACGAGCGTGGACGCGTCTTCCTATCTTAATCTCGGCAGGAAAGCGACTGAGTGTATTTTTTGCAATTTGTCAAACTATTCCGTTCGTCCTTCGCCATTCAGTGATTTGCATCACATGTAATCGTGCCAAGCTGGCTCTTTATTTGGAGGGTAATTT
>CM051693.1:17374636-17377136 GCA_028022725.1 Lycodopsis pacificus
GGGAGTCACGGTCTGCCGGCTTGTCTCCACTGACATGCAGAGAGAGGAAGTGTCGAGGGCAGAGCGTTGTGAACGTTTGGATTAAAGCCACAGAATCTAAAGCCACAGGACAGACAGGCAGGCTACCAACACACAGCACTCACTAACACAGTGAAGGGAGACAGCAGAGTAGTAAGCAGACGCACACTAAAACCTTCTTCAAGGAAGGCAACGCGTGGATGTAAAAGTAGGAATCACTTGATGAGCCTTAATACTTGTGTACAGACAACAGGTTAAAGACCAGCACATATAATGTCCAACAGCAACTACATATACACGATAACATTGGCAACACAAGAGAGACGTGCTTAGTAAAACACCAGGATTCAAACACAATCAAACAGAACCTTAAACAATCTCTAGTAGTTGATTCAAAGCGCTGGAGTCAGTGGTTGCAATGCTCCTAAAGATCCAGAGCAGCTCTCTCTGGCATAACCTGTCAACATCAGCCCCTCTATGAAGAGCAGTCTGCCCAATACCCGGAACCTCAGGGGGGCATTGAGACGTGAGCGGTTGTTAAAGTGACAGGCTGCCAGATAGTTCATATCTTTGGGTCTTCTGGGACTGTTGTGGTCACTAAGGAGCCGTTAACCTGCTGCATCTATAACCGCTAGCCATGCCGTTTCTACGTTTCTATGCTGTTACCCAACGTGCTCGGGGGGGGGGGGGGGTACTTCCAATACTAAGCGACTAAAACCTGAGATGACGAAGACGTTCTGGTAATTTAAGCCTCACTGAATAAACTAAACACTGTCGACTTGCCCACTGTGACAGCGTCTCTCTCACTCTTTCAGAGCACCTTCCGTGTCTACGTTGACGACCATGACGTGGAATCTGTCTCTGATTTAATCTCCCTGGACGGGAGGTTAGTTATAGCGTGAGGGAACGTGAGCGGAACTCCAACTATGTGTTGTGCAGTATTTGAATTTAAATGAAAGATGACATTTAACTTCAGCCCTGGTATTGTTAGGTAACTGCTAATGAGTTCAACATTTTTTATGGGGGAAAGTCAGAATGAACTTTGAGCAAGTCGATTTCTGAGCCGCTTGCATTTACAGGCAGTGGAAGCAGAACTTGCACCCTGATCCGTGAACCCTGATCCGTGAACCCTGATCCGTGAACCCTGATCCGTGAACCCTGATCCGTGAACCCTGATTGTCCCGTTGTTCTGTCTTTCCAGCCAGATGATTATTCATCTGTTTTCTGGTGCAATGTCACATTTGTGTTTTCTTTCCAGCACAAATGAAATGCAATCTACTCATCTCTCAAACCAAGTGAATTTAGATCATTTAGATGAATTCATTATGAAAATACACAAAGTGAACCTAAGACATTCTATAAACTCACATGACATACATTTTCTGCAAACATTTGAAATGTTTGCAGAAAAGTTTCAGTTCAGTTCATTTATTTTCCTCCACAAAACCTCATTTCATTTTCATTTCATTTTTTAATCTTCTTCGAGATGATATTACAAGTGAATAAAGGACCAGACCGAACAGAGAAGATGGAGACATCAGAAGAAACAATAAGAGGCACACACACACACACACACACACACACACACACACACACACACACACACACACACACACACACACACACACACACACACACACACACACACACACACACACACACACAGATTGACTTGACACACAAAGAAGCAGGTTTGGCAGACAGACCTCAGGGCAGTCGACACTACAAACACTGAGATTCTCATTAAAACCCTGGAGAGGAAATCTTTCTTTAATCGTTGGAGAATTACCCGGCAGTAATCCTCAGTGGATTACGCTGAACTGTAACACCAAAGGCACTCGCAAGGGGGCAGAAAGCTTGGCAACAGCCCAGAACCACAAGAACTCTCTGACCAATCACACAACTGACTGCAGACAGAAGATGTCTGCACTGTGTTGTTCTTGGGAGCATGTAGGATGAGAAATGACCAGAGGAAAAGAGGATTCCAAGTATGTGTGTGTGTGTGTATATATATACATGTATACACACACACACACTGTTATTGGTTCTCTTCATACTGGTTATAATTCCTACAGCGTGTTGAATGTAGGTGATGAGGGATGGGTTGCGGATCGGACCAGCAGAAAATAAAGGCAGCAATTACAATATTAGAGATGCACAAATCACATTGTTATTGCTGCCAATACTTTGCAGACTGTTAATGAGACATATTGGCCTGAAGTGTAAATCGTCAACAATTCTAAATATTTTCCTTTTGCTTCGTTTAAGTCTTCTATTTCTATCGTTTATTCCATAGAAAACACACAATCCCAATGATTAGGAAATAAAGATTGTATTTATGTTGGTTGAAATAAAGATCTTGTGTTTAGTAGTCCGATGATGTGAAACGCTGCTCAGAGCTAGTGTTAGGAAGTCACACGGGTCATGGTTCTCTCTCTAAAGTCTGTTTGTATTGCTGTAAAACACAGTACTACACAGTATT
>CM051693.1:17382136-17397136 GCA_028022725.1 Lycodopsis pacificus
ACATTCAAGGGTGAGTTCAAAATGGAGGACGCTATTGCAGCTTTTGTGTTGTGTTGCACTATCTATTTGTCCCTAAAATCAATGAATAACCGTGACAAATAACGGCGATCTCATTGATTCAGATACTTGTGATCATCATGCTGGCCATAACCGTGCAGCACTAGTTTCAACAGAGTCCGATGGTCAAAACTTTTTCCATGGAAAGTAGTCAGCCTGCTTCTGCTGTGTGTGTGTACTGTGTTAATCATCTGTTTCCCAATATCGCTCAGCACCCTGCTTCCATCAGCGCTTTGGAGGATGCAGGTGGGCGATGTGAAAGCAGGTGTTGAGCCATGTTTTGGTGGAATAGATGGTGACCCTCTGGAACATGCTGAGTGTGCAGGTGGGGAGCTGACAAGTGGATTATGCCGCATGACTAGTTCTGAAGAGCTCCTATTGTTTTGACACATTTTAGAACTTGTCACTCTCTGAACCAACTGCAACCGACATGAATTCAAGATGCCCACAGGTAGTTTGTAAAGCAGGAACATGCAAACATCTTCAAGCCCCTCTCAATACTACAGGGGGGATCATTTGGAAGGAAAAAGTCTCTGCTCCACTTCCAGCCATGCTTCCCGTCTGGCACTGAACAAAATACTTCTCCCCTCAACACTTCAGCACGCTGGGCAAGTTGCCATACTGTCAAATCTAGATCGCTAATGAACGGACACGTCAATCATGCGTTGCAGGCCCAGAGAGTAGCATCGTTACTATGTGGATACCTTCCTGCATTGTGACATAGAACTGACAGACTGCTCACAAGCCTTTCGGCTTTTAAATAAACCAAAGGAACAGCATGGAAACTGTTGGGGATATTTCCAGGAGTTGGCGGTCGAGGCGCCGAACACAGCAAATACCAAAGTGAGTGCGAGATGGAAGACATCTCCAGCACAATCTCCTGACAGCTGATCGAATGAAGCACCTGGAGCCAGAAAGATCACACGCAAAGTACACACGAGAGGTGTGGCTGTGCGGTTTGGTCTGCAGAATATTATAAAAGATCAAGGCCATGCAGACATGATTAATGCACTCTTGTGTTTCATTGTTTGCCCATCATTTGTCATTTATTGGCACCCTCTGCACAACTTGATTGTTTTGTCTCCTTTGAGCTGAAATGGAAGCCATCGTTGGCAGAACAGATGTCGCTGTCTCACTATGAAGAATCTATTTTTGCACAGACATCAATGGTCTCCAGAGGGATTTTAGTTTTTTAGTGCCAACCATTGGATACCCACGGCACCCAGGAGGAAGCCTAATGAAAGCGCTGAACTCCTGACTTTCATCCGGAGCCAGCAGCAGGTCAAAGTCTTCACTTAGCCAGTGAAATATCTCACCACTTTACAAACATTCTGTGAAGATATCTGAAGTTTCCACACAATGACTTTGATGCTCCACTGACCTGTAGCATTACGATGAGGTGGACATTTGAAATATTCATTGGATATATTGCCATAAAACTCTGTACAGACATGTATGCCCTGCTGTAAATACTTCAGAGTAATCTCCTGATATTCTTATTTAGTGCCATCATCAGGAGATCATTTCAGTGTGTCCAAATACCTGCTAAGACTTAACATTCCTGCTCTGCACCGCATCCTCCATGCTGTTCTTCTTACACACCCCATTGTCCTTTTTGGCTTTTTTCGTACGCACTAGCAGAACCTCTTCCTATGTATAGAAGTGCGTGATGTTCCGCGGCTGTAGCGTCCGTATTGAAGTTTTACTGTGGCGGTCTTTTTTACTTTGCATGTAGTTAAGTTGCATACTTATATTAATGGAAGTGATAGATGGTAAATTGCAGGACTACACGCTCTACAGTCGGGGTTATAATCCCTCAGTTTTAGGATGCAGGTTGAAACGCTACGCCTTCATCTTCAGCTCAAAGCTGCACACTCCTTGTGTGGAGTAACCGTTGCGGCATGGGCAAATAAAAGTGAGTTAAGCACCACTGCACAGTAGACGTGACGATCTAAATCACACCCTGTGGTACTGACAATGTACTTCTGGTAATTGTTATGCCATGCATCATGACTTTCACATGTTCTGCCTCAGCGTCCGGTTCTTTGCTGTGCAGGAATGAAAAGGGTTTCCTTAAGTTCTCCTCCCCTCTTCTCCCTTCATCCCGTCGTCTTATTCATGCATCATGCAATCATACACACAAAGCCCAATTAGTTTTCTGTTACTTTAAACAAATGTGTAACAAAGTAAAGAGAGCTGTTTGAATATTGCACTCGCTGTATTGCTCCACTGAGCTGTCAGCTTTAGGCATTTGTAGGAACTTTTAATGAATTCTTCCCAGTAAAATATATCAACAATTCAAAATACTGTGTGTCTCATCTGTTCGACTCTCTTCTGTCCCTCTCTGAGAGTGTTGGCGTGACGTAATATAACATAAAGAGACAGAGGCGATCCCGTTGATGAAGTCCATCAGTGAGTGCCTCTGATTGTCTGGTCCATGTCGTCACGCTCTGTTCCTTTACTTGATCGTCGGGTATTTAGTGCTCTGCTCTTTTTAACCCCGTCTCTCGCGCTCCTTCACTTGGTCTTCATCAAAACCCACTACGCAGTTCTTCCCACAGCTCTGATGCCCTCTGCCCTAAGCTTTGTCAGCCCGTGGAGACCCCCAGACCCCCGGGCATCAATTTCCAATAACACCGTCCTCCCCACTCACCTCACGCCCATCGAGCGCTAATATACGAGACGACTCCGAGCAGCATGGACATCAGCTCCTATTCACCACCTCCTCCCTGTGCCTGAGACTTCCACTGCCACCAACACATTGTGTAACATGTAGGAACAGTTTAATCTGTGAAATAATTAAAGCAATGACAAAGAAAAAACCTCATTATTCTCAGAAGATATTTCATCATTCATTTTCATGGGAATAGTTTTACATTTTTGTTTGAAAGCAGACTTTTGAAAAGAGGCATTCTGAAATATAAATGCTTCTTGTTGAATTAAAATGGTGGTATTATGAAAATAAGTATGAAGTAAGGTTTTCTAATGAGTTTCATCATTGCCCTTTATGCCTCCTGCATGTAGGGCAGCAACACAAGTCTTCCTGTCCCGTCTGTCCCGGATGTAGGGCAGCAACACAAGTCTTCCTGTCCCGTCTGTCCCGGATGTAAGGCAGCAACACGAGTCTTCCTCTCCCGTCTGTCCCGGGCGAGTCTCTGGATGGTGCCCATAAGTGGGTTAGGCTCTGCAGCTCCTCCACAGTTCTTCTCCGTGTGCTTCTTGGTCGGCCTCTTTTTCTTTTCTGTAAGGCTGTTCTCCTATCTCCTCCTGTCCTATCCATCTCCATCTTCTTCTCATGAGGATGGTCTCCATGCATTCTTGTTGGCGTTTGTCCTACAGGTCTTCATTTCAAATGGTGTTTGGCCAGAACATGTGCAGTATTCGCCTTAAACTCTTGGTGTGGAAGGTTGATAGTCTGTTGAGATCTTCTTGTGTCATTCTCCAGCATTCAGAACCGTACAATAGGTTTTATATTAATATCATATATTATTATAATAGAACAATATGCTGGTTAAACCAGCTCTGATACTACTTGAGTTCGGTCTTGATGGTGTCCTGCTGTGACCTGTATGTTCTCCAGTACTTCTCCAGAAAGTGTTCCTGGCCTTATTAAGACGGTTCTTGATGTCTTCATCTGGGCCCCCATCGTGTCTGACAGTGCTGCCCAAATGTGTGAACTCGTCATTTTTGGGAAGATCTTCTCCGTGAACCTGCATTGGTGAGGGAATGTTCAGAGTCATCACTTCTGTTTTCTCTCTGCTGATCTTCAGGCCAATCTTCTGACCAACATCACTGAGGCGGGATGTTTCCTCCTGCATGTGCCGTGAGTATGTGAACGAAGAGAGAGGTCATCTGCAGAGTCGAGATCTTCAAGTGATGAAGAGTGTCCATCGGATGCTTCTATTTTGGTCTTCAGTTGTTTGTCAGAAGAGCAAAGCTGACATCACAGGTCCTTGTCTCACACCTGTCTTCACTGTTTCCAACCCTGCATGTGAAGTTGGTATAAAAACCTGCATAAGGAAGCCACTGACAGGAATGCTGTGTGGGCTTTCAGGGGGTCTCAAACCGTCTGAAACAGAATGATTGTTTGTAGGTAGAGGACATTGTCGGTAGGTAGAGTTATGGTGCGCTTTTATCAATTGCCAATCAATTCAGCTCCTCAGCCGTACACCTGCCATCACACAATGACAGCCGATGAAAGGAGCACACAGACCTGACCACTGTTAGTGTTCACACCACACGATACTGAAACCAAATGATTGACCAGGAGAGACCATCCTCCAAACCAGTTCAGTGTGTGTGAGTGTGTGTGTGTGTGTGTGTGTGTGTGTGTGTGTGTGTGTGTGTGTGTGTGTGTGTGTGTGTGTGTGTGTGTGTGAGAGAGTGTGTGTGTGTGTGTGTGTGTGTGTGAGTGTGTGTGTGTGTGGGTGTTTGTGTGTGTTTCCCTGATTAATTCAAATGAAGAGCCACAAGGAACATAGTCATGGACTCAGATAAATAATAGATGTGGACTGCAATTATCATAATTTCAATCAAAATGTGAAGTTATTATTATTATTTTCCCCAAATGTAATTTGGACTCCAATGACTTTCATTTGCACATAATTGGTGTTGCTAGACTCAGAATAAGTTGGATTCTGATTGCTTCTATCTTTAGTTTTCCAAATGAAGGCATTTTGTATACAGTGTATGAATAATATTATTTTACTTTTTCAAAATGCAAACAGGTTGTAAACTAACATTTACTGCATGAGGATTTGTAATGATAAGTGCATTTATATGTGTCGTGTCACGCAAAAGCCTTTCTCCAGCAAACAGTATATGAGCTCTATGATCAGGAGTCAATAAACTCTCGTGTTATTACAGAAATAATGTTTTTAGGTTGAATGTGAAGAATGTGTCAAACCTCATGAAGCTGTGAAATCAACAGTTTCATAATAAGATGTAGCTTTAACTCCACCAATGTTCATATGCATTGAAACATTGTGCAGCTGCTGAGCCTCCTCGTGTAGCTCGACAGCTCTGGCAGTAAGACAAACTCCATCATCCATTGTTGAGTTCTCCCTTTCACTCGCAATGGCTGTTAGGCCTTTAACCAGCGGCTGCAATTAACATGTCATTTCTTGGCTGTCAAATGCTGTGTGTGTGTGTGTGTGTGCACATTCTGGCATAATAGCCACATGATAATTTAGACCACAAATGCAGCATTAACTGTCATGAATGAGCAGCATATCGTTACCCTGAGTCCTCCTCCTGCTCATTCCAGGAAGAACATGTATCTTGATTCCATCCTTCCATCTCTGACATACAATATGGTGATTATTAATAATGACGAGCTCTGCGCAGTGTCGGTCTATCTGGAATGTTGTTTTGCTATCATGCCATCAGCGTGATGTCGGAGCACTCTGAAGGATGTGGCTGCAGCTAAGGCCGCGAGCGCCCGGCCTGGATGGTCTGCGGCGCATCGACTTCCTGATTGCAGCTGTTTATTTTAAGTGTGTGGGTCTTCTGCAGTTATGGCATTGTGAGTTGTCAATTGTTATGAAAAGGGGTGTGGCAGTGAGAGTTGCCTATAACAAAAACGTGCATGACTTCTAAACGGATTCACAAATCGTAGACGCAGATTTTGAGTCAATTCCCACAAGTGATTTGAATTGTTTTTTATAATCATTCTATTTTTACACAGTCCAGGTTATTCAACATAATTCTCAGGGTCCCAATGTTGTTTTTTACCTCCTTTTCGTGAGTCGCAGTTGGAACGGAGCTGGGGGAAGGTGAAGGCGCTAATGTTCATAGTCTGGGTGACGTCATGGCCGGTTCACAGGGACTCACTCGGGTTTCCGTGGGGCTCGTCCAATGAGGCACCGGTGTTTTCTTCTTACATGCAGGCCCCTCTCTTTGTTTCCCCCACACGGTGAAGTCCCAACACAATCAACCAATCGTATGCTCCTCCTGGCAGCGTGACAACACCCGCCCCTTCATCGGAGTCGATGGAACAAGTCAGAACATGTATTATCAGTTGCTGATTTGTTTCCTTGACTTTCATACTGAAATACTTTTGCTCACTATTTGCTGGAACGCCACAAAAATAATCATGCAAAGGTGTGTATAACTAGAGGCAGCGCTTCCACTCACATGTCACATATGGGCTCATTGTCACCTTGCACACATTTCACACCTCTAGTTAGAGGAAGTTCTCAACAATATTGATCTGTATTCAGTTATGAAGGTTCTACTGTCAGGAAAGCATTCCTCATTGTTGTTATGTTTACACAATGTCAGTGCGTTGTATGTTTATGTTCTATAATCTGTATTGTGTGGCACTGTTTTAAAAAGATATGGAAAATGAAATGTATGTACATATATATATATATATACATTTTATTTTCATTACTGGGAAGAGGAATATAGTTAGTGTGGAAGAAGAAAGGAATGGAATGCGTTAATTAATTTTTAGTGTGAAACCTGAAATAGTGCACGTGAATGATGGGGGTGAGTGTACGTGAATGATGGGGGTGAGTGCATGTGAATGATGGGGGTGAGTGCATGTGAATGATGGGGGTGAGTGCATGTGAATGATGGGGGTGAGTGCACGTGAATGATGGGGGTGAGTGCACGTGAATGATGGGGGTGAGTGCACGTGAATGATGGGGGTGAGTGCACGTGAATGATGGGGGTGAGTGCATTGAATGATGGGGGTGAGTGCACATGAATGATGGGGGTGAGTGCACGTGAATGATGGGGGTGAGTGCACGTGAATGATGGGGGTGAGTGCATGTGAATGATGGGGTGAGTGCACGTGAATGATGGGGGTGAGTGCATGTGAATGATGGGGGTGAGTGCATGTGAATGATGGGGGTGAGTGCACGTGAATGATGGGGGTGAGTGCACGTGAATGATGGGGGTGAGTGCATGTGAATGATGGGGGTGAGTGCACGTGAATGATGGGGGTGAGTGCACGTGAATGATGGGGGCGTGGCCGAAAGCTGTAATTATGGTGTGTTTTAAAATGAAAACCTGTCCACTGTCCACTGGGTGTCCATCATCACCTCATGAACGGTGGATTCATGTCAACATTTAATGGGCGACGGGGAAACAATGTGGCGTAAAGTGAGAGGAGACGTTTCCCCAGAGGCCGTACCGTCTGCTCCGTCTGCACCGTCTGCTCCGTCTGCACCGTCTGCTCCGTCTGCACCGTCTGCTCCGTCTGCACCATCAGTCGACATCGTTGGTTATCGTCCGCAGGCAGCAGTCCTGCTGCTCACTGAACACTTGCCACCTTCATGTGATGACATTTGTTGTTTTCCACCTCAAACAGTCAGGAACCCCTCTGCCTGTCACAGCAGCACATTGACTCTCCGCCTGCTCACAGAGATGCTCTGCTCTGACTCCCTGCTCTGTGTCCTGTTAACGTGGCTGTCGGAGGGTTAAGTTGCCAATTTGTTTCTTTTAAATTCATTTTTGAAATGTTCCGTTTCTGCATGGTCTGTAACCCTTTCACCATGTCACAAAGACCTCCACTTATAGGCTGGATATAGAGTTGTACTACTCCTGGGAGGTTATTCTATTACACACAGTTCTACATATTTGGTTTTATCAAAAAAGACAAATTACATTTAAACACATCGCTTGCAGAGTAGAAACAGATGTTTCGTGAAGCAGATGTGCGATCACCATTCACATGCAGTGAAATACAATTAAGAGACAGTATTAAAATATTAGAATGCTTAAATGTAGTCGGAGTGATTTCAGACGAATTACAGCTAAACATCATATCACGCGATATCTCTCTGGCGTTTGATCGTGCACGAGGCTCCGTGCTGTGCAGGATACCAACACCAGGATGGCTTCAATGCGGGTTTTGGGATAAACTTGGATTTCTGGATTAGCTTTGACATTAGTGAGTGTTAAACGCTTTGCTCCTGGATTAAATTGCTTCCTTATTCAACTCATACATTAATATCAAATGTGCAGCTTTGCCATGATAGAAGTGGCATTAAAAGCTTAACACATGTGCCCAGAAAACACCAAATGACCATTGCAGAGACTTTGTGTTTTTCCCAGTTACAGGCCATTAAAAGGATTTAGCTCAAATATGCAGATTGATAAGTGACGAGTCGTATCCGTCATCTAACGTTCACTTCGCCTGCTGTGTGCCGGTACACAGAGGACAACGCGTTGCCTTTGAATATCGCCTGATCAGAATGTTCCTTTACGTGTTGATGTTCCAACATTAGATGTGTTGTTCCATCGCTCAGTCTCAGAAATACATGATTGTAACATGACGGGAAGTTGGTGAAAGACGTTAATGATGAATCGATGGAGTTGATTTGAGTAAATATACAGAGGGACGTTTAAGAGACCCTTCAGATGAAATCATACTTGTGTTTTTCTGTTTTTCTCTTCTTTGTTTGACAGTTTGGCTGAATTCCAGTGTTTGATTCGATTAGATATCTTTGTAACAAGTCTAACGTGGTGTGCTAATACTTTCACCACTTTAAAGAGTGCGTTTCTGAAAGAATGTATGAAATATTAAACCCATTGATATTTTTTGTTAACAGGACAAAATATTGTGTGTATTGGAAAGCATCTCATGCTACAATACACACAGTATCGCGATACATGCTTCAAAATACAATATATTGCGATACTCTATTGTTTTCAATGAAAATGTTCAGATCGTGCTGAAGATACAACTTGCTGTGGACCACCTGGATAGTGTCATATGTGCATCACATGTTAATAACTTAAAACATGGTTCATATTGCTCAGTCACTCAGCAGAGAACACACTGAACTGAAATGCACTTGCCATAAAACAATATATGAAAATAAAGTGCATATTGATCGCGATAGTAAGCAATATGGATATTTCTGCACAGCCCTATGTCAGATGCACTTCATTAAATATACCAGACATTACGTATTTAAGACATTGTCTCCACGTGGTGCTTTACATGTCACCATGTCACATTCCAATACTGTTATCCAACCGGAACATCAAATCAGACTTCAGAATATTGTTTTAGACACATTACAGTTACGTTACACGAATGAACCCGAATCCAACAGGACGACCTCTGGACCTGATCTACAGAGAGAAGCTAAGACGACGCGTTAATGATGCTGATGAAGCCAATCGCTCCAGAGTGACAGACTATCAAACAGCCCATTATCTCAAATCATCTCAAATCATCTCAAATCATCTCAAATCATCTCCAACACGTTGTTCTAACACGTGAACAGAGACGGATGAACACATGAACAGAGACGGATGAACACGTGGGGAGCTGGGAGGGTCTCAGGCTGCCTCACACGCAGCAGACAGAACTAACACTCTGTCACCGACAAACAGACACAACTCTGACAGGATGAACCTTCTACAGCAGAGCAGAATGATCACATGACTATCTACTACCATTAATGCATCGCATGTAGTTACAGGTTCCTGATCCTAAAGCACTGAAGGAATCAGTTCTACTTGTTTGTCAGTGAGACTCTACAGCAGCATTCCTTCTTCTGCCCACACAAGCGTCCGTATTCAGGAAGATGCTGAGCAGAGCTGGACGTGCACGACAGGAAGGATTCTCTCACCAGCATGTCCATGTCGTTGAGTCCATCATTTCTGCTCATTGTTGTGCTCTGGTTTGCTCTCATTGGCCTTCAAAGAGGCCAATGAGAGCATGTTGTTGACGCATCTGCCCTCTGCATTTGTTCTATCACAGTCTGTTTCAGGCATGCACAGATGAATGGACACCAAACTACATATTGGAGAAATGTTTTTATCCATTCTTGTCTGAGAATGTGTAGCTGCTTTTCCACTTTCCTTTTCTTGGTCCTTGGCATAACTAGAAAGAGAGATCAATAAGGACCATTAAAGTTTGTGTTGTTGAATTATGAGCTACACGTGGAGTTGAACACTCCTAACACCGACACCTTGGCTGTGTTCTCCCTTTATACGCCTCTATATACACTGCAGATATCCACCATTTTGCTTCTTTTCCAAAGGTTTTTGCAAAGGCAGCCAATCCCAAAGAAGGCTTGTCAAACTGGCATCACACATTTGTATGAAGCAGTCTTTTCAAGTAAGAATGGCACACAAACACTAATATATGCTCTTGTATTTAATGGCAGGGGGAGGGGGGGGGGGGGGGCAGTGGACCCCTGCACCTCTGAATATGTTTGAGAATAAAGCATCTTCCAACTTCTGCCGCTGCCATTCAGACACTTGTCATTGGCATCTATCATGAAACACACAAAGGTCTGAAGTACAGAAACCTTGATTTGCACCTTCTGCACATAGAGCCTGATGCAAGATGAGATGAGATCACTGCCGGGTACGAGCCATCGCTAACGCACATCACACCGATTCTACAGTTGATTTGTTGCCATGCAGTTGTACATTTAGCAAGTGTTGCATGGCAATGCTGTGTGTGTGTGTGTGTGTGTGTGTGTGTGTGTGTGTGTGTGTGTGTGTGTGTGTGTGTGTGTGTGCGTGTGTGTGTGTGTGTGCGCACCCATGCATGTGTTGGGAGAGGTTTAAAGGTTCATGCGTGGTTGTTACCAATTCAAAGCAAGCCCTGGAGACCGTGATACTCCACATAAGAAAAATCACTGTTGCATATTCGGACGATCTGTCCCACGGGGGTCATTATGAAGCATGTTTCCAAGCAGCCAGCACTCCCACCCTGCTGTTAATGAACTATGGTTATGGCTTTATGAAAACGAACACGGTCTTGATGTGGACATAATGTCGGATGAAAAGATGAATAAAAAGGACTCTCCTCTGCGTCTAAGTCAGTGTAGACGCACACGGAGGGAGATATGCGGACATGGACTCAACTCACTGCCGATCGCTTGTGACAGACTTTTGAATATGCATTAGCTGTTGGGTGTCAGCACCAGCCCAGATATTTTGGGAATAGATGTGCGCTGCCAACCTCATAAGTGATAGCAGACACTTGACAGCGTTGTAATTCAGCGCGATGGGAAGCTAGCCATCCACCGACTGGTGACCGAGCTCTGAATGTGAGGCAGCGGCTGAAAGCCTGTTGACAACCATTTCCATGCATTAGTGAGAACCACTGTACTTTAGTTCCATTAAAGCTTTGTCTCTCCAGCCACTCCTGAGCCAACAACAAGGCACTATAGTTTGAATGTGATGAAGTGAGATTATAAAATACTGCATCGTGATGCCGCAGCACACAGACGTGTATTCAGAGCGTCTGTAAACACATTAATGGATTATTTTTACTTTCAAGAATTGCACTTTAGCACATAGATCCTCCTGCTTCTAATTTATTACATCTGATACATGCAGTCTGAGAGCAATTCCTATTTCCATTCTGTTCCGACTCTCTGTGAAGTGAGTCACTTTGAATGCAAGCGCCTCGATGACTTCAGCGTCTGTAAACTCAAGAAGCTTCTTTTTCTCAGGTCACTTCCTGAATCTCTGAAGCTGCTGCTCTCTCCTCTCTGATCTCGTCTCTCTCGTCCTGTACCTGCGTGTTCCGATGCGCTGAGTCTGCATGTTTTCTCTGGGGGAGAACGTTTGGTCATTTCAACCTGTTGTGCAGATCTCTCACTGAAGCACGTTCCCTCTGACTGCTGTTCCTGTAAACCAAACCAGTGAAGACACTACAGTAGACTTGTTACGCCCCGGATCAACGTCTTTGTCTAAGTACTCAATTTTCTCAGTTTATTCCCAAGTTCATAATAACAATGTAAGCAAATTACTATTATTCCAATGGACCCATCGGCTGAATAAGCAGACCTGCTGGCCCATAGGCACTGTTTGTCTTTGATGAATGTATAAGTAGAGACAGCATGAGACACGTGAAAGTATTCAAAAACATTTCTGCGAGTAACTTGGTTGGCTTTTAACTGAGATACGTTCCTTCTTGATCACGTGCTTTACGAGGTCAGTGGGCTCAATGCAGCGCAGAGAGGACTCCTGGGAGGCAGCGAGGACGTGCTGATCTCTTCAGCAGTTGATTTCCCTGCTGCACAGGAAGTGCTGCCTCGCTGACAACGAGAGCAGGACCATCCAAGCAGAAACCTTCTCCTCCCAGCCCAGCATTCCTCACTGTCAGAAGTTGTGGGTTGGGTTCGGGGTCAGGTGGAGCGGTCTCGGGAGAAAGAATCTGCCGTGCTCGTCACATCTACAATCATCCGCATCCACTGAAAGGCAGCGTTGACAGAGCTTTTGCTGCTGTTGAAACCAAATGGCAGGAACGGCTTGGCAGTCCAGACATGCCGGTGGGTGTTCTGTGCCAGCGCCAGTGAGCTCCACATGGAGCAGATAAACCCTGCCTGGTTCACAGCCACCCCTGAACATGCCAGCACACAAGAGAGGCATAGGGACGCAGTCCAACAGAGCCATTGCTATAGGGACGCAGTCCAACGGAGCCATTGCTATAGGGGACGCAGTCCAACGGAGCCATTGCTATAGGGACGCAGTCCAACGGAGCCATTGCTATAGGGGACGCAGTCCAACGGCGCCATTGCTATAGGGACGCAGTCCAACAGAGCCATTGCTATAGGGGACGCAGTCCAACGGAGCATTGCTATCGGGACGCAGTCCAACAGAGCCATTGCTATAGGGACGCAGTCCAACAGAGCCATTGCTATAGGGGACGCAGTCCAACGGAGCCATTGCTATAGGGACGCAGTCCAACGGCGCCATTGCTATAGGGACGCAGTCCAACGGAGCCATTGCTATAGGGACGCAGTCCAACAGAGCCATTGCTATAGGGGACGCAGTCCAACGGAGCCATTGCTATAGGGACGCAGTCCAACGGAGCCATTGCTATAGGGACGCAGTCCAACGGAGCCATTGCTTGGCTCTGGTAGTGGGAGTGGGTGCTGAAGAGGAGTAGTTTAAAAAGTGTCTCTTGGGGCCAGCTGTTAGGCCTGGATTCATTCTGACTAGCTTTCTGTACTTTAAATCATCAAATAGTGTCCGTATCCTTAACTATCCCAACTGCAGAGAAACAGGCTTCAATTAGAAACTAGTAAGAACTTTCTTAGTTTGCTGTTGGTGCAAATTCAACATTTCCTCCATTTGTTTATGTTCAATATTAATCTTCTGGCCACGCAGCTCAACACTTCCTGCTCAAATGTTTCAAATTAAAGGCCTTTCAGGGGCACAAATAGCATGATCCCTCCCTGTCCCGGTGCTCAAAGGTCCCGTAAAAGGTAACATTACCTCTTTAATGTGATGTGAAAAAGGACAGTGAAGGATCAATGAGCTATTAATAATGGAGCGCACGGCAGTGAGAGAGGATGGAAAGCAGGATTGCTGTCTTCATTGGCTGCAGTTGTAGTTACCAGTGCAGCATGTTGTCTCCACTGAAGTAGCCCGACAGCGTTTTACAGGAAGTTTAAATGCCAATCTTATGGCGGCTTTATTGACAGTAGCCTAACACCGAAGAAAAGAAAAGAAAAGTAAAAGTGATTGGAATAATTAGTTCATAACTGGTGTTATGGTCCGGCTCTTAAACCACAACAAAGCGTTACGGAAACTCAGGCACGGAGCTAAACGAACAAATACCTTCAATGAACAAAGGCCAGGCCATTTCAAGCGTGCAACAAAGAGTGAGCGCCAGAAGGTTCCACTGCTGCCAGCCGCTCGTTGTCGCACACCAGGTGTGAGAGGGGAAGAAGCAGCACTTCCTCTGGATGGGGCGGGGCTTGTAGGGCGAAGGCCGTGGCCAGCTGCCTCCAATCTTCCCTCACGATCCAGGAACACTGAACGATAGACACTCCCTGCCAGAGGCCCTGGGCCGTCACACTGGTGAAAAAGATCTAAATTACGAAGCTCGGTAGATACTTCACTGGATAACGGACGCTAATGATACAGTGAACGCAGCAGCGGAGCAGCGCAGAGTATCTTTCCCTTTCAAGACGAATATCTCAATACATGGTCTGCAATGTTATACACGATAGAGTTACAGTTAATCTACACACAGTTAATCTACACACAATTAATCTACACACAATTAATCTACACACGGTTAATCTACACAGTTAATCTACACACAGTTCATCTACACAGTTAATCTACACAGTTAATCTACACACAGCTAATCTACACACAATTAATCTACACACAATTAATCTACACACGGTTAATCTACACAGTTAATCTACACACAGTTAATCTACACACAATTAATCTACACACAGTTAATCTACACAGTTAATCTACACACAATTAATCTACACACAGTTAATATACACACAATTAATCTACAAACAGTTAATCTACACACAATTAATCTACACACGGTTAATCTACACAGTTAATCTACACACAGTTAATCTACACAGTTAATCTACACAGCTAATCTACACACAGTTCATCTACACAGTTAATCTACACAGTTAATCTACACACAGCTAATCTACACACAATTAATCTACACACAATTAATCTACACACGGTTAATCTACACAGTTAATCTACACACGGTTAATCTACACAGTTAATCTACACACAGTTAATCTACACAGTTAATCTACACACAGCTAATCTACACAGTTAATCTACACACAGTTAATCTACACACAGTTAATCTACACACAGTTCATCTACACACAGTTAATCTACACACAGTTAATCTACACACAGTTCATCTACACAGTTAATATACACACAGTTAATCTACACACAGTTCATCTACACACAGTTAATCTACACAGTTAATCTACACATAGTTCATCTACACACAGTTCATCTACACACAGTTAATCTACACACAGTTCATCTACACACAGTGGAGCTGATTGTTGCCACTCTAGAGAAGCTCGAGATTCAACCAGACGTGCCGTAGAGCGCCAAACACAGCCATCCAAAGCTAAATATCAAAGCAAGCGCTCGACAGACACCTCACCAGTGCTGCCACGAAGAACCTTACCTCTTTCATCTCATTTTAGCAAAATG
>CM051693.1:17402136-17737136 GCA_028022725.1 Lycodopsis pacificus
ATATAGATATACAGAAAGCACCTCGAGTGAATCCCCAAGGATCCTGATCAGAGAGTGGAGCTAATCACTGACACATAAAAGAGAGGACAGGTCTCAGGTCTGACTCCAGACCTTTAAGAACAGGACTCTGATCCAGCTGCTACAGGACGCACACACAGCTGGCTGATGGAGCGACGTTAACCCTTTCTTGTGTGTGACACCGCGGCAGATTCATTGCAACAGCATCACGTACTTGCGCAGCTTTTTTCTTTGCGATTGTCTTTTTATTTGGGTCAAAGGAAAGGAAGCCGAGCCTGAATAAGGGGGTAAGAAGTGCCACTGCAGCTTCAAAGAGGTTCAACATGATGCAATTGGATGCAATGTAATGCCAAACTGCAGCAACCGGGGCCTGAAGAAGCAGGTAGTTAAACAGAGGGCAACACGTTCAGCTCAGCAGCCTGGACAGAAACCGCTGGCTGTCATTATCTTCCACTGATCCTCCTGATTCTCAGAATCAGGCCTGAGACGAGACTTCATTCATATTCCATTACGAGCAGCTCATTTGCAAGAGAGGCGGTGTCGTAAGACTGACATTTGTACGAGCTGAAATTGGGGTGCAATCGTGTAACACCATGAAAATTGCCTCCACAGATGAGAAATGGAACGATAACATGAACTTGTGATTACAACCACGACCATTCTAGTGTAGTTGTACGAATGGAATGGAATGAAAGAGGAGACAAAGCATTATTACACATGCCCGAAATACTGGTGCATATTTTCACCACGCTTCCTTATTTCCCCGTGTGATTGTCCAGAGGTTACGTCACAGGCCAAAGATTGGAATCGTTCAGAAATCATCTCGTGTCAGTGTTGTTTAATTATAAATGAAATGCCTCTTTCTCCAAACTGCCTCCAGTTATTACGTCCAGGAATTAATCTGGAACATGAGAACGCCGGTATCGTTGACGCAGCCTGCTAGAGGTTGGCTTTCCTCAGAGATTAGACATCTATCAGTAGCTGTCGGACATTATTAGTTCCTCCATCTGCAACCGATTGATGTTGCAGTAAAGCAAGGGGACGGAGCAGCAGGAAATGAAACAGTGTCGACACGTCGGGCTGTTTGCCGTGCCCGCATGCTTCACAGGACTCTGGTGTTTGCCGTGACCGCATGCTTCACAGGACTCTGGTGTTTGCCGTGCCCGCATGCTTCTGTTTGCCGTGACCGCATGCTTCACAGGACTCTGCTGTTTGCACATTGTAGGCGAGCTGCTCGAGGAGCCCTGACCCGCATACGCACGAGGAGAAGCTTTTGTACACTTGTTTACTGGAATTAGCTGCAAGCTGTTTTCTAAGGCTGGGGGAAGAAACCCAGCCCTTTGAGATAAGCGGCCCTTTCTTTTTAATCAAAGCCGCGGTTTGAATGAGGAAATGTTCCAAATGACGAGAGTCAAATGAAAAGGAGGTTTAGGCATCAAATCAAACTCTGTGGACCAGCTCTGTGGGAGAAAAGTGTGGAAACACAATTAACTTCTCAATGCTTTGCACAAAGTTTTGCCTCATGCTCTTCCTAGCATGAGGTTGACTGTTGATCATCTCTGCATGAAATGTCCTGAACTGACGGAACCGTAACTCAGAATAGTTCGATATGATGCTGCTGATCTGGAAACAGATCTATTTCAAAGTGCAGCAGGTGTCAACGTGTGTGTGACTGAACTGAACCGTCGGTGATTTAAAGTTATTTTCGATGAAGATATTAAGGGAGCAGGTCCTCAGTCTTCATAGTGAACATGAATATCTAGAATAAGAACATATCAGAAGGTTTGGCTGGTGTTCCTTATGAGTCACATGACCTATATCACACACAGAACACATGGGACACTAGTGTTAGCTGATGTTACTTCATTTCACTGAGGACTGAGGCGCTCTGTTTCCTGTGAAGCCTCCTGATTTACTCTCCAACATCAGCTGCTTCTTTCTGTTTGTTTGTTGGATTGCTCGGTTGCCTTTTAGTGGCAATGTGGATCACGTTGCTCCTTTTCAGTTCTTCTGGAGGACGCCTCGACCCCAGACCTCTGTAGTCCACTGCTCATCTCTGTTCAAGGCTACACACCCAAACTCTGACCAAACTGGCAGCATTCCAGTTGCATTGTGGGTAATGTAGACACCGGGTTTTAGACGAGGGAGGAAAAAAAGACATATACATAAAAGATTCAGGGCCTCATGCAGAAAGTGATATTCAAACAAATGTCCTTATTTTTATTTATCCACAATTTGCTCTTATTTTGTCTCCATCGATTTCTGGGATCCACCAATGTTTGTCTTATTTTTGCTCTTGTCTTATGAAACATGGTACGAGTGGTCGCGAGCACTCTTAGAAAGTTGAGGAGAAAACTAAATCTTGTTTTCACCGTCGACAAATTGTTTGTCCAACGCAAGGAAACAAGTTTTAGAGGAGTGAGTCGTCTCTACACTCACAATATGATTTGATTATCATTCACCTGTCAACCATAGATGCACATATTTCTCCTCTCACTGCATTGCATCCTCAGCCAGATACATCTGGACTTCCTTTACATTTAGAAAGTGCTCCAGCAGTCTGTAATATAAAACAAGTTCCAATCCCAGCACGTTGAATGTTCTTCAGCCCAACATTGTTGAAACAGAGCAGCTATTACTGGTAATGCAACAAGTAGCACGCTGCGACTGATGAATGTGCCGCGTGCGTATAAGCTCCGCCCTCGGTGAAACCCAGAGATCAGAGGAGAGAGAAGAGAGAAGAGAGAAGAGAGAAGAGAGAGAAGAGAGAAGAGAGAAGAGAGAAACACGGAAGCGTGACAGAGAACGACAGCGAGACGCAGTAACGGCTCGCACTCTGCTGAAATGAAACCAAATCCCGATTTTGTGCCGACACCGCATCGATGCAGAATCACTCACGTCTGCATCGCAATGCATCTCAGAATCCGTCAAACTGTTTGCTTCATTGAAGCAGCAGAGGGAGTACAGCCCAAGCTAAGTGTTGAGTTGAGTAAAGGCGTTTTGCGTATGCCGGGCCTTTATGAATCTGTACATTAGCAGACTGACTGGAGGAATTAAGACAAACGTTTGAGTATCTGGCGAGTTGTGAGACCATGAGGCTGAGCTGAACAACCGGCACCGACGTGCCGGTGTGTTTGGGCTGTTCAGGCCCAGCAGTCAAATAGTCCACGATGATGTAAGCCAAACGTGTTTTCTGTGTTTCTGTCTGAACGCACCTTAAAGGCGTTGGAGTGTCAGTGAATCCACTTAGAGAGAAGCAGGAGGAGGTGCGGAGTGTCAGACAGATTGATTATTCATTTTGAGCATAAAAAGAATCCACTGATGAACATTTCCCTTCCACGACGCCCACAGCTGCTGTTGGACCCCGGTTGCCCTGGCTCTGTGCTAAACTCCTCCATTGCTCAGCAGCTGTCTATGCTGTCGGGATGAGCAGCTTTTTTTCTTTTGTGCCCCAAAATGACATGGCCACCCGGGCCTCTACATTTTAATGTCCAGTTACTGCATATATTATGTTTAATAAATCCCTGCACGTTGGACTTATCTCCATGCTAATGAGGTCCTATCGCCTCAGAGCGAGTCTGCAGCTCAACACCCGGTGTCTGGCAGGATGATGTATCGCTGTGCTGAACGCTGGACCAAATCAACCAGCAGAACTGAATCAGTGCTGTTGTCCCAGCGGAGGGATTCAGCTGTTGTTAACTGGACGGGGCTCTAATACTAAAGCTTTTTCTTTTCATCACATTTGTCAACTCGCTCAACCCAAACCACATTCAAGTACTGTATTAGGGTACGGACAGCATCCTCTGAACTGCACTGTCCTGTGGCTGCTGTTTAGAAGGTGTGTGTGCTCTGTGGCTGCTGTTTAGAAGGTGTGTGTGCTCTGTGGCTGCTGTTTAGAAGGTGTGTGCATGCTCTGTGGCTGCTGTTTAGAAGGTGTGTGCATGCTCTGTGGCTGCTGTTTAGAAGGTGTGTGCATGCTCTGTGGCTGCTGTTTAGAAGGTGTGCATGCTCTGTGGCTGCTGTTTAGAAGGTGTGTGTGCTCTGTGGCTGCTGTTTAGAAGGTGCGTGCATGCTCTGTGGCTGCTGTTTAGAAGGTGCGTGCATGCTCTGTGGCTGCTGTTTAGAAGGTGCGTGCATGCTCTGTGGCTGCTGTTTAGAAGGTGTGCATGCTCTGTGGCTGCTGTTTAGAAGGTGTGTGTGCTCTGTGGCTGCTGTTTAGAAGGTGTGCATGCTCTGTGGCTGCTGTTTAGAAGGTGTGTGCATGCTCTGTGGCTGCTGTTTAGAAGGTGTGTGCATGCTCTGTGGCTGCTGCTTAGAAGGTGCGTGCATGCTCTGTGGCTGCTGTTTAGAAGGTGTGTGTGCTCTGTGGCTGCTGTTTAGAAGGTGTGTGTGCTCTGTGGCTGCTGTTTAGAAGGTGTGTGCATGCTCTGTGGCTGCTGTTTAGAAGGTGTGTGCATGCTCTGTGGCTGCTGTTTAGAAGGTGTGTGCATGCTCTGTGGCTGCTGTTTAGAAGGTGCGTGCATGCTCTGTGGCTGCTGTTTAGAAGGTGTGTGCATGCTCTGTGGCTGCTGTTTAGAAGGTGTGTGCATGCTCTGTGGCTGCTGTTTAGAAGGTGTGTGCATGCTCTCTGTCTCTCTGTGTCTCTGAAGGTCTTTTAGAAGTCACCACTAACTAGAAGCCGGGGAGAATAGACTGTCTGGCTTGACGCCCCCCCCCCCCCCAAGAGGCTCCGGCAGGCCCCGATGCTCACACCTCATACAGATTCACTTTCATGTGGACGATTAGCATCAGGTAATGCTGCAGCCCACCGCTTTGAAGTCAAGGCTGATATCAAAGGATCAGGGGGAGACGGGGACGTAGACGAGGGAGTACGCTTAGATGTGACTGGTTCACTGCATGTGAATGAGTCGACTGCAGGGTAAAAAGAACGCATTCATATCACCGCTGACGGCAATCACTACTGGGTGCTGTCCTCTCATTGAAAGATAATCCTTTATCCTCATTGATGGAATGAGTGAGAAAAAGAAATAAGTGTTTTTAAGACTTCTCTTCAGCACAACATGTAACAAAACCATCAGCACACGGAAATTTGAAATAATTGAAAAAACAAACAAGGGGAAGGGAACATCTCTGACTGCTGTCACTGTGAACGTTGATCTGCCGGAGCTGCATATTCGCTGTGTTTGAAAAAAAGAAGAGGCTCATGAGCCAGCACACTCCAGATGTGTTACTCACACACCACTTTGTGCTACGACTCTCCTCTGTGTGTTGAGCTTCGATCCAGAGCAGTCCAAGCAGCACGAGCGCTGCAGGGGGGGGGGGGGGGGGGGCTTTAGCTGAAGTGCTTCCACCCTGCTATGCTAATCCTGTGGCTGCAAAGAGAGAAAGGATAATGGAGAGACGGGCCGAGGGGGGGGAGGCAGGGACTTGCATCTAAGCAGCGGTGGTTCTGCAGGTTTAGCCAAGTGGGAAGACCACATCTGTGGGGTGTTGGTAGGAAGCCTGACCGCCATGAAGGGCCTCAGCAGCAACAAGCACAACGGAACAACCCCGTGCACACACGTGCACATGCTCATGCTCATGCTCATGTTCATGTTCATGTTCATGTTCATGTTCATGTCCATGTTCATGTTCATGTCCATTCTATGGATGTGCAACAGCTTAAGGTGTATTTGAAATGACATATATGCTTCCCCCTACTGAATATTTGCTATTTCATTTCCGTTTCCATATTGTAAGAATTGTTGTCAAACATCCCATAATACATTTGATACCTTTGCATTGCATAGATGTGTAAATTACAGTTAATTAAACGACCAGGTGTTTCTTATTAGGCCAGCAACAAATAATTATTAACAATAATTATAATTATCATCAATTTTGATGACAATTCTTTTCTTGCATAATCAGTTCATTTGTTTGTAAACAATGAATACCAAATTGGTTGATTGAAAATGTGTTTTATGCGACAAATATTCCAAAATGTAAAATAAATTCAGTTAACTTTCATATTTCTTAGACAATCAGAAACGCTGCAGGGGGATTCACATTCTGCTTGAAATGACTTCTGGTCTCACCCGAGGTGACCTGCTGACCTCAGGAGCGGCTGATTACAGAAAACACTCGTTGAGCAGAAATACAAGCGAGCGGCAAACCGCTGAGCGGCGAGCGACGAGCTGGAGGTCTGATCGCATTGTTAACACATTCCACGCTTTGTAAACTGTGGATTTGACGTGCTGTTCAGAAACAGCTCTCCCGTAGTCACCACTTCAATCTCCTAATGCTTTGATTAATAAAGATGATTGAGGTCAGAAGTTGTGGGTGTGAGTGTGCGTGAGGAGCACATTGAGAAGTGTGTGTGCGTCCGTGTGTGTTTTTCAGCTTCACTCATCTGTCGCTTTGAACAAAACACGCTGATAACACTTGGGATGACTGTGATGTCAACCACAGCTGCATTAAAACAATGAGTCATTCACCAAATGCTGCAATTATTGGTATTAAAAGCTGGTGCAGCTGACCCTCCCAGAGCGGTTCAACAAGTCATCTCAGGAACGCTGCGCGCTCACGTGCACGATGGATAATTCAAGTGGCACTCTGAACAAATCGAGTATTTAAAAAAACAAAACAGCTGCAGCGTAACACTGAAACCACTGCTTTCACCATGTGGTAAAAACACACAAATGAAATGAATTTCAAGCTCACGTCCTCTGCTGTCTCCCTCTGAGTTTCTCTTTGCCCCCCCCCCCCCCCCCCCCCACAATGCTTTAGTTAAAGTGATGTCAGGCGAGAAGTGAGTGGGTGGTGATGTCTGGTTGAATGTGGGGGTAATCAGCTTAATGCAGTTAAAGGGCCGATGGGACGAGCGCCAAATCTCTGAGCTGTTAAAGTCGCACTGTGTCCCCGGCACTGACCTCATCCTCAGCTTTAATTATTCAATAGTGTCTGTCTCCGTCCTCTTGTCCACCCTCTCTCTCTGGTTCTTCATCAGGCTCGCTCATTCTCACTTCATCTCGTGCGCTCTCTCTTTTTTCTCCTTTGCAGCCCTTCTGCTTTTTCGACATTACTCCTCATTTCAAAGTGTAGTGAACCTCATTGAGACTCCCGCAGACCTCACTTTTATTGCAGATGTTGCTTCTCCTCCTTTGCTCTCTCATCTCATTTCTGATCCTTCCTTCCCTCTTCCACCCCCACCCCCACCTACCCCTGCTGTCTCCGTCTGTTCCAACCTCTCCATCCTTCTCTTCACCCCTCACCCCAATCCATTTTACTCTCATACCGTATCTTCCATCAAGTCTTCCTTCTCTCCTCTCCTCCTCACTCCTGTGCTTTGTTGTGTCATTGAGCGGCAGCAGTGAGGGGAAACGTGCCGCTGCTCTGATGCTCAGGCGAGAGGCCAGTGGGTGGCCTGGTGCTTTAAGACCGATGTTCTGAGGAAAGGTTTTAATAATTACATTTTATTTAACAGCGTACAGTATGTCAGAGGTGAGCAAACATTTTTGATCGTGGGCCATATACAGAGAAAGTATATAAAATAGGCCAGACAGCATTAAATGCATCGCAGTGTATGTATCAGAAAACCCCATGAACCACAACATATGTGTAAATCTGTTAAAACAGGCAGAGATTCACCTGATACCTGAATCGCTTTCTGATCCCCGGTTCTGCTCCGTGCCGATGTGTCCTTGGGCAAGGCACTAACCACAATGTGCCCGCAGGCTGTTCCTGGTGAGGATGTTAGTTCGAGTCCTGATGGGCTGGTGGCACCTTGCATGGTAGCGCCGCCATCGCTGGATGACATGTTGTGTTTCAGGGCTTTGAGTGATCGGAAGACGAGAAGAGCGCTGTTCAAGTAGTTCATGTACCATCTGCATCTGCATGTCAGATCAAGATGTAACAAACACAGGCAGGCAGGGCTATGATCCAAGATGACAGCACATGTAATCGACGCGTTTAATAGGATGTGCGATGTACATGCGGTGTAATTTATTAAAGTATATAATAGAATGAGGCTGTAGTCTGGCCACCCGACTGAAGGGTTGAGGGTTCATGCATTTACTTTTTCTCTCTCTCTCTGTCGCTCTCTCTCTCTCTCGCTCTCTGTCTCTCTCTCTGTCTGTCTCTGTCTCTCTCGCTCTCTCTCTCTCTCTGTCTCTCTCTCTCTCTCTCTCTCCCTCTGTCTCTCTCTCTCTGTCTCTGTCTCTGTCTCTCTCTGTCTCTCTCTCTCTGTCTCTGTCTCTCTCTCTGTCTCTCTGTCTGTCTGTCACTCTCTCTCTCTCTCTCTCCCTCTGTCTCTCTCTGTCTCTCTCTCTCTCTCTCTCTGTCTCTCTATCTCTCTCTGTCTCTGTCTCTCTCTCTCTATCTCTCTCTCTCTCTGTCTCTCTCTCTGTCTCTGTCTCTGTCTCTCTATCTCTCTCTCTATCTGTCTCTGTCTCTCTCTCTCTCTCTCTCTCTCTCTCTCTCTCTCTGTCTCTCTGTCTCTCTCTCTCTCTCTCTCTCTCTCTCTCTCTCTCTCTCTCTCTCTCTGTCTCTTGGCATGTGACCCCCCTTCCTGTGGCTGACATGGCTCAGTCTTCATCTGTCTCTCCCTAATCTAGACCTCATCTTGATCCTTGTACTCTTTCAGAATAAAACCCTCACAATGAAATGATAATTCCTAATTCCTTCTGTGTTATAATTCCACCTCTCCACTCCCTTGCTCCCTCCTTTCATCGCCTCCGATCCCTCCGTCATACTCTATCTCACCCCTCCTCCGCTGCCGTTCGTTTCCTGTTTTATCGCCCTGCTCCGTCTTTACTCTTCTTTCTATTTCATTCCACCAAACGCTTCGCCTGCTTCCTGTTACAATACGCTATCAATATAGCAAAGAGAACCACTGGCTACTCATGTTCAACCACTTACGTACATTCTTAATTCCTCTAATACATCTGCATGGGCTTAACACAGATAGATGCACCCACACACACACACACACATGGGGAGATGAACACACATTATATATACAGACGCACAAAGAGCAAACACAACATTCAGTAAAACACACACACAAACGCACGCTGGAGCATGTATCCATACACAAGTACACAAGTACACAAGTACACATGCAGAAAGTGTCACTCAGTCATAACATCACTGCCGAACATCTGTTGGCACATCTATAATTTCAACAGAACCCCGGTATGCCATTGAGATGCACACATTGCCAGCTGGGCTAACACTTCTGCCAGCCTCACAGCTGCACCGTGTGTGTGTGTGTGTGTGTGTGTGTGGTGTGTGTGTGTGGTGTGTGTGTGGGTGTGTGTGTGTGTGTGTGTGTGGACGTGCGTGCAGCAGAAAGAAGAAACACCTGGCTACTCTTTCTCTCTACACCTTGTTATTGTGTGTGTCACTATCCGATGTGTGTCTCTTATCTACATCAAGTCACCGGATCAGAGACGCATCGTGACTTGTTATCAACGCGTTCTTTCCTCCTGAGATGCTTTGATGTGTAGCCAATCACTCTGCATGTAAACAACGGCATATTCTTCATACTCTGCATGCAGGATTTATTCACTTCCACCATGTAAATATGAGATCTCCCTGTGTAACATCATGTGGTCCATTGATTCATCAAATAAATAGTACTGCCCCTTCATTGAGGAACAATAGTAAATATGCAAAAGAGAACATTAGACTGAACTACTTGGTTTCCCTTTTGCAACATTCAACATTATTCCTTAAATTGCATTTAATAATATCCAAAAGTAAACCCATTCTGTGCATTTAAGTGCTGTGTTATGTTCTTGGTTTTAAGGCTCCAGCCAAATTATTATTTCTTTACCACCGTCCCAGAATAATCATTCCAACTGTCCCAGAGTCAGTGTTACCACCAACGTTAACACGCGGTCACAGGCTGTGGTGGAAGACGTCTTTTACTGGCGGTGCATTGACTTGTTGAGCTTCGTGCTGGGCGGTGTACACCGCCCAGCTACATGGTGGGTTTGGTTGCGTGGTCGTCTGCAGACATTGTGCCAAAGTGATGGGGTATTTCTTCTATGTGGTTTCTGAATAAGGCCTCATTGATTTGCATGGAAAGTGCATTGCTTCATCTATCAGTTGTAGAGGGCGTCTGTGAGATTGGATGGTCGTTTTCAGAGATAGAAATATTGATTTAATATCTCAGCATTCATACCTTGAGGTCCTTGCAAAGATTGACAGGCTCACTTTAATTTTAATTATACCTTTAGGTGCTGCTATCTGTATTTAATTGCAGAACCTCTTAAATATTACATGCAGCAATTTGCTCTCAGCAGACTATGTTCTATAATTGGTACATTTTGGTGCTTCCTGTCCTAACGAGTAGACCGCTAAGGATATGCTGCACATTTGAAGGTGTTATCCTGGTAAAATAGTGCCTGTTTCTCTCAGTGTGGACATGGATGACAACAGTAGTAACTACAGAACGGTGACTCTCACAGGAGGTGTGAGGTCTGGGCAGACAGAAGAAGCTGGAGCAGGAGATGGAGGGAGACGCACCGTGGGTGCAGCGTGAGAAAGATGGAGGAGGGGCATTTTTTAAAGCTATTTCTAACCTCTAGAATGTTCACTGTGAGGAAATGTGCTGCAGCCAGTGAACAGTTTCACCAGCCTCACGTATAGAGGTTCCAACGAGGACGCAGAAGCACTTTCAAAGGTGTGGAAGCATCTTCATGTCAAACGTCGAGCAGGAGATGCTGCGTTTCCTCACATCACGTTCATCATCCTGCTCTACAGCATGGCGAGAGAGAGAGAGAGAGAGAGAAAGAGAGAGAAAGAGAGAGAGAGAGAGAGAGAGAGAGAGAGAGAGAGAGAGAGAAACATGTAGAGCGGTACGAGCAGCATTGTTATTAAAGGAGATTAGGGCAAGCAATCAGTATTGGTCGCCATGGAAACACCCACCCTAAACTGGTCGTTAAGTGGAGCCGGCCGGCTCTAAAGCCAAGACTAAGATTCTGGGACGGGGATAAGCTGAATGGTATCTACTCCCGCCCACCCCGCCCCCTCCCTCAGCTTTCTGCCTGTAATTCGGGATAACATGAGGATCTCCATCCCAGATGATCTGCGTCCTCATGCATTTATTCTTGTTCTGCTTATTTATGGAAACATGATGTCGAAAGAAATCTTCTGGTTTCTATCATAACTGTCCACAACTGTGATTCCACGAGCTCCACCTGCAGCTGTGGATGTGTGAACATGAGGCTGCTTCTGTGTTTGGAGGGCTTTCATACCCTTTGTAAATGTGAACCCCCGATAAGCTGCTATAAGAGACGTTCCTTTATTTAGCATCTATGTGTGGTGACAGGAACTGCCCCAGTTCCGCCCGTGCCAAGTGAAAAGAGAGGGTGAGAGGCTTTCCAGCCCTCCGATTGGTCTCCTGAAAGGTAGTCGGCTAAAATAGGCTTAAATATGAGCGCTAAGCCAGAGAGTCACAAGCACAGACAGAAGGAGAGCAAGGTGACATCGAGACTCTGTTGTTATAATCTGAAGAATGCTAAGCACTCGTTAAGGTGTTTCACAGCACATTATACACTCATTATGCAGTCTGAACGATGATATGCTTCAGCTGGAAGCGGAATGATTCTGCTCTTTTCATCCAAACGTATTGTTTGTATAGAAATCAGTGTTTTTGTCTTCTTTTTCTCATCCTCTGTTCATTATTCTGCACTGACTATAATGATGACATGATGAGGACATGGTGGTGAATATCTGCGGCAACATTTTAAATCAATTTAATGCTTCACGGTGCACATCATGTATTCACAAAGATGCAGTAAAACAACAATAATGTACTAAAGGACCATTAAACAAACAAGTGCATTTAAACTAAATACTCACTGGAACTGTGTTCCATTGAAACATGATAATTCAGTTCTGCTAAAATAATTGCTCCAAATGTGCTCGAATGCAAATCCTCTGAGGCAAGTGTTTCAAAACAACGATGTCCTCACGCGTCCTAAAGCTGGTGGAACTTGTGCCTCTTGTGGCAACTTCCTGTTTGAAAGAGTGAAGCCAATGAAGACTATTTCTCTCTTAGCTCAGCGGGCGACTCCTCTGGTTGCAGAAAGAAGTCTGAGTGTAATTAAGTCTGTAAGAACTTTGCTCTACTTCTCTCTTGATGTATTACCTCCGTAAACATAAACACCATTCAACTATTCAAGTCTTCTTCAACGCAGCGTTTAGTAAATGATGGTCCCATTTAGAGTACAATAGAGAGGCAGGGTGTGCTTTAGGGCGGGACTGCATGCTGATTGACAGCTTGTGCTTACCGTGAGACTTCTGGTTGCAAAAAAAGCAAGATGGCGACTACCAAGAAATGAGACGGCGACAATCACAACGCCAAACTCAAGGCGTCAGTACACAAACAGATGGTTGATGTCACGGTGGCTCCGTCCACTTCTTGTGTGTGTGTATATATATATATATATATATATATATATATATATATATACATACCTACACAGGTATACAGCCTATGCCTCCTGCCCATAACCACCTGGAGATGACATGTTCTAATCGAATGTTCCAGAACCCTGTGTATCAAACTTTTCACATTTTTCCTGTGAGGTTTTGCAGTGTGTGCTTCATTGCTGTACTGTAATATATTGGGATGTATATGTATAGTCATAGGCTGCTAGTAGCAGAAAGAAGAGTTGGCTGGAGACGGTTACAGTATTTAAATCAATACACTGCTCCAGCACTGCTCCTGCCAAACTCTGCAGGCACCCAGGAATATACCCACAGTCTGACAGACACGATGTCACTGACACTGCTACATTATGGGATGCAGGAGGTGTCAAGGGCAGTGAGTATGAGCTGGTATCACCAACCGCTGCTAAAAGCTGCTCTAATGTGGGTTTTAGTTCTACTCAACTCTATGGAACTATTTAAAGCATATTTCAGCTCACTGTTGCTGTGTGGTTCCCTCAGACCCATTCTCCACGACGTGCTCAGTCAGCAGTAACCAGCACATGGAGACAGTGTTTGAAACTACGGGACACAGCGGAGCAGCAGCTAAAAGACACATCTGTCCTTCAGGGGTTGGTGGAGACCAAAACGGAACCAAAAGTAGAGCAAATATTTCTCCTGCATACAAATCAGGTGCACACGACTCTCAATGAATGCTGACGCTGCTACACATCCAGCAAGTAAACAAATGTCTGCCAACAAGTTTGCTATATCAGCTTTGTAAGGTAAGTAATATGTCAATGTTGTGTCTGCAGCTTGTTTCCACTGTGCCTAGTTGTAGTAATGCTAATTAGTTAATTAAGGTTGTAATGCTCGATCGCTGGCTGTTAGCTCAGTAATATACAAGGCGAGGAGGCAGGAGAAGGTATCCTAAAGATACATAGCAGTGCACACCTGCTGTGTATCCAAACAAATGAAAGAAATGTCCCACGGAGAAGCGGCAGCTCTTCACTTTATTCAGCACATATCCTTGGAACTGATCGGAGGGGAATCCAACAGCACCAGCAGCCGTGTTTTATCGAAGCTTTTATTTTCTACTCCTACCTCGTTATTAGGTCAACAACACACAATCCCTGCACGCTCGTCATCCATTACGCAGAAGTGTCGACACTGCTCATCCAGGATGTAGCTTTAGCTCCTACAAATTGAATTGGGAACATTAATATTCCGCTCGGGGCTCCTGTGCGCTCGGGCGGGGCTCGACACGGGGAAGTGGAGAGAGAAGTATAATGTCCTGTCAGCATATGCGCTGGGCCCCGTCCATCTGCGTGATGGGGCCCCACAGCAGCACTAACATCCCTCTGCACTGCCCTGGAAGCCAGTACAGTGGAGGGCCCCCAGCGGGCAGAGCAGGAGGAAATGTTCCCCACACAGCACTCGGGGTGAGCTATCTGTGTGTTTCTCACCTCTGCTTGTGTACATGCACCAGCAAGTATTACACGAGCCCACACATGTAAATTCTGCCCTTTCATGCCCACGTGAGTACAGCAGCATATACGACAGCGCCCTGTCTGCTATGTGGTGACAGAGGTCACCTGCCTGCCATCTGGGGACTGCTCTGTCATCCTCTCTCCTCCCCTTTCCTCTTACCCTATCAGCTGTCTCCCCAGAGGCACCTTATCCTTACTGCCATCTGCTGGCACGGCATGCATACTGATGAATTAACAAACACGGCTAAAAACAGGCTGGGCATCCATTCAAACAGTCATTATATAGGACATGGGGGGGGCGAAGGGGGCGGGGGGGGGGGGTTGAGTGTCAGAAGTTTGTCGCCAGATTCCTTTTTTCTGGCTCTTTGAGGTTCATCAAACTGGTGGTTTTGCCTCGCTCGCCCTCGTCCTGTGGTACCATTGGGGAGCAGCGCTGAGAGAGGAGAGGCTCGGGATGTGCAGCTTCTAATAGAGGCCAAGAAGTGAGGATAACTGAGCAGATGAGACTCGGGGAAAGGTGGACGCTTTGAGATCCAGCCGGGTATATTTAGAGCCGCAGCGATGTCACATCCGACAGAAAGACAAGACGATTAAGAGTCATGAGCCTCGGGGGAGTTATTGGCTTTGGGATGTTTATGGGCATCGTGAGACAGAAACGGGTTGGCCCTCAATCAGGATCTTAACATTATTGGATGTATTTTATAAATACGTGCAGCAGTGAGTGCACAGATGTGTGCGTGAGGAGGTGACCCCTCATACCCCCTGCTGGTGCTAGAGATTGGGATCAGGGTTAAGTACTATCTTACACACACTGGAAGATAAAGCCTCGTTCTGAATGTAAGATCAGTGGATCAGCGATGAGAAAGATGGATTATTTGCAACTGATGCGACCTGGGGCCATAAAGCAAGATGTGAAATAAGAGAGAGACAGAAAAAGAAGTGGGAGTGGGTCTGAAACCAGCCTGCTAGCATTATCCCCCCCCCCCACACACAACCCATTATCATGAAACATCTGTCCGCCCTGTTGACCCCCTCAGCTCAGGTCAAATAAGGCCGATTACGCTGCAGTGAGATGGATGGGAAGATACAGATTGATGTGTGTGTGTGTGTGTGTGTGTGTGTGTGTGTGTGTGTGTGTGTGTGTGTGTGTGTGTGTGTGTGTGTGTGTGTGTGGGGTTAACCCCGTCTGGATGTTATGTTGCATAGTGTTGTGCGTGCACCAGGCCAGAGGGCCAGAGGGCCAGAGGGCCAGAGGACCAGAGGGCCAGAGGACCAGGGCCAGAGGACCAGAGGGCTGACGCTGTAATCCTGATAGTCACCTCTGGGAGGATTCCTCAAGTGTATTTTAAAAACAGTGTTGCACTGTAAAACCAGCCTGCATTGTGCTTTAAATGTTGCATAATTGAAAGGAAAGGAGGCGATGGACTAACTCTGAATAACAGATCTGGGTACTCAGTGACACCTTGTCATGTTACTCCTGAATCACTCACACCTGCTCACAATCGTCAAACACATTCCCCGATGACACAACGCTAGAACTGAAGCTCAAAGTTGTGATGTCATCAGATGTAAAGCCTGGAACTGCTCTACTTATCTCCATACAGCAGTTTTTCCAGGGCTGTGCACTCCTTGGCGGGAGACAGAGCGCAGCTCTGATGTAACATGATTTGCTGAGGAGACTAGCGTAGCTAGCTAGCAATGCTACCTCAGTGGCTGTGGTGCGGTGGTACTATTACAGACACCAACATCCAGAGAGCATATTATACATGAGTTAATAAGCCGTACAGCGGAGTTATATTCATTTTTAACTTTCATCATTTTAGCAATATAGTCAAAAATGGCTAAATTGATTATATAAATCGCTAAACCGGGTAAATGTTATTGTAAAATTGAAAATGTTATTGGCTAAATGTTCAATGTAAACGACTATAAACATATTAAAATGTATTTGCACGATGTTAATAAATCGTTGTTCATGGCTGTCGGTACAGAAACAGTTTTGGCAGAGTTGTGTGTGTTTAATCACAACTAGGATAAAATGGGGGAAAGAAATTAATTATGCCGAGGAAGCCGTTTTGTATCCTGTTTGTCTCTTTATCTGTTGGCATGGAACTTCAAAAAGTTGTTTACATATTCCAATTTAATTTGGTGAACAGTTGGGCCAAGGAACAAATGAATACGCTTTCTTTTTTAAGGTTTTTTTTACACCTAGTGTGAGATTGTTGAGACATTTTTACTTGTTTTTTTCTCACAAAAACTGCAGTTAAAAACATCTGTCATTCTCATTTCATAATAGGCTTTTCACTTCTTTTATTTTGTTGCTATACAAATGAATCATTTCTGAAACTGCTCTGATATTGAAATAACACATTGAGATGCTTGTGCAGCCGTTACTCGACTCATTTCAAATGTTGGCAGTCAAATAAAGTCTGACTCCGTCTGCAAGTTACGCGGAATGTAGAAATGTCAAAGTCACAGCACTCAGAGCACCGGCGATCTGCCACAGGGAGGATTGGACCGTGCAACACATGCAACACATGCAACACATGCAACACATGCAACACATGCAACACATGCAACACATGCAACACATGCAACACATGCAACACATGCAACACATGCAACACATGCAACACATGCAACGTGCTGCACAAACACTCTGGGTTGTCCGCTGCACCGATGGGACTTTTACTTTAGGCCACAGGTGGAGGAATGATTTTCAATCTAAGCTCTGTTAAAATGACAAGAGCCTAAATAAACACACAATGATGTCATGATTATTGCTTTACATTTGTCTCCGTTAACGACACTTCTACCACTTTAAATAGATATTAAGTTGTCAAGATGTTGTTGTTTGTGTTAACGCCTCGCACTGAAATGCATAATGAGGTGAAGCCTCATGCCGTTGTCATTAATTCTGACTTTAATGTTTTTGGTGAGACTTATTATTCTTTGAACAGCTATCCATCAGAGATATCAAACGTGTCTTGCAGAGTTCCCTGCGGCTCAGCTGTCTGGTGCTCCGTGTTGCCAATACCATATACCCTGACTGCATGTTTGACTACCAGCTCCTGCTGTGCATCACATCTGTCTTTATTTCTCCTCACTGCTGCTCTCATAAAACGCTAATAACATAACAAGGAGAGCTGAGAGCTTGTTTCAGACTGAGCGTTCAGCTCACGTACAAATACAGCAGAGCACAGAGTTCAACGAATCCACTGTCCTGCATGAGCCAGCGCTAAGCTGCGCTCGTGCACGGCCTCCTTGATTGTTTTCACTGGAGTCTCACGCTATGTGAGCTGTGACCCCTCCGGCTCAGAGCTGTGCATTTGGAACTCTTCTGCTCAGTGATCCCTACTGGCTAAGCGGCAGTCCTGTCTGTGCCTATAGACGTTAATGAGATTTTGCCTAAACAAGATAGTAAGTGTGTTGTCTGTGTTCATTCACGTCAACTTTTCTCACGGCACAAACACTCTGCGAGCTGTAAATACTCAGTCGCAGCCCTGTAAGTAGCATGCAGCTGGTATTTCATACAGAGCCCCTTTCATCATGCATCATATTCATATTGTTTCAAAGCGGATTCATTTCCTCTGAATGTGCATCATTGCATGCATCGCTCCTGACGTGCCCGTACTGTAGGATTCTGCAAATCTGCACTTTTTCTCATCAAGCCCTCAGGGGTGAAGTTATATGCAAGTCGATAAGATGGCTGATGGATTAAGTCAAAAGGGTATGAGGGAGAAAAGAACAAAGAGACGGAGAGATATTCTTCATTATGTATTTAAAAGGTCCCGCAAAAGGCCAACGGAGCAGATGACAATGATGCGTCATTCACACACCATACCAACCTGCCAGCCAGAAATCCACGGCTGCAGAGCGTCAAGTTTTATCATTTTAACTCACAGTGAAGCTTTTTTATGATCTCATATTGGGAGGAATAATTTATCAAACGCATTGACCTCTTTGTCACCTGGCCGGATGCACCGTTGAACCCAAAAAATCCATAGTTGCTGACATTCATAAAGACACACACACACACACACACAGGGACGTCACATGCCTCGTCTGCCAAAGCCGCATCAATATTTCATATTTACCACAGTATTTATCCACTTCGTTTATCATTCATGAATGTTTTTTAGTGTGGCACAGAAGATGCAGAAGATGGCTGTGTGTTTATACGTCTTTTGTAAGTTTGCCATTTAGATAATGTCACAGGCGTTCCATAAGCTCCTCTGGCATCTCTGTCAGGCCGGTATACAGCCACCGACGGGGCTATTCGCCGTGAATAAACAAGTGTCCCCTTTTCTCAACACTCCAGCCTTAATTATTCATATGGAGCTGAATGAGACATTGTTTATCCAGGCTACGGCACCAGGGGACCTTGTGCTCTGGGCTACTCACCTGTATGTGTGTGGGGTGCAGTATGAGAAAGCAAGAAGAGTGAAAAAGATATTGAAGTAGCTCTCGCATCGGCAGCCAACTTTCTAATTGGTAATTAAAACACCTTTGAGAGACGAGCTTTAGCTGTCTCCTCGCTGCTGGAATGGTAATGAGGGTTGAAGAGGTAAACTGAGTTCCCACCAGAAGGGCAACAGGTGAAGAGAGAGAGTGCGTGTGCGTTCTTGTCACGATGCCGCTGCTTATTATAGCAGAGGGTGCTGACACCACTTGACCCGGAGCATCCGACATACATCCACACGGATATGCATCATAACGTTATATTGTCACTTTAGTTGGAGATGAACTCATTTTGTCAGTTGATTAGTTGTTTAGTCTGTTAAATGTCAGAAAGTAGTGAAACATGCTGATGACAATTCACTTTCACATGAGAATAAAGAAATGTGATCAAACTCCTCAAATGAGAAGCTGGAGCGGTTTCTAATAATTCATTATTAAAATAGTAAGATCGTAGAGATAGTTTACTTTCTCAATTAATCAATCAATCGCTCCACATATATTTAGCTTGCAATCAAGCTGCTTGGTAAGAATTCTTGAAATTAAATGTAATATTATTAAACTATTAAATGTAATATTTAGGCCTCTCAAGATCAAAATGATGGTTTAGCTGTGAAGCTCTTTTTGAGCAACATTTCACTCGTCTCTCACAATGAGCCTGTAATGCTGAGTCAACACGATATTCAAGATGCATTCTCTTAAAACAGTCTGTGTTCCTCTGAAATGATCCGTTTAGGTGATTGGGTCTCATTTTAATTGTGAAGTTTTCAATATATATATATATATAATAAATAGAATCGAGGGAAAACGTATGTTTGAAAGCTCAAAATCTTCCCTTAAACAAACAGTAAGCAAGCAATTTTAGAGATTCCATGAGAAATATTCAGAATAAAAGGTTCTAATTTGACTTCTCGTCCATGTCTTTGTTAATGTCACAGAACAGAATAAATGGCATTTCAAGTGTAGCAGCATGTCATCATGTGTTAGTGGCTTGAAGGCCACATGAGTAATAGCAGGAGATGCTTTTATGCTCCAGGGTACCGTTAGATTAGCGGCACTGCAGAGTTCTGTAATTACGGGTCAAGTCGTACAGAATCTCTGCAGGAAGTAGAAGGTGGCATTTCAGGATGAACTGCATCACCAATTTTTACGTGAAAATTAATTTCTTTGTTGCTCTTTACAGAATGAGACACCGTGTCAAACATTATGACGGGATAAACCATTAACCGTGAACCGTTAGGATGAACCATTAACCGTGAACCGTTGGGATAAACCATTAACCGTGAACCGTTAGGATAAACCATTAACTGGGATAAACCATTAACCATGAACCGTTAGGATAAACCATTAACCGTGAACCGTTAGGATAAACCATTAACCGTGAACCGTTAGGATAAACCATTAACCATGAACCGTTGGGATAAACCATTAACCATGAACCGTTGGGATAAACCATTAACGTGAAGCGTTAGGATAAACCATTAACCGTGAACCGTTAGGATAAACCATTAACCGTGAAGCGTTAGGATAAACCATTAACCATGAACCTTTAGGATAAACCATTAACCGTGAACCGTTAGGATAAACCATTAACCGTGAAGCGTTAGGATAAACCATTAACCATGAACCGTTAGGATAAACCATTAACCATGAACCGTTAGGATAAACCATTAACCGGGATAAACTATTAACCGTGAACCGTTGGGATAAACCATTAACCGTGAACCGTTAGGATGAACCACATGAACAGTATGTCGGGTGTCTGTGCAGTTCAACAACACAGATAGTTGACCCTGAGTTCCAGCTTGCAGCCTGTTTAAACACTGGCTGGTGTGGAGCTGGGAGATACATTGAGCGCATACATGGTTTAGGACCAGGTTTAAAAAATGAAAATTGATTTTCACTTTAACTCCGGTCTTTGCGGTACGGATTGGCCACTGCCTCCCTGAGCTCCCGTAGTTTACAGGAAATGCTCGAGTCCCCTTCAGACACTGGTCAGATATCGACATCATGATCAAAATGAAGTTCGTGCCCAGCTGCCTCTCCACTATTTATCCGCTTGACACGCTTGAGTACTGCCTTTTAAACATTGGTAATTACTTGTACGAATGAACACATGCCTCTTAACCATTGCTGTCTAAATACATTTCACTGAAATGATAATGAAATGAAAAGAAACACTGTGATGAAAGGCAAAGCTTCAAGCCCTCTGTGGAAGAAAGAAGGCAGCTGCAACATTGTCGGTGTGGACTCCACACTCGCCAGAGTTCAGCCGTCACGTGATGCTCACGCAGGCAGCATGACCTGAGCATGAAACACCTGCTGAAGGTCTCATCGTATCCCACATGAGGAGAGTGTAAGCACAAATGAAGAAAGCCTGCTTTCCAACAGATACCGCTCCACTGCTCGTGCCCCGTCACAGGATCTTCAGTGTGTTCATGTCTCTCAGAGTGAGTTTGGTAGAAGTTGATGATGTCTTTGTCTTTGTGGGCTTAGTTTGTTTTTAATCGTGTCAACATCTCTCCTGGAGTCTTGACTGTGTTGGATGCATTTCATTGGTATTGTCTTCGTGTGCACGTATCTCTAGTGTGAAGTTCCCCTGACATCCTTGAGGTGTAGACCTTGAGCAGGCATGTAATAGCCCCCCCAATTACACAGCGGGGTTGTCAGTGTTCAGACTGAAGAGTGTGGGGCATATAGACAGACGCATGGCTGTTTGATCATTCCCTGCACATCCGCGCAGAAAGCCGCCCTGGATAAGCCTTTCGAGATAACGCCCTTGTATCATTTAAGTGTTAATAGGCTTTCTATGGGCTCAAACCTACATTTATTATTGTGCAAATGAGCCAATTTCCCCATATCTGTGCTGTCGTTAGAGCTGCCGTGTTTAGTTGTCTGAACATAATTAGAATTATTGTACTGTAAGGAAGAGAGAAGGGGGGGGGGGGGGGGGGGCTCGTCGTCTGTTCTATGAGAGTGGACAAGCTCTTTGGTGAAAGTTTCCTTTTGAGAAAGAAAGAAACGTTTCGTTTTCTTACTCCATTCCACAGATTTATGGATCATCACAATATTCCCCTTGCTTTCTTTTATTTTATAATCAGACAAGTTGTACTTCGACAAATCAGATCTGTTTACGGCCTCGAGCCCTGGCGTGTGTGTGTGCGTGTGTGTGTGTGTGCGTGCGTGCGTGTGTGTGTGCGTGCGTCTGCGTGTGTGTGTGCGTGTGTGTGTGCGTGCGTCTGCGTGTGTGTGCGTGTGTGTGCGCGCGTGCGTGCGTGTGCGTGCGTGTGCGCGTGTGTGTGCGCGTGCGTGTATATGTGTGTATGTGTGTGTGTGTGCGTGTGTGTGTGTGTGTGCGCGTGCGTGTATATGTGTGTGTGTGTGTGTGTGTGTGTGTGTGTGCGTGTGTGTGTGTGTGTGCGCGTGCGTGTATATGTGTGTGTGTGTGTGTGTGTGTGTGTGTATGTGTGTGTGTGTTTGTGTGTGTGTATGTGTGTGTGTGTGCGCGTGCACTCTTATTTGTTTGAAATGTAAACATGAACATTTCCATGTCCTTTTGAGGCCTTAAGTGTTATTACACGTCATCGGTTTCTCCTTTCAGACCACTGACTTCCATAATCAGCTTTGCACCGCAAATAAATGCATCAACCAATCACATCGTGCGGGTCAAACATATTGAAAACGTGCTGTACAGCGTACGTCATAGAACTGTCCCTCCTTTCAGCCTCGACTGCAGCTTCCTTTCTTACTTTTCACAGTGAAACAATCAATTACTGTATTATCCCATAATCTGATATTGTATTCTGTAAATTGTGTTTTACATAATGGGAGTAGTAATATAGTTGAGGATAAGACATCTATGTATTACCAACATCAGATCATTTTTTAATTGAGAGGGTACTGGGGCAACACAGCTTCTACAGGGAATGTTGCATTATGGGTTGTTTGTAGGGTACTGTTGCTATAGGAGAGACTTACATTGTTTGCATTGTGTCTCATATAGTTAGCACTGACGAGTACAAACTAGCTGCATGGAACTGACAGAAAACTGAGTTATCTGTCAAGCAGCAAAAATTACCGGAGAGCTTGTACGTGGACTCGTGGAAAACACAAGCAGAATTGCAGAATTGAATAATATAAATGGAATCAACTGAAAATGCAAAATATTGTGGAATTTGTAAAAGTCAGCGTTTTGCCATTAAGTGTTATTTCACAGCCTACAGCCTAATGAACAGGAACAAAACCCTCTGCCGCTATCTTTAGTGTCATTTACGGACACACTGCTTCTATCTTCTGCCCTCTGTGATGGTGTTTCAGCTTCTCCTCCGCACACATATACACACACACGCACACACACTCATATACACATGCACGCACACACACACACACACACACACACACACACACACACACACACACACACGCACACGCACACACAAGTCTGCAATCATCTGACAACAAGGAGGCCATTGTGCTGTGTTATGACTTTGTAGACGTTTCCCACCACCCGGAGGGGAGAAACATCTTTGAATGAAAAGCACACACATGCCACTCAGAGGCAGATATCACAAGCCGAGCATGTGAGGACGGAGGAACAACATGCAGCCACAGAGTGTTAGTCAGCTGACACGCCTTTCCTTCACCTCGGCCTTGTTCACCTTCGCCGGGTGCCCGATGGACGTAAAGGAGAGTCTGGAGTCACGGGGGAATGTTAAACACCGAGTCCTCAATTCAAGCCTTCAAGTGGTGAAATATCTCCGTTTTCTCTCATTGACACATTCACCCTTTGTACATCAATTACTCGCTGCTTGTTTCCTTTATTACTTGAATAATACGTTGATTACTCGCATGCTTCCAAGATGAACACAGAATCAAAAGATGGAGTAAATACTTGATTTAAAATAAACGGGGTCTGCATAACAACAGCAGAACTATATCAAATGCCTGTTAACACAACTCACAGATCTCATTGATCCAGTCATATTCCGAGCAATTCCAAAACACGTTTGTTTTCTCCACAATTGTCTCTTATCAACACTTCACTACTCTATTTGTAGCTGTTTACAGATTCTCCGTTTGCCTTGGAGGATGTGAGAAAAACTTCATGAAGAATTCAAGGCATCGCGCGGTAATTGGAAGTCATGGCCATTTTATGGGTGAAGTGTTCCTTTGAAGGCAGCTGCTGTGATCCTACAGGACAGACAGACACTGGCATCTTTGTTTGTGAAAGTAATTCATCTTCGTCATTGATGAAGACACGGAATGTGTTTCTGCACACTAGACGCTCTGAAAGAAATTCTTAATAATATGCAACATATGAATATGAAGTAAAACCAAAGGTTTCATATTTTCCTGCTAATGCACATGAGCTGATGTCATGTGTGTGTCATGTGTGTGTGTCATGTGTGTGCCATGTGTGTGTCATGTGTGTGTGTCATGTGTGTGTAATGTGTGTGTCATGGCGTGTGCCATGTGTGTGTCATGTGTGTGTCATGTGCGTGTCATGTGTGTGTCATGGTGTGTGCCATGTGTGTGTCATGTGTGTGTCATGGTGTGTGTCATGTGTATGTCGTGTGTGTGTTGTGTGTGCCATGTGTGTGTCATGTGTGTGTAATGTGTGTGTCATGTGTGTGTCGTGTGTGTGTCGTGTGTATGTCGTGTGTATGTCGTGTGTGTTGTGTGTGCCATGTGTGTGTCATGTGTGTGTCATGTGTGTGCCATGGTGTGTGCCATGTGTGTGTCATGTGTGTGTCATGTGTGTGCCATGGTGTGTGCCATGTGTGTGTCATGTGTGTGTCATGGTGTGTGTCATGTGTGTGTCATGTGTGTGCCATGTGTGTGTCATGTGTGTGTTATTTGTGTGTCATGTGTGTGTGCCATGTGTGTGTCATGTGTGTGTTATTTGTGTGTCATGTGTGTGGCATGTGTGTGCCCTCATTGAACTGACATTGTCGTAGTGGATTCCATGTTCGGCTGATGATGTTCTTCCAGATGTTTCCTGTGTGACGACACCATAATCACATTCTGTACAGTAACTATAAAGCTACCGGTAGCCGCTTAGCTTAGCATAAAGAGTGGAAACCGGTAGACGTGCTGGCTCTTTGAGGCGAACTCATTTTGGATGGCATGAATAGATTTGACTTAGAGTGAAGCTATGGTTGGTCATTTGATTCTGTTACTCTCTGCTGGTCAGCATGCGCCCACAGCTACAGTATAACACATACTATAACACACAGTAATAACAGCATGTTCACTGTTAGCGTTCCACAGCCATCAGCTTCTATCCATGTGGCTTCTTGTAGCTCATGGAGAGCATAATTCAACCTGGCGTGTAAACAAATTCAATAAAAGCCCATTTGATCACACATTAAATGCAAGAATCACTGTATCTGTATTAACTGGTGTATGAAGCGGGTGATTGAAGCAACGTGGGGGCTCTGACAATAGCTGGCGCGATGTCTTTATGGAATTATTCATGAAGAGATCAAACGCACATGGTTGCTCTGTTTGCTCCTCGTGAGAACACCTGTGACAGTTAATCACAACTCGCTCTGAGAATAACCTGCTGAGACGCTGCCCGTGAGATATGTAGTCATTCAGGATTACATGGAAGGAGTGACTTCTAAATTGGATTCTGTGTCACATGTAGAAGCGAAGCCAGGTTTAGTAATAGACAAAGTACGCAGTATTACCTGAAGAGCTTTAAGACACTGAAGGCAATTATCTTTAGATGGAAACTGCAGCTTAAATGTCAACATTTTTAATAACGAGAAGGGAATCTCTCCTCTCCTGATCGAACCTCCGGAAGAAGGTGATCTGAGCAGAGTTGATTGGGTCGTCGGAAGCTGTTCGAGTTTACCGATGACACACACTGGGAGCTCTTTAGATGCACCGTCGATATTTGGTTTGAGCAGTAATTAAGCCAATCACTTGCAAATCATACAATCATGGAAGCCCTGTGTGTGTGTGTGTGTGTGTGTGTGTGTGTGTGTGTGTGTGTGTGTGTGTGTGTGTGTGTGTGTGTGTGAGAGTCCCACAGAACTAAGATCTCATTGTCTTTTCTCAAACCGAACCCTCTTTGTTAAATAAAATAATCAATGCTTAATAAAATCCGTAATACCATTATGTACAGTCTAATATGAATAATGAAATCGAGTCAAACTCTAACTAGGTATAAGCGTACAATAATAATAATAATTACCTGCACGTGTGACTCATCAGTAACGGAGCGTCGTCGTTCAGCGGCTTCTGTTTACATTAATTATGTAGTACATTTGCATTTTGTAGTACATTTGCATTTTGTTCATCTCTGTTTCAGAACTGCCTCTCGATGGGAGTTGAATGAACCTTTCTGTTGGCTGGACGTGCAGGTCCGCACAACGTGTGGTTGAGATGAAGCCTCTGTAACCTGCGGCTACCCAGAACCTGCTTCTATGCGTAGGATTGCAGAGACGGTTGTGTCTTCTGAGAACTACATATATATATACGTATATATATATATATATATACGTATATATATATATATATATACGTATATATATATATATACGTATATATATATATATATGTAGTTCTCCAGCTTGAGAATTGCATCTCCTGACGAGTAAACTAACCTCCATGTGAGAAATCCTCTTTGTCAAACAGACTGTGCAGCCAGTGTAAACTCATGCTCCCAGACGAAGACAGTTTTTGAATTTGTTAAATGTACTCAACTTACAATGTGTGCCAGTTGTTTGTTTTGGCTTCTGTATGCTTTTAATTTGTAGCCATGTGCATATTTGCTCGATCCATGGTCTGTTATGAAGGAAAGCAGTTCTTTGGCTTTAGGTTCGGCTCCAGACACCAGGATTCACACAAGAGCACTGATTTGGTTCACAAAGCATTACGTAAGCATGTTCACACCTAACTGATTGCAAAGGAGGGAACGGACACTGTGCTAGTGTGCACTACTGTGTTGTTTGAGGTGCTTCTTTCTTGGATTGAAGGTTGAGGAGAGAGGAGAGAGGAAGGAGAGTGAAGGAGAGTGAAGGAGAGTGAAGGAGGGTGAATGAGAGTGAAGGAGAGTGAAGGGAAGTGAAGGAGAGTGAAGGGGAGTGAAGGGAAGTGAAGGAGAGTGAAGGGAAGTGAAGGAGAGTGAAGGGAAGTGAAGGAGAGTGAAGGGAAGTGAAGGAGAGTGAAGGAGAGTGAAGGAGAGTGAAGGGAAGTGAAGGAGAGTGAAGGGAAGTGAAGGGAAGTGAAGGAGAGTGAAGGGAAGTGAAGGAGAGTGAAGGGAAGTGAAGGAGAGTGAAGGAGAGTGAAGGGGAGTGAAGGAGAGTGAATGAGAGTGAAGGAGAGTGAAGGGAAGTGAAGGGGAGTGAAGGGGAGTGAAGGGAAGTGAAGGAGAGTGAAGGGAAGTGAAGGAGAGTGAAGGGAAGTGAAGGAGAGTGAAGGGAAGTGAAGGAGAGTGAAGGAGAGTGAAGGAGAGTGAAGGGAAGTGAAGGAGAGTGAAGGGAAGTGAAGGAGAGTGAAGGGAAGTGAAGGAGAGTGAAGGGAAGTGAAGGAGAGTGAAGGGGAGTGAAGGAGAGTGAAGGAGAGTGAAGGGAAGTGAGGACAAAATTAGTACAGGAGCTATTTTCTCGTCCCAGATCGATTCACCTCATCCTTGTTCTAAACCACAATCCATCTTGAGCATCTTCACCAGATGCCTGCAAATGAACAGTCAGAGAGTTCATGAACACGGTGTGGAAGCTGGCTGTCTGTTTGGCTGTCAGGTTGCCCTGCCACAGCCAGACACTGGACTGTGCCAGTGCCAGTGGTCACTGCCAGCGTTACAGCCACACTCAGCCCTGTCAGATCAGCTAACAGATGGCCTGTAACGGGCCGGATCCTGCCCGAGCGTGTCCAGAACGAAGACGAGATGAAAAAACCAAGCGATGCCAATTTAAACATGCAGGGAGAGTGGGAGTGGGAGTGGGGCGCAGGTAGTGACGGCGGAAGGGAAAACCGAGGGGGGGGGGGGAGATGACGAGGGGGCTGTGATTGGATTAGGAGAACGAGAGGGAAGATACTGAGCAGGTGAGCCGAAGAGGCAGAATGATGGAGAGAGGTTGAAAGAATGACAGAGGAATAGAGAAAGAATATGATGGGAAGGCAGAAGGATGCGGTTCAAGGGAAGATGGTTAGAGACAGGCAACCAGAGAGGGTGACAGCAACAGAGAGGAGAGAGAAGTGCAGTACAGATACAGAGAAGAAAGAGGGACACCATAGAGGGCATCTGTCTCTAGTGAGACGGATGATTGACATCTCTGTGGATTGTAAGCTTTGACAGCATCATCTGATACTGTCCTCTTAGCTTCAGCCTGCTGCAGCTCACGTCTTAACGTGGACACGAGGAGCGTGTAGCTGTTAAGTCAGTCTGACAAACCAGCGCCACCGTCGTGTCTTTGATGTTTGTGCATCATCTGGTTACCATCTTCAATGGACAATGAGCGTTACTGGAAATTGTCAGTTATTTGTCTGTCTATTCCATCTTTCCAGTTTCCGACCCATATCCAGGTCTGGGTCTAAGTAGCTCAGGCATCCTTCAGCTCTAACTCGGGAATCAAATGGGAGATTTAATCCCTGGAGCATGTTCTGGGTCTGCCCCGGGGTCTCCTTCCTCTGGGACAAATACCCAGAATACCTCCACAAGGAAGCTCTCATGGGGCACCGCATCCACAATCCAGAACGTATGACGCTGGTACCGCATTGGCATATTTACACTGCTCAGATCAGTCCTGTTAGGCACCAATACTACGAGTCCAAGGAGACAGTCCACACCCTGGAACTCTGTGCAGTTCATCCATTGAAGCGCGCTGTAGCTCGTCTCATGGTCTCATAGTCTCATCAGTCTCATGTCTCCGGGTGTTTTTAGGGCTCATTTTGTCATCAGAAAGAGTGTTTGGTGTGGATGACTATAAGTTGAACAATTCAATAAGCAAATATCAAACAAAGTGCTTCAATAAAGTATGAAGAAAAATGTTTTATTCTCTTTTAAAATCAAGTGCTCTAATTTAGTGTTAGTGTTGATTTGCTCAGTTTTCTGGATGACTGAACTCTTTGACATGAAGTGTGTGTGTGTGTGTGTGTGTGTGTGTGTGTGTGTGTGTGTGTGTGTGTGTGTGTGTGTGTAAGAGTTAGAGAGAGAGAGAGATGTCTAGTTTGTCTGACAGCAGTTTCAAAAAACAATGCATGTCAGAGCCGATGAATAAGTCTGACTGGCAGAGCCTTTTGTCTTCAGACCTTTTCAACACTGTGAGAATGTCAGTGTGTTGATGAGGGATTTGCCTTTAGGGCCACACATCCACATATAGAGGAAACGTAGCTTCAGTCAGGGAACCAAAAAAAGCTCCAAAAAAACAAATCACTTGTTTGTCTCTCATCTAAAACGACTTTGCTTTCCCCCTGTGAGAGTTTGTTGGTGTGTGGTGTACCTAGTCAGAGGTTATTGTTAATGACAGAGCGTGTATCAAAGACAAAGGATGAGCGTCTCTCTCGTTCACACACACACACACACACACCTACACACACACGCACACACACACATTTCTCTGCTTTCACCTGCATCCCCAAAAACTCTCCTGTGACTGATTTTCTTCATCATATTGTGATTTTTTTGTAAGTAAAAAAGAAACAAACTGTCTAAATATTAATGCACTCGTACTTGTTTTGCAGCAGTTCATCGGCGTTATTACAGCTCAAGCAGGAAAGGGCTACATGGGGGGAAAATCCTTTTTGTAGACAAACGAGACGTAGAGAAAGAAAAGCAAAAGAAGGTGAACGTGACTAACTAGATGAAACACAGCTCCGCTTGAGGGCAGATACAGGGAAGAAGTGTGGAAGAACAGGATGTGAGGGGGGAGCTGGGAGCAGCGGCAGGCTATTTAACTGCATATCAGGTCATGGAAATCAAGGCCCTGGGGAACAGCCCAACCAAACGTCCCACCGATGAGGTGCGAGCGCAGAGACGAGCTCTGACCTTTGACCTTCAGCCTCTCTGTGCTTTGGAAGAGGTCAGGGAGTCACATACCTCTCTGTTTGGACTGTGTAGCCCTGAGGGGTGTTTTCAGGCTGGCGTGGAGATAATGGTTCATAACGCAGTGTGGTTCTTACACGGAGCCCTTCGGCCCTCTAAACGACAAGAAGCTCCAAGCCTTGCTTGTATAATGAGTTGTAATGTAGTTACGGTGGAGGGTTCTGCATTTATTTTCAGTATTCCATTGCACTGTTCCCACTAGTACATATCTGTATTTTACTGTTACTATATCAAATCCACTGAAGCAGAAATATACTTAACCAGCATCACCTTCAGTGTATTGACTCTGTGAATGTTTCCCTGTGGACCTTACAACTGAGATTTAGTCCCACAGGACTCCACACGAAGGAGACATCCTGCACGATCCGGAGCTAAGCACTAAAATAGCAAACTGAGATGAAGTTCATTTATTTAAATTTAGTTTCACGCCCCCCCACCCACACTCCCTCTCTCTCATTTCCATTCTGGTTCCGTTCTGTCTCCCTTTGAGTTTCGCTCCACTGTCTCCATCACACGTACCTGGAATCAGCCATGAATGTCCAAAACAATAAGATTCTCCTCTTCTTTTTGCGAAAAACGAGGCCAATTAGGACGGCTGAATCTTCCTGTTTGGCAGCAACATGTCTGCTGCAGCCTCGGGGCTTTTTTTGATATGGATGGGATTATTATAGCCCTGACGTGTAGCCACTCTGTTCCTGCACAAATATGCACAGCCCCAAAACAAATACACACACAGTAAATTAGCACACAATCATTTTTCAGAAATGATTATTGCCACGGTGTGATGCTACCTCATTTTGGCATCAGTTATCTGCTGGGTGGGCTCAGTGGGGTACCAGAGACGGCGTGTGTGTCGGTGAATGCGCGGTACCAATAATTCAGGTTGCAGGCCCAAGGCCACGTTTAGCCATCCTAATAAACTATCACTGAGCTCTCTGCATGGCATCTGACCACAAACAAAACTAGGAAATAACATCGGCAGGAGGAAGTGAATGGAAATCATTTGCACAGAGGTTGAACTCGGCTAAATTGGGTTGGAAAGTCATTTTTAAAGAATTAATAGTGTAGAGAGCGCAAACAAGGGACATTGGTAACAAAATGTAACAAAACTCAAAGACAAAAAATGTTCCTCAAAGCTCACTCATTAAAAACATTCTTTTGTTTGTTCAATCCAGACAAACATCAAAGTGCAAAAATGCACATTTTTGACAGTTGTATTGGGGGGGGTATGTAAGTCAGTCAAGTGTGTTTGTATCGTGCTTTTCACAGACAAAAGTCAAACAAAGAATAAAACACAAGTAACACAATGTGAGCACACAAGGGCCAATAACTTACAAGAACAGATTTTAAAACATGAAACGCATTTAAGAAGGCACAATAAGCAGTAAAATACTCAATAAAAACAGATTAAAAGCAGCCCTAGAGCATGAAATCCACCCAAACGCCAGTCTGAACAGGTGTGTCTTGAGCTGATTTATAATATTTATGTATGTAGGGGTGCAGGCAGAGCCTTCCTCAGCTGGAGGAGATTCAACACGTCTGACCTGAGAGCCGGGCCGGTGAATAAGGGGGAAGTATAGTTCAGCCACATAGCAGGAGCCTGACCCTCTAGTCTCTGAAAGTGAGAGTGAGAACTTTAAAGTGGATCCTATCTGTGCTACAGAGAGCCAGTGAAAAGATCGTCATATGGGGGAATGTGAAAGACTAGTTCTTGGCTTAAAGCTAGAGACAATCTGGACAGAGCCACCATAGCTGTGTCCAGCCTGTATGCTAAGCTAAGCTAGCCTGCTGCTGACCTTTCATATTTGCCCCACAGACATAAGAGAGGCAACGCTCAGCAGGAACGCTGGAACAGATATATCCCATCATTTCAAAATAGCTTGCTTTAAGTGCATGGTGTACTTTAGCCTTATTGTTGACTCACAAACATATATCTAATTAAGACATTTAAAAGAAAGAAAATATAGTCGTTTAAAGCCTCGACACCTTTCGAACTGTAAAATCATCAAATCGTTATACACACGCAGCGGTAGATGCACACACACACACACACACACACACACACACACACACACACACACACACACACACTCACGTTCACGTATAGAGGAATGAACTGGAGCACAAATACATTTCATTCAGTGGGTTTTAAATCTCTGGCATTTCTAACTACGATTGCCATGTGACCGTACATTTGAAAGTGAGAAGTGGACCCACAGTGTGTGTGCAGCATTGGTAACTAATGACCAGAATAATGAATAGTCAGGGGTGAAATGCCAGAGCAAGGAAGAAAGGAAGGGGGAAAGATCAGAGCTGACTCAATTTGCAATTCTCAGGTCTTCTCTCCCTCCCTCTCTTTCTCTCTCACGTGTCACTCTCTTTTAAAGCCTTCTCGCCACACGTCCACCTCATCCCTCATCTCTTTTATCTGCCTACCCACTCAGCTTCACCTCTGCCTCATTTACAATTGCTCCGCTCCTCCGGGGAGTGTTAGCCTCGGTCGTCCGTTTGCAGGGCCCTGAGGCCATGATTAGAGAGAGGGGAGCGAGAGAGAGGAGAGACAGAGGAAGTGAGTGCTGCTGGAGATGTGGGTGGTAGACTTTGGCATGTCTGCAATGCGCACTAGGCAGAAGTAGCAAGTGACCCACCAATCAACCTTACAACTGTGCTGTGCATACGCCTCACATGCAGAAAGCCCTGCTCTCCAACGAGCCCGCCAGGCCTGTTATTTCACAAGCAGTTGATTCCAAAAAGTGGATTAAAGACACCATTTCAACATCCACACTGCAGTTACACATCTCTAAATAGCTGTGACAGAGCAATTATTGTAAAACATCGCACGATGTATTAGTCAATTATGTGCTTTGCTCACAAGAGTACTGCTTCTGGCTGTCTGTCGGCGTCCTGCTGGACAAGAGTAAAACAGCATCTACCACCACAAACATACTCGTGGGATCATAAATAATCAGGGAATCCAATAGGCTGGTCCCGGTGCATTGTGACGTGTGATTAAAAGTGCTCGATCTTCTGTTTCAGTACGACTGTCACAGTGTGCGGTGGTGCAGTGGGTGTGTGATGGACAGCAACATTCAGAGGCTCAGGGGGCGGCTGGAGTTTAAGCAAATGGGAAAATAAAGTTAGCAAATATCCAGAATTTACCATTTACAACTATGATGTCCCAAAACTGACACAATGTAGTGAAACATTAACATTAATAGTGATTCTGAAAGTGGTGTCTGGGCACCAGATGTATATGACGCTCTGCCAGTTAGTAGTTTATAGTTTATCTGATTAAACAAATCCGTAACTCTTGGAATCTGCAAATACATTAAATGCATGTCTTATATCTGTCTAATACATTTATCTTATGTTGTCAAAAAAAGTCAAAATGGTATACATCCAACCAGTGGCGGCTGGTGGAAAATTTTCTAGGGAGGGCCATCCTATCAATTTCAGCAAACATCCCAGTATGATTTCATGGAAAAACATTTTAGTATCAAACACACATTATTACTTGGCAGTTAAATATTTAACATTTATTCCAACATGAAAAAAAGCAGTAAATAACACTTATATAATATAATACAATATAATATAACATGTTTATTTATTGAGATGCCCCTATGGACCTTGTTATAGGAGGTAAAGATCAGGAGTGTAATTATGAATGTTAAATTAAGCTATGATGAGTTTTCACTGTTAATTTAACATCTGTAGGAGCCAAATTCAATGTGCTGTTAAATATTCACTTGTATTTACATGTTTAACTGTAATCACTTCTGTTTCTACTTTGAATGTTACAAGGATGTCGTTATAATTTGTTAGAGTAAGACATACATGTAAGTGACAGACAACTGTCACTTTAAGGACACTGTGACAGTTACTGACAGTGGTGAGTAATATCTGACGCAGTATGGAGCCGCACAGTTTTCCGACCGTGTTAGGAAATGTGTTATGAAACGTGTTAAATGGAACGATCTACGTGGATTAAGTTGTGGATAACCTGTGGATACGTATGGTATGTCCAAGTAATCAGCGTACTTTTAGGAAGAAATGAATCTATTTGAGGGCGCTGATTGGCTAAATTGTATGTCACTCATTTATATCTTGAATCAGCAATTGGCTAAACTGCTTCATAGACCCGTCTCTTCTGGGCCAAAACGATCAAGCCCCCCTCGCTGCGCGCTCTCAGACGTGTCGTGCACACAGGCAGAGAGCACGAGCAGACGAGCACACAGGGGGAGAGGACGAGCAGGAAAAGCATATATTTTGCGCAGATATCATATTGTACACACATTACTGGGTACATTCCATAGTTAAAAAACATAAATATTGACAATTTGTATAATTTATGATTATCATAATTTTTTTTATTTATTTTTATTTTTTATTTTCGTGTGGCTCATGGTGGGGCCATGCCCCATTGCCCTCTCTTGACCAGCCGCCACTGCATCCAACGTTACAAAGATAGAACCATTGGGTGCACTTCTATTCATCATAAGCTAGCTAGCGTACAGCATATAGCATATTTACATTATGCACACTGGCTGGATTCGTTGTATTAGCTTTGGATTAGCTTGGTAGCTAGCCACAGATGCTAGTGCTGCTATCATGGCTGCTTTAGACCTAGATGGCGCTGGTCGCTGTGGTGTGTTGGTGTTTTGAGTTGATTGTATTGTCAGTTCATTTTTTGTAGCTTGGTCGAGCGGTTGTCGTTAGTCAAACGGTCTGCGGTTCGATTCCCGCTTCCTACTGTCTGCGTGTTAAAGTGTCCTTGAGCAGCCCACTGCTTCTCAATGATTAGAAAGGGTTAAACCAGAGGCCAGGTTCCATGTACGTACCTCCATGTATACGACCATTGAATATATCTTTCTTTGGTTTTGCCACTAGTGTTTTCAGCGTTGCTAGCTAGCAACAAACTCATTTTGATTGATCCACATTAAACACACACAGATCTCCTTCTTTACTCCTGACATCCTTCATTTCATGGATCATTTGACGCCATACTTTCTCTTTCTCTCTGCTTAAAATATAAAACATGTGATAGATCAATAGATGTTGCCTCTTTCACCAACTGTCTCCTTTCATCCCTTTTTCCTCCATCTTTTTATGATTTCCCTTCCTTTCTCATGTTCTCCTTCATCTCAAGTCAGCTAACTCGTTTTTCCCTTCAACCCATGCACATGTCGATCCTTCACACCCAGCCCTCAGTCTTGACCTATGCCCTCTGATAAACTCTCTCTGCCCCTCCTCATACCCATTTTCTTTCTGGTCATCATTCCTCTTTCCTCACCTCTCTGACCCTCCATCCCTCTTTGCTTCTTTATAGATTCCTCATCCCTTCCTCCTCCTAGAGTCTCTGTAATTCTCTCTCTCTCTTTTTCCATTCTCTTGGTCTTTACCTCAACTTTCTTCACCTCTCCTGTCTGCCTGCAGACCCATTGCCCTTCCCTCTGATGACCCTTTTTCTCTCCAAGTATCATTCGTCATTTGAAACATCTAACATCTAACATCTCTTTGCCTGCGCTCTGATCATTCCTTCCAGCTTCCGTTCTCCTTCGTCTCCCCCCCTCCTCCCTCCCCCAGTTGCTGGTTCCTGACCTCCAGCCTCCCTGTGATCATCCCTCTAGAGTTGAGGCCATCTGTTCCTGCAACCAAGTGCATGCTAGCCCCCCATGACAGCCAGGATGTGTGTATTTATCCGTGTGCGTATGTGTTTTAGAGTGTGGCCGCATGTTCCTCTGTGAGCGACGGTAAAACATATATATAAATATTGTGTTGCATATTCATGACACTCAGGGTGGAGTCGCATGTTCTACGTTTTATAGAATTACCTTCCAGGCCATCAGTGATGGACGGCTGTTTAAAGAAAATCACTGTGATGGATGCATATGGATTATATGGAGATGATTATAGCTAATAAAGCCGATACCTGTGCATTCTCAGTCGCTAAGTATGTGCCTGTGTGTGTGTGTGTGTGTGTGTGTGTGTGTGTGTGTGTGTGTGTGTGTGTGTGTGTGTGTGCGTGCATGCATGTGTGCATGGCTACAGTGAGAGTTCAGGTCCTCAGTGCTCTCCCTGCTCGATTAGGAAGTAAACAATGTTTATTCAGGAGCAGCTGTCTACACACACACACACACACACACACACACACACACTCACACACACACACTCACACACACACACACATGCACACACTCAGAAAGATGAAGATGAAGGCTTGGAAAAGAGAGAGACTGATTAGTGGCTCTGTGAAGCCAAGGAGAGGCCCCAGAGGACTTTACACACACATGCACACACACATGCACACACACACGCAGACACACAAAGAAAATAAATGAATGCAGTAACTTCTATAAACACAGGCGAGCACTTAAACTGACCATTGTGAATACGTTTCAACCCTTCTGGAGAATCATGGGCGTCGATGAAGGAGACGTGCATGGCCACACGGACTCTTCAGCCTCAACTGAAACAGAATGTGGAACTCAACGTGAACCCGAACCATAAAGACAGACACCGCTGTGACTGCTACGCTCCATAGAAGCACGGAAGCTCCTGCAGACGGCTCTTTACTTCTGTAAGACGCCAACGTCATCAGCAATATATTGCAGCTATAGTGGTTTCATTTCTTTGCGAAAATAATAGAAGACTATTTGATATATGTACCAGATGTCAGAGTGAAGGTGCAATAAGAAAGCTAGCTTCTCTTCTGAGCCGCAGTTTAGACTTTCATCAGAAAAGAAATCAAAGAAATCACAAACCTCAGAAATCTGCCTTCTCTCTCTCTCTCTCTCTCTCTCTCTCTCTCTCTCTCTCTCTCTCTCTGTCTCTGTCTCCCTCTCTCTCTCTCTCAGCAGCAGCTGTGCGTATTCCTCCTCAGGGTGAATCTGCCACTAGCAAGAAGGCCCGCTTCACAAGAATGACCCAGTTTATGAGAGACAGCACTTACCCTGTTGATGGATGTAATTAAAATCTGTGTACAAATGGTACAGAGGCCAGCGGTAATCATATTTACGGTGTGAGCGTTCAGTCATTCTCTCACAATGTTAAACCAGGATAATCCGCTGATCCCGTCACCGTCTACTTCTGCGTTTCTCTTTTGCGTTAATTGTCTTTTTATTGTTTTCAGTTCTACATAAACTCACATTAATCGGTTACCATTGACAGAATACAGCAGTTTAAATACACGACTGTAAACATGATTCCGTGTTGTATAACTGGCCTTATATAGTATTCATCTGTTGCTCTGGGAACAATCAAACAAAAAGCTGTTGCATTGTGCACAAAGCAAACAATTGATTTGAGTGAAAGCTCTCAGCGTGCGTCTCGCTGTGAGCCTCATTGGAACACAGGAGGGCAGCGTTAACCAGTTCACTGCCTGATCTCAATGCAGTCTAAAGACATGCAGTTATTTAAACAGTGCCGACCCCCCCCCCCCCCCCCCCCCCACCACATCCTGCTATCATCACTGTCGCTGTGCCACAGAATGACTGCGACAGAGTGAGCCGACCCATGTCGATATCTTATGAATGTTGTGTGAGAGACTGGAGGTACTTAAGCTCATTTCTATGTTGAGTTACTGTCATCATACCTGATGTGGATCAAGTTGTTTCTAATGGACTCTGAACCTGTTGCTCCCAAGCTTCAGATAAGACTCAGCCACCCGCTGCCTGCATCCGGACATATCAAACCGACAGACATAGAATGTTGTCAGAGCTATAGATCTAGCGCCGGGGTTAGGGTGACGCTGGGAAAATGTATTAAATATTAAATGTACCGTTTGAAGTACTGTTGATGCATGTACTGTACGTACCGTTTGGAGTACTGTTGATGCATGTACTGTACGTACCGTTTGAAGTACTGTTGATGCATGTACTGTACGTACCGTTTGAAGTACTGTTGATGCATGTACTGTTCGTACCGTTTGAAGTACTGTTGTTGCATGTACTGTTCGTACTGTTTGAAGTACTGTTGATGCATGTACTGTACGTACCGTTTGAAGTACTGTTGATGCATGTACTGTACGTACCGTTTGAAGTACTGTTGATGCATGTACTGTTCGTACCGTTTGAAGTACTGTTGATGCATGTACTGTTCGTACCGTTTGAAGTACTGTTGATGCATGTACTGTACGTACCGTTTGAAGTACTGTTGATGCATGTACTGTTCGTACCGGTTGAAGTACTGTTGATGCATGTACTGTACGTACTGTTTGAAGTACTATTGATGCATGTACTGTACGTACCGTTTGAAGTACTGTTGATGCATGTACTGTACGTACTGTTTGAAGTACTGTTGATGCATGTACTGTTCGTACCGTTTGAAGTACTGTTGATGCATGTACTGTACGTACCGTTTGAAGTACTGTTGATGCATGTACTGTTCGTACCGTTTGAAGTACTGTTGATGCATGTACTGTACGTACCGCTTGAAGTACTGTTGATGCATGTACTGTACATACCGTTTGAAGTACTGTTGATGCATGTACTGTTCGTACTGTTTGAAGTACTGTTGATGCATGTACTGTTCGTACCGTTTGAAGTACTGTTGATGCATGTACTGTATGTACCGTTTGGAGTACTGTTGATGCATGTACTGTACGTACCGTTTGAAGTACTGTTGATGCATGTACTGTACGTACCGCTTGAAGTACTGTTGATGCATGTACTGTACGTACCGTTTGAAGTACTGTTGATGCATGTACTGTACCTATTGTACTGTACGTATTCGATAGCCAGCTGCTAGACAGCAAGTTGTATTTTCAGCTGTATTTCTATACATGTGTATAAAGAAAGAGGTTTTGCGATGTGTATGGTAGCGAGGCGCTTGCCAACACACAGACCTAATGCTCAGTAATTGTGCCGCTCACCCAACTACGACGAAGCTTTTTCCATTAATCAAGATGGCTCGTCTGGACATCCACATGAATATCAACTCCTTTGGGGCCCTGAAGGCTCATGTTTGCCTGTACTTTTACACTCATGGGCTCCTTATTCTTATTCCCTCTGAACTAGTGTAATTGCCCCACAGAATGATCCACGGGCTGTCACACTCTCCCCTGCTCAACATAGTCAGATGCTCACAGTGGATGATGCTGAGCACGCTCTCTGGCCTACATGTTCTTATTCAGGTTCAGCAGCAGCATGCTCGTCCATACGCTGACATGCAGTCTGCCTCGGTGTTAGTTCCTGTTTGAAAGCATCAGCTTCTGGCTGCTGGTTGTTGTTGTAGCTCTCATAACTGATGTATCCTGTTGCCTGCAGTTGGCCAGTGTAGCCTCTTAATGATGTGGTTTACAAATGGGAGTTTTGTTTGCATAAATTTGTGAGAGAAAACTAATTGCAATTGTAATTTTTCCGCATGACTTATTAGAATGTTTAGTAATTTTCTGTTGCTGATGCTTGATATTTCTGGCAACAAAGCCGCGTGCCTTTTCGCACTGCTGGCCTGGTCTCATCCTGCTCATTTGAATGTGTGTCCCCGTCTCTCTTGTTCTTTCCTGCAGAGTCTATTCCACCCCCACCCTTCAGCAAATATGAGCTTGGAGCACAATTGAACAGTCTTAATTAAAAGGGTTGTTTGCACAAAGGCTAAAGTCCTGATAACACAATGTTTTCCATCCGTCTAAAAGGAATGCTGCTCAGTGTGATAGCACAGCTCAGGCTGAAATGAAAAACTATTGTTATGGAAGACATGAAGACAGAATAATAAATAGAGGAGTTAGTGGCCCAACCAACAGGTGGTCTGTATCTACACAGTGCACTTGGGTGCCAGTTAATTAAATCCAAGCGTTATTTAAAATGTATATACATATTGGGATTTAAGCAAAAATAGTCCAGATGTCGTCCTCCCTGCCTCCAGGAAGAGCTGGAGGAAGAGCTGGAGGAGGAGCTGGAGGAGGAGCTGGAGGAAGAGGAGGAAGAGCTGGAGGAGGAGCTGGAGGAAGAGCTGGAGGAGGAGCTGGAGGAAGAGCTGGAGGAAGAGGAGGAAGAGCTGGAGGAAGAGCTGGAGGAGGAGCTGGAGGAAGAGCTGGAGGAAGAGCTGGAGGAGGAGCTGGAGGAGGAGCTGGAGGAGGAGCTGGAAGAAGAGCTGGAGGAGGAGCTGGAGGAAGAGCTGGAGGAGGAGCTGGAGGAAGAGATGGAGGAAGAGATGGAGGAAGAGATGGAGGAGGAGCTGGAGGAGGAGCTGGAGGAGGAGCTGGAGGAAGAGCTGGAGGAGGAGCTGGAGGAGGAGCTGGAGGAAGAGCTGGAGGAGGAGCTGGAGGAAGAGCTGGAGGAAGCATGTATTCACAGGTCAGGTTTGATATGTAGGGTAATCACTCTAGTGATGACCCCCGGCTTCCCATTGGTGGGTCATCTGATGCCTTGCCAGAAGCCAACCAACATACAGTAGAGACATAATATATTGTTTCTGCCCAAGCTGTTCACTCCTACTCTTAGCTCAACAAACACAGCAGTTCATCTTCTTCCAGCCTCGTCTGACATTGACTGGTAACCCCATTAAGCATAATTTCATCCCCCCCCCCTCTCCCCTTTTTCTGCTTCGCACACACTCAGCCTATCAGGGATTACTGATGAAGTCACTGAGGAAGAGTGATTCTCTTCTGCACACAGGAGTACATCTCCACCTCTCGCATTCTCTCCTCCTCCCTCTCTATCGTTCTCTTGTTCTCTCTGTATTTTACTGTCGCACACACAAACATGCACACAGTTCAGATGTTCAACAGGATTGTAGATCCGTGTCTCTTCACTGCAGAAGATCCTCCTGAGAATTGAAGTATGTACGTACGTGCTGGCATGACGTCTGGAGCAACAGATGGTTTCCTCCCAGGTGATTCTAATGAGGTCTTCTCTAAGAGAACACGGAGAGAGAAACAAATGAACTGAGGATTCCACGAGTAGACAGAACGCATACGTTTGAAAATCTTATTTAAAGTCACTGCTCACCAAATCAAACTTGTACTTTTACAATCCATTACTCATTATCTGTTTCTGTACATAAAGTTCACACAACATGTAGTTGGAAGTTACGGTATGAAGGCCTCATTTGGATCAACACCGAATCATTCGAAACAACATCGAGTCCTCGAGACCATATTCATGAACCAGAAACATAAAAACATCAGGTTATCAGGTTGTTACCATTAATAGACATTAACATGACTCAATGCTGCAGATACAAAGAATCATGGGGGATCTCAAAGGATGACAGTGTCTGTCCAATAGCAGACTCCTCAGCTGGTATTCCCCGAGGGAGAGAACGACACAGAGACAATAAGTTATTCCCTGAGCTGGTATTCAGCAACATGAATCCTCTGCAGAGTAGCTCACAGCTACGGCTCAGCCCGATACTCTACCGGATTCCAAAATCTAAACCCTGTAATAAAATCAGCTGTTGCATGTTTGAGACATGTTGACATTTAGAGACGCACTTTAAATCAGCTTCACTTCCTCTGCTGAATGTCACAACATCCCAGCATTTTAATGTCTTCATAACCGTGACCTTTTCCTTTTGCCAACTGGACGCAATGCAAGAATCAATCTGCTAGTTCTGGTAAAGCAACTCATCTATGGATCTGTGTGTGAGGATGAAGGCCAGTGTGTCCCCGTGGTCGCTGCAGACGGGCATGTGCTGGTTCAACCTGCACCGACGTTGCATTCTTAGCAATAAGGACCGTTTCCCACATCAGAATGGCTCGTCCACGTGCACATACTCCTGCCCTGCACGGCTCCAATCAAGAGCTTACCTTCTGTTTTACTTTGCTTCTTTTTAGCCATCAAGCAATATTTTAACATTTTGGGATCTCATTTACTTTCTTGCCGTGAATTAGAAGATGGACAATCGATTGATAACTGGACATATTTCCACAAATGCTTTAATTGAGCAGCATTAGTTTCCAGCAACAAGCTGTGACTCTGACAGCCTGCAGTCAGGAGAGCAGGTAACAGTCAGAGGAGGGCCTTCGATCAACGATGAGCGATACACTGATATGAAATTCATCTGTTGAGCTTCATGGAGGAGAACAGACAGCACCTCTGGACATTATATCGATATTGATGTGATCGTAGACATCGTCTCATATGACATCAGTGTTACCTTCACTGTGACGTCATGCACTGTCTGAACTTAGCAGACTGATCCGGCGCTTCTTGCCTTTACCCATCACTCATTATATCCACACTACCGATGACTACTTATTGTCAATACGTGAGTAATTTGTCAAAGCACCAAAGGTCGACCCTACGCTATAGTGTCGCAATATGGATATCGAGGTATTTAGACAGAACTGTCCATCAATGTTCTCACTCTTGTGGTAGAATATTTCCTTTAACAGTTCAGGTGAAGTTGGTTTTATCCAAAGTGTTCAAAATAGACAGAGTCTTGATGAATGATCAAAGTTTCAGAAAGTCAATTTAATGTTTGCAAACAGAGAACACAACCACAGCCACGTATCACAGTGAAATGTGCTCATGCTCTGGCTACAGCAAATCAAAACAAGGTATTTATACAGGCAACACAGAGAAGACAAGATAAGACAGAGGAGACGGGGAACAAGAGTGGGGGCCAATGTTCTGGTGTGAACTCTCACAGACAGTAGGTCTTCAGCAAATGTTTAGGCTAACAGAAAGAACAGTTGATTACTTAAGAACACTCTGGTCGCTTGTCCAGAATAAGATAGAAAGTGACCTCTGTATCAGAACGAACATGTCAATGTGTTCAGACATCCAGACGCCTGTGAAAATGAACTTTCTAACAGAACATATCATCAGAGAATATGAGGAGGACATGTTAAAACATTTTTTATCATCACACTCTGCTACTGCACATGATGACATCAACACACAGAACGATGTTGGGCAATTTGAATTCATTACAATAATAACAATTCTTTAGAAAATAATTGTCTAATAAATCAGTTCTGAAAATCACTGTGTGCCACATCGACTGTACAGTTGTGTGTGCTATTGTTTCCATCGTCCTGTGACATGTGAATACATATTCATTATCAAGAACCCTCCCGATGACTCACGCGTTATTGTAAATCTCATAAACTAAAGTTGTTGTGTTTTGATGCCTTTTTCTGCCGGCCTTGTTTTTAACATGTGAGATCAAAATAATCCTGTTTTTGTTTTGTAAGAAACAGAAAAACAACCTTTTTGTCTTTGGTATTAGATTAATAGAGAGCTCAAAATGTTTGGCATTGACACTCTATTTTAGTCTATTTTAGCATAAGAATGAATATTAACCACATGGGGGCAGATGGTAAATCAGACATATTTATAAATGTCGGGGTTGAGAGTTGACTGCTCATTAAGACTCAGAACCAAATAAATACAAAATGAAAATAAATAAACAGAATCAAAGGTTTGCTGCCGGGTTTGATTGTGACAGTCGAGTCAAACGTCTTAAATAAAGAACCCAAAGACGAGCTCCCGGCGTCGAGCTGAACTCAGATGTCGCCTCCATTAAAAATGCAAACTCCACCTTTTTCATTTCGATGTTTCTTTGTTTGCTGCAGAATGTTGTTGAGTGTTTTCTTCTTCTCTAACCTCTCCTCACCTCGCACACGTCTTTGTCTGTGCAGTCTTAATAGACTGACTCGCAGGTCGCCATGAAGTGGATGTTTTATTATCTGCCTGAGAAAGATGACTCAGTCTTTGCATATTTAGGTACTTTGTTCAAACAGGGAATTTACTTCGTTGGTGAAATAGGGCAACTACAAACAAAAGCAACCTCTGGATGTTGTTTCTGTTGATGGGACTAACAGCATGTCTAGTGAGGGAACAGACGGTAAGCATGCCTTTCATAAGACCAATACATGTAACAGTGCATGATCTGGTCAGACAGTGTTATTAATGCTGCAAGCTCAGCTTTAGTCTGTCAAAGTAAAATAATAGTATACAAATAACAAAGCATATATTTATGGGACATATGCTTGCTGCAAAACACACACAAAAAGACATAATTACTCAGGAAGCTGCAGTTTCCATCAGCACTCATTGCCAGTCATGCTGTTTCTGAACGTCATCAGTGACAAAGACAGTGACACTCAGCTGAGCTACAGTTTCCTTATTGCAGCGTTTATGTCAATCCAAACCCTTCAACTGTTGAACAAACTGTTTCCTCATAATAATATGCTGGATAAGCATTATTTTTCCTCCAACTGGATAGAAACGGCACACGGCGCCTGAACCTCAGTGCAACGCTGCTCTCTGAGATGTGTGGAGCGTCGGCCTCTGAGGGACACGGAGTCTACAGCTGACGGATAAAGATGCAACATGAGGAATACACACACAGAAAGACACACATGTTCCTACTGACACACTCTGTAACATCTGCACTCTCTCACAAACAAACAAATGCAAAGACAGGTAGTGACAGGTGAGGTCATGCCCATGCACACACACACACACACACACACACACTTCCCCAGCTCCTGAGTTGATCAGAGACTGTTACAGTATCACCTCGCTCCCCAGCTCAAACCCCCCAGGAGATCGCTCTCTGTCACTGACGCCACTCTGCAGACAGCCTCACACAGCACCTGTCTGCTGCCTCTGTGAGTGTGTGTGTGTGTGTGAGTGAGTGTGTGTGTGTCTGTGTGTTTGTCTAGTGCAGTGAAAGCAATGCTTCCTCCCTCTGGAAAATGTATACTATTCTATCAAATATCTTCTTGCAAGATCTTTAAAAGCATTTGAGGGATGAATCAAGAAAGCATGAATCACATCGATATCACTTTTAGTGCCTTTTAAAATCAAAAAGGCAAACTGTTCAAATGTAGTTAGCATTAATGCACTTCTGAAAAAGCTGACAAAGTCAACTTGAAATGATAGAAAAAAACCACGTCTCAAAGCTGCAGTTCAAAGTGTCTAAATTTACATCTTGTTTTACAGTTCTGGCTTCATAAAGCAGCACATAAAGAGAGGCTGGTTGCAGTTAATATTACATTGTTTCCCAGCTGACAAGGACATCATTATTTCCATCTCTCACGAGGCCCACGGAAATGTGGATTCTACGCACAGAGCAACAAAGAAATAGCTTCGACTCTTGTAGTCCCTCTGTTTTGACATCTCCAGGCAGAATGCCACAGCTGAGCTAATGGTGTGGTAAGCGATAAAATGTAGGTTTGTGGGGGATTAGTTGACTGTGTGTGTGTGTGTGTGTGTGGTGTGTGTGGTGTGCACACACACGCACAGAGGTGCACGAGATTCCCCAAGTTTAGGGATGCATTAGTGGTGTTTGCGACAGCTTTGAGTGGAGCTTACCCCGTGCTCTAGCACAGCCCGCCCCCGTCCCCACCCCCTCCGTCCCCACCACCAGCACTGCTTCACACCCGGTAGCCGCAGAGACCAGTAGGACGGGGGTGTAGTTAAAGACTGGAATTCCCATTCACAGATGGTCAGGCCACTGGGATGGGAAGGGGTGGTGGTGGTGCTGCTCATCCATGCTTTCCATACTGCTGGTTCAAAGTGAGAGGGTGCATATGGGGAGATAGTTCTTGCAGAGATGGATGAGAGAGAGGGGGCGATGTGGGTCGGGGAGGACAAAAGTGGGCCAGGGATTGGGAGAAGGAGGGGGGGTGTTGATAAAGGATAAAGATGACCAGCAGGAGGAGGAGGAGGAGGAGGAGGAGGAGGAGGAGGAGAGGGTGAGGGTTGCAAACACAAGGATGTCTGAAGAGAAAGAAAGCTCAGAAACTAGACAGAGGCAGGGCAGAGTGCAGCCTCTAGCAGAGTCAGAAGGTGATATGAAGCTGCTCAGTAACAAGCAACGATCATTGAGCGGCCACAGGCTCCTGCATGGCCCCGGGTTACTTTTAACATGAAGAGACACAAACGCACCTCAAAGAGACCTCACGTTGTATTTGTCTCTTTAAGTCTGCGTGTCTTGCATCTGTGCAGGTGAAGTGGGGGGAGGGGGGGGGGGGGGACCACCGTCTCATAACCTCGACATGACTCTCGGCTATCTGGAGTTGCAAATACCAGATATTCATTGTTATGATTTCCTCTGTGAATAGTTCAATTTGTTTGCATTCATAAACAGCACGGAATACTTCATACATAATGTAACTATTAATAATAGTTCATTATTGCTTTAATTTACTCAGTTTACAAATGTGGCCCCAAACAACAAGCTGAGAGAATCACAGAGTGAGATGCACACGGCCAAAGAAATGATGTTAAGTAGAATTTAATTGGCTTTTCCAGTTTGCACTCCAGTAATCTTTACTGCATGCATTATTGATCCGTTATTAAAATCCCAAACAGCCTGCATTTAGCGGGGGCACACGCTCATATAATCTGACAGTCCAAGTCCTCATCCCCCCCACGGCACTCACCCCCCCCCCCCCACGGCACTCATCCCCCCCCCACGGCACTCCTTAAGCAGTGCGTGCTCACCGCAACAACGCGTCTCATTCATTGTAACCGCCAAGAGATGTTTAAAAAGAGTCTTCAGTGAGCTCAGAGAGTTATGTAGTGCAAAGTACATTCTGATATGTTTCCTAATACAGTGACTCAGTTGGTGTGTATGCATTATTGTTTGTATACATTATTGTTTGTATGCATTATTGTTTGTATACATTATTGTTTGTATGCATTATTGTTTGTATGCATTATTGTTTGTATGTATTATTGTTTGTATGTATTATTGTTTGTATGCATTATTGTTTGTATGTATTATTGTTTGTATACATTATTGTTTGTATGCATTATTGTTTGTATGTATTATTGTTTGTATGTATTATTGTTTGTATGCATTATTGTTTATATGTATTATTGTTTGTATGCATTATTGTTTGTATGTATTATTGTTTGTATACATTATTGTTTGTATGCATTATTGTTTGTATGTATTATTGTTTGTATGCATTATTGTTTGTATGCATTATTGTTTATATGTATTATTGTTTGTATGTATTATTGTTTGTATGCATTATTGTTTGTATGCATTATTGTTTGTATGTATTATTGTTTGTATGTATTATTGTTTGTATGTATTATTGTTTGTATGCATTATTGTTTGTATGTATTATTGTTTGTATGCATTATTGTTTGTATGTATTTGGGTATTTTAGAGCTGTTATCTGTACCTGTGGGGTATTTTGTCCATTAACTTCTTCCTGGAATGGCAATATGCGTAGCAAAAGGTGTGTGTGTGTGTGTGTGTGAGTGAGTGTGTGTGTGTGTGTGTATGTGTGTGTGTGTGTGTGAGTGTCAAGTCTATGCAGTTATTCCCCCCCCCCCATATCAAGTGACAGATTAAACATGGTGTCTTTATAATGGAAGTGTTTTGTTTTTTATGGATCAAAAAGATTAGCTGTGCTTGATATAGGACATGCACACACACGCACACACACACACACACACACACACACACCCCCACACACACACACACACACATATATTCTTTAATCCATACAAATCCATTATCCTCGGTGTGCTCAGTGCAGGGACCAGTGTGTGTGTGTGTGTGCTGTGCTGATGTTGTTTGTGTTAACGTGAGCTATAGTTTATATGCAGTATGAGTGTGTAACTATATATATGCTGTGTGTGAGTGTGTAACTATATATATGCTGTGTGTGAGTGTGTAACTACATATATGCAGTGTGTGAGTGTGTAACTACATATATGCAGTGTGTGAGTGTGTAACTACATATATGCAGTGTGTGAGTGTGTAACTACATATATGCAGTGTGTGAGCGTGTAACTACATATATGCAGTGTGTGAGCGTGTAACTACATATATGCAGTGTGTGAGCGTGTAACTATATATATGCAGTGTGTGAGCGTGTAACTACATATATGCAGTGTGTGAGCGTGTAACTACATATATGCAGTGTGTGAGCGTGTAACTACATATATGCAGTGTGTGAGTGTGTAACTATATATATGCAGTGTGTGAGCGTGTAACTACATATATGCAGTGTGTGAGCGTGTAACTACATATATGCAGTGTGTGAGTGTGTAACTATATATATGCAGTGTGTGAGTGTGTAACTACATATATGCAGTGTGTGAGTGTGTAACTATATATATGCAGTGTGTGAGTGTGTAACTATATATATGCAGTGTGTGAGTGTGTAACTACATATATGCAGTGTGTGAGTGTGTAACTACATATATGCAGTGTGTGAGCGTGTAACTACATATATGCAGTGTGTGAGCGTGTAACTACATATATGCAGTGTGTGAGCGTGTAACTACATATATGCAGTGTGTGAGCGTGTAACTACATATATGCAGTGTGTGAGCGTGTAACTACATATATGCAGTGTGTGAGTGTGTAACTACATATATGCAGTGTGTGAGCGTGTAACTACATATATGCAGTGTGTGAGTGTGTAACTATATATATGCAGTGTGTGAGTGTGTAACTACATATATGCTGTGTGTGAGCGTGTAACTACATATATGCAGTGTGTGAGCGTGTAACTACATATATGCAGTGTGTGAGCGTGTAACTACATATATGCAGTGTGTGAGCGTGTAACTACATATATGCAGTGTGTGAGTGTGTAACTATATATATGCAGTGTGTGAGTGTGTAACTACATATATGCAGTGTGTGAGCGTGTAACTACATATATGCAGTGTGTGAGCGTGTAACTACATATATGCAGTGTGTGAGCGTGTAACTACATATATGCAGTGTGTGAGTGTGTAACTACATATATGCAGTGTGTGAGCGTGTAACTACATATATGCAGTGTGTGAGTGTGTAACTATATATATGCAGTGTGTGAGTGTGTAACTACATATATGCTGTGTGTGAGCGTGTAACTACATATATGCAGTGTGTGAGCGTGTAACTACATATATGCAGTGTGTGAGTGTGTAACTACATATATGCAGTGTGTGAGCGTGTAACTACATATATGCAGTGTGTGAGCGTGTAACTACATATATGCAGTGTGTGAGTGTGTAACTACATATATGCAGTGTGTGAGCGTGTAACTACATATATGCAGTGTGTGAGTGTGTAACTACATATATGCAGTGTGTGAGTGTGTAACTACATGCTGTATATGTAAATGCATGTTCATTGTAGTCTTCACTGCAATACACAAAAACTCTGTGAAACACATCATTTTAAATTCAAAACAACAAATGTTCCATCACGCCCCCTTCCTGTGCACTTTCTTGCGTGTGCGTGTGCGTGTGTGCGTGCATGCGTGCGCATGTGTGTGCGTGTGCATTCAGACAGGACTGGCTGGGTAATGAGGCAGCATCTGTTGTGTTCTCTGCTGCTACGACACACCAATCAAAGATGATTATAATGTTGACAAAGTGACTCAGCAGACAGCACTTCTTCAGCCTCTGCAGGAGTCACTGCTTTAAATGGAGCCACAGAAAACCTGCTTATATGTTCGGTGTTATGCTGTTGAGGCTGTACGATAAATAAGGTTCTTTATCCTGGCAATTTATCAACAAATCATTTATAAATTGAACAAATATGTAACAGACTCATCATCAATTTGCGGACCTGTAATCCTTAGCAGCCTGCTTTCTGTATCTATTCATAAGAGTTGTGCATTTTTGAGATTAGATAATGATATATGTAATATGTAATAAGTGTGATTAATATGATGTGTTATAATAAGTCAGGAGGTTACAATGATGCTGTCGTTAGCAGGTGCTGGCAACTAGAACGGTTGTTAGAAAATTCATTATAAACTACTTTGATAATCGATAAATTGTTTTCAATCTTATTCACGGCAAATTGCCAAAGAGGTGAGTGTGAATATGCTGCGTGTTGATTTCTCTCTTTGTAAACTGAACATCTTTGGGTTTCGGCTGCTGGTCAGACAAACATGCAATCTGAAGACATTATTTTGGGTTCTGGGAAATTACAAGTATTTGACTAATTTGCAGAATAAACTATTCATTAATTTATTGAGAACATAATCGGTAGATTAATTCAAAATGAAAAAAATAATTAGTTGCATCCTTAGTTCAACTACTCAACCCAACTTCCTCTTTTCATGCTTCAAAGACATGCGCAGTCTTTGCTCCTCACACTTCTGTCTGTTACACGCTGAACGTCCTCTAATGAAGTGAACAGACGTCCAAATATCCTCCGGACTCATGGTCTGATTCCAGCTTTACACGCATACATACAGTAGTAGTCCGAACTCCAGGAACACATGTTGTTAAAGGATTGTAGTTCTATAATACCGGAGTCATCTCGGGACACTGGGAGTCTCTTTTATTCATGACAGACTGAGCGCTGACACTTCTCATCGTGCACGGAGCCGTTAGTCACCTTTGAATGCATCTTTTCTTATTACCCAGAATGCCTGCTTTCTGTGTTTGCTTCCCACTGGACTTTGTCGCAGCATCTATGAATTCACTCCCTGAATGTTAATGCACACTGTATGCATGACATCACCCATAAACGAGTGTATTTAAGTTCACTACCGAAAATATGAATCTGCTTGTTTTGTTTTGATGCTACATTTCATCATTTGAAAAGCATCTAATCGCAACGCCAGGATTCATTCATCTCTTTCTCCCATCATGCACCTCTCTGTTGTTCAACCTGCCTCGTCCATTATTCATAATCCTGTCTACTGTATCTGTCTCTGACATAAAGCAACTCCACTTGAGCTGTAAACAAATGCACATTACCTCCCCGAACATCTATTTAGCCATATTTTCATCATGATGTTTTAAAAGAAACGCATTTGTTCTTCCACAATGTAAATCAACTTGTTTTCCTCCACTATCGGCCTCGATAAGATGACTGTCCTGTGCATTTATATATCAATGACAGCCCACTGGGGCCGGAGTGCTTCTGCTGCTTGTGCTGTTATCGCGTCCATACCCTTATCAGTACATCTGATGTTAAAGGAAAAGCAATATGAAATAAGACTAAATCACAGTGGCAAGATGGAGAACGCCAGCTCTGCAAACCCCTGATATCAAAAAGTTTCTAAATATATTACAGACATGAGAACAACTCCAGTCTTTAAGTCAGGAAGTTGAACGATAATCCACTTGAATCTCTCGTGTGACATGCAGAACACTCGACGTGCAGTTTGGAAGTCAAACATCAGCAGCTTGGTCGGGTTGACAATCTGCTTCATCAGCTCTTTATTGCACTTAAAGGTTTGACATTTTGGGAAATACACTTTTTTGCCAACTGACGAGAGGATCGAAACCACAATCTTTTCTTTTCACTGATATGAAGCTCGAGCCAGCAGGCGGTCGGCTGAGCTGTGGACGCTGCTCAGCTCACAGCTCTGTGAGGCTCTCGCTGGACCCGTGAGGGACGGAGACCGCCACGCACTTCAGTAGCAGCCCCATCAATCCAGCTGTGCTGTGACGACGTTCCTTGTTTTGCATTGTGGCCATATTTAGTATTGCAACATCTGGCAGCATCATGTGATACACACTCCCCCCAAAAACAGGTTAATTAAACAGATGATTAGCTGATCGACAGATGATGTGTTACAGCTGACTCAGCACCGAACGTTATCATGGACACAAAACCAGGAGAGACGTTTTACTGCATGTACGTTTATAAAAAACATGGATGAAAACCAGACAGCAAGCATCACAGGGTGCTGCAGCAGCAGAGTGAGAGCGAGCTCAACCAAAGGACTCAGCAGGAAACACACAAATAAAACAGGATGCAACTTCTGCATTGTGGGGTTTGTAAAATCCCCGACAGCATCAATCCACTTCATCCCCTGAGCGATATGTACTTTAACAGGATTATGATTTACAAAGGCCGGCAACAGCATTTGAGTCCATCAACTACTCAGCTCTGTCTTTTTCTGAAAGTGGTTTTGGCATCTTCACTTTATCTCTTCAGTCGAGTCAGTAAGAGTGAAAGAGCACATGTAACTGGTACAAAGATGCACAGGAGGAGTGTGGTGCTTCTTCAGAAACAGCATCCTGGAGTTTTCCAGTGTTTTCATCTCTTTGATCTTCTTTGCTGCTCCACTACACTAGATGGCATTCAGTCAAGTTCCTACCTGTGCTACCTAATTGTCAGAATATGCCAGTTTCACAAGTCAGAGTTTCACCACAAGTTGAATATCTTTTTCCAGGCCTCATTACCAACCTGTTTCACATGTCTGTTAATGATGTCCTTGTTATAATTTCCGCTTCTCAGCTTTCCACGGCACTGGTGTCATAATGATTGGGCAACTGCAAGGCTGCCACTAGAAATACGATTAAGAAGAGAAAGTACATGCAGCCTCCGTGCAGCTCTGTAGGCAGAGGTAATATTCCAGATTGCAGAGGACGCATCCACAGTGAACCACTATCACCCACTATCACCCACTGCTGCTGCAATGCTCTCTGTTGGCTAAAACCTAGCAACATGCATTGAACCTCTGGCAGCCCCACCAGTGATGTCAGCCACGGTTTAGCACCATCTGTCAGAGGTAAAGAGGTAAAACACCTGCTGTGGTGTCACCCGGAGGGGTATTGACAGCAAGCCTCCGTCCATAGAGAGCAGTGCAGCAGCTGGTATGATTCATAGCAAATATGTGACCAATGAGGACACATGTTTATAGATGTGTATTAAGTAGACAGAGAACATCCCGCAGTATGTGCAGCTGGAGATTAACTGCACTCATATATGCACTGTAATTGTATGCATTGTATATGTATATAATATGTATTTATTCATTTTTATTCTTTACATTGAGTCATTGATAACTTCAGTCACTGACAGGCGGAGAGTTGCACGGCTGTAGTATTCACACCCACCAATAGTTGTGGTTTTGTTCAATTGTCAAGCTAATTTTAAACAAACTTTTGAAATGTTGCAAAAAGGAAATGCAAGTTAGATTTCCCTCAATCCGTTTCCATCACCTGGTGTAGGAGCGGTCGGTCGATTAACGTGCATTCTCTCGTCAAAACTTTCTTTTATTCCAGAACAGCATCAAAAGCATACATGGAAGTCATATTAAACAGAAAAACCCGCTTTGTCTCATAGTGCAGTCTTCTAATGCGATTTCGTAATGCGTAATGCGTAATACGTAATGCGGTAGAAAAATAGTTAGCCCTTTCGTCATAATCATTTCGGCAGTAACATCTTAACAGGTTCAACAGTAAATCATAATTAGCATGGTTTGATGTACAAGCGGTAGCATGATTATAATTTACCAACAAGGAAAGAATCTACAGGCAAAACACAAATCAGAGTAATGGCTTCCATCACCTGGTCTGCAGTGAATAAATGCCGTTGGTATCACAGGCTCACCCGAAGCCTGTGATATAAGGAAGCAGAAGAAGTAGAGGAACCTTCTCCGTACAGCCTTTCTACGACGATAGTTCAGAATGCTCATAAGAAGTAGAAAGATGAAACACGGCTAATGTGAAGCATTGCATTATTGGATTGGAAGCAGAAAGTAGCATTCATGCCTGGTATGTTTCGTTGCTTTGTGCTTTGTTGCACTGATAATGTGGTGACTCAAACAAAGAGCCCGTGTCTCACTCTTGTCTTCATATTAGTGTCCTAATTGACCTGACCTGTACATGACCACGTATATACTGCACACATGCAGACATGCAGTCACCTGCGACACACTTTGCTATTCATGGGACCTTATTTGGAAAAAGGATGCGGCGTGCAGCCTATGTGTGTGTGGAGAGAGAGAGAGAGAGAGAGAGAGAGAGAGAGAGAGAGAGAGAGAGACCACTTTAAAGGCCATTGTCACAATGGAGTGTGTACCGCACACAGCATAAAACCAAGGCAATTAAAGCCCAAAGACATCCAAAGAGAATCGACACGGCACAGCGGTGGAGCTCTCCAACGCGGCCTCGGTCGCACAGTAAACAGAGACGGAGGGAGAGACTGAGGCGACTGGCAGCGAGAGAGGGGAAGAGGTTATGCAAATGACCCCGGCCTGCAAAAGAAAGGAGTCGATGGAGTTCCTCCAGGCTGACGGGAGCAGAAAGTTAACTACACAAACAAGTCGCCGGGGCTGCGAACCCATTGGCTCCTTGGCCTCACGGTGTAGCTCACTCTCTGCATGTCTCTCTGTGCTGTTGGTAGAGTTTTGACCTGGATACAAAAGACATCTGCTCATCTTAGAATTGCACCTTTTGATTTAGATTCAACCCTACCGCCAAACAAATCAATGCATTTTCAAGTCTACATTCAACCCAAGAAGCCACATCTTGTGTCTCCAGCGACCGATCAAACCCCTCTGCAGTCCATTCAGCCCACCAGACGTCTTATCTGTACTTGTAGTCTGCGGCTGACTTGGGAAGGAGCGACAGGACTATATGCGGGTATATTTTCATGCCATTCTGGTGGGAGAGACTTGGCCTGGTTTTCAAAGCCTGCTTCCAGATGGTGGGAGCAAAGGAGGAGAAAAAAAAAGAAAACAAGCTCGACTCCATAATGCCAAGACCAGATGAGAAGATGTAACCCAAATCACACACATCTCATTGAGACGCACACGCACAGACAGACTCTTGCTTTCTTATCACAACTTCAAAGGCCTCTGAGAGGTCTTCATGCAGGAGCCTGAGACACGCTGAGGCTATTGTTGCAATCTAAACATCAACCATCTGTTCCATCCCACTTCAGTCACACCTTTACAGCACAGACACTTTAGCAGGTACAACACATTTACCTGTTCTCTCTCCATCTACAGTAGCATCTGTTTAAGTATCTTAGTGCTTTTTTAATCTCTATTGTCATAATGGCATGTTTCAGCACTTTGTTATGTAAGTTTTAGTTTTTTCTTCAAAAACATACAATGTGCTGTAGTGTTCTATGTGTTCAGTTGATCTTCTTCTTCTTCCTGCTGCAACACTGGCACTAAGTCGCAAATGGTTCTGTGATCTGTTGGATCATGAGTTGACGGAATGCCCCGCCGGTCTTCTGTCGGGCAGACTGAAACTATTATGGAACTATTCTGGCAAAAGTAGCAACTGTGAAAATCGGGTTCAATTCCCAAACGTGGAATTACAATCGATTATAATTTAGTTAAAGGTTACGTTTGGCAACTTGACTTTAGAAAACATTTTGGTGAGTGCAACGATATATTTGATTCATACGTGTCAGAACTATGGAGCAGGTATCGGTGTTTGCGCTCACCATACCTGCTTTTTATCTGAACTTGTTGAACTGAAACACGCTGTAAGGAGTCGGCAGCTCATTTATTTCTGGTAGGTACATTATGGACCCTGAGTCTGAAATACAGTCTATCTATCTATCTATCTATCTATCTAATAAAAGCCTGTTCTTCTCTTGCCAAAATTAGCATCACAATTAATATTGCAGTTGTCAACCAGAACTCTAGATACACCTTGCCAACCGAGCTGGCAATGGCGGGGGCCAAACTCGTTCAGCTTGACTTTGGCTCTACATTCTGTGTGTTTCACTGATAAAAGGGAATTACATTCGATGAGATAGTCAGTAAGCTTTAGGCATTTATTTTGTTCTCATTTATTACAGATTTAATATGTTTTCAATAAGACATGCATGAAACCAAGTTCAAAATGACTGGTGCACCTATTCAAGATAATACAATGGCTGTAAATATGGTCAGGAAGGTTGATTTGGACATCTTGATTAATAGATAAGGCCTTTGGGTATCCAGAAGAATATAAATGAAATGTTTGTGAGATACTGGACGACGGGGTTGAATAGAAGGATATTGACTTTATAATTGGGTCACTCTGTCAGTCTCAATGTAGAATCACTGGGATGTCTTCTGTCATGCTGACGCTGTTCCCTCGTGATACCTCAGCAATAACAAAGGTTCATTTCACTCTGGCTGCAGTGATGAACTGGGCGACCGTGGTGCACTGGGTTAAGAGGGTTGCCTGGGAACCGGAACGTCAGCGGTTCGATCCCCGACTGGGACGTGTCACGTGTCGAAGTGCACCTGAGCAATACACTGAACCCCCGGGTGCTGATCAATGGCAGCCCACCCATCTCTATATACAGGGATGGGTCAAATGCAGGAGTCAAAAATGTATATGACAACAAAATTCTGACTTCCTTTGTTGATGAAGTTATTCACTTCTGACAGACAGGATGCAGGTTTGGAGGACATATGATTTGTTGCCGTGCTGCTCAGTGGAGCTGGATGCGATTGCTCTTATGTCTGCTGAGAGATGATGCCATGTACTGAATTTCAAAGTCATAACTATGTTGACTGCAGATGTGGCCCCTGAGGCAGGGGTCTGCGGGTCCTTGATGGCAGAGGTGTTGTTAGGCAGCATATGGTGAGGGCCAGACAGCTTAGACCTTGTGTGGACCACTAAAGAGTACACATGAGGTCAGGCAGCCCCAGCACAAAGATTATGCTGCCATGACCTCAGGAACAGATGATCCTGACTTGCCTTCAACCCCCCTCCCCACACACACACGCACACACACACACACACACACACACACACACACACACACACACACACACACACTGCAGACGAGCTGTTGTATTCAACACTGTGTACTTTAAACAACCTCTAAACCCAGGTCTTTTCTTCTGTGGGATTCGAAGCCTGACATGAACTTCTTTGACTGGATCAGACAAATCGGATGAGGACGGCACTTTGGTTTAAAGTTGTCTTAATGCTGGTTTAGGATGAAGCAGCCCTGACAGGTATGTGTGTCTACAACTGTCTTCTTTTAAAGAGGTAATTGTGTTGAGTAATTGCATTAGTTAATTGCAGTCTATTGCACATGTAATTAAAGATTACATTGCAAATGGTTGAAGTTATTTCAATCCGCCCTTCTGTGTAACAAATGAAGCAGAGTAGCAATGCAACCTGAGGCTCATATTCATATCATGTCCATGGTTTCATGATTAGGATTACATCATGTATCATGCTGCAACATTTCCATATTGCCAATTGTTTGCATGTCGTCCTGCATTCAGAATGTAAATGTTTGTGTTTATTGCTCTTCAGCACAGACATCAAACAGATTCAATCAAAGGAGCTCATTGCCGCTGGATTCTTTCTATTCGTTCAGTGATTGGATAAGAGCAAACCGAGATGATTACTGAAGACATTCAATGGTCCAGATGCCACTTATGGCAACTCTGTACACGCTGTCTATTTACCAGATATAGACCTGTGAACAGCAGAGCTGGCCTGAACCAATGGATGGTGGCGGAGTTGTCAATCACGTCAAGGCTGCTTCTGACAAGCTACGGCTTTTAGAGTGGAAGTGAGGCCATGTTGCAATCTTCTTGTTAAGTGATCAGGACAAGTGCATGACAGCATGATGGCAGAATAAATGATGGAACACCAGGTGAAGGATGTGGCCAAAGTCTGACCGATTCACAATGATGATCAAGTCTCTTCACACGATGTGATCAGATTATCCTGCTGCAGGCAAGTGTTGGGACAATCAATAGTTAGTTGCACAATTGGGCAAATTCCTTTCACACATGCTCTTCAGTGTCGCTTTCAGGCTGAGGAGTTGTAATTGAACGTAACCGGTGTTCATCATCGGAGTTGATCTGCAGGGCCGTGAGAGTACGACTGCGTATTTGAAAACCTGATGTGGCTCCAGACGGAGCTTCACAAATCATCAACAATAAAGAAACAGACAAAGAGAGAAGAACAATTCAAACTTGAATGTTCACTGTGATCGATGACTGGCTAGTGCTTGATTTCACTACCAAACATGAATGAATACCTGGAATTGTGAACACATTTAAAACGTATTAGAAAGTTGGCGAATATGTGAAATATACATGATTACTCCAATTGTTCATGACTTTGTCAATCAATGTGTTCCTAAAGGCTTTATATCATTGTTTTCTTTTCTCTCTTTAAATTGGTGCTTTTTTTTAATACCGTGTTAGATTCGGCAGCCGGCAGTGATCAGCTTTAACAGATGAAATCAGCGTTTGGTGCAATGTTTGCACACAGATGCAACACATTCCCTCTTGTGCTCTGTCCAGATTAACGAGCTTTCCTATGATAATAATCATCTGTCTCTTCTTCAGATGACATTAACAACATAATTAATATTGTTTTGAGCAGAAATAACTTAACGTTTTGCATCTGTGTTTGTGTCTCACAGTAGTTTGTTCTTGTGGTCCCCGGAGACAACAGTCTATGTTGGTGGATGAGGGACGTAAAACAAGCCAACACTGCACGGCTCTTTACAAATCCATTCTTTTAGTGACGAGTTCAAATGTTCAGGTTCATATGTCGCAGCGGGATCGACTGCTGAACCTGATCACATATTTCCATTTGAACAAAGTTGTGTAAAAAGGTACACAGCCAAGGCGTTGGAGCATCTGAGTCCCGGAGGCGACAGGAACAAATATCCCACTCAGCTGAGCTTGATTTGAGAAGGCCGAAGTCATTACTGCCTCTTACTGTTATGTCTGCTGTCGAAGCGTTCACGTCATTTATTATCAATTCATAGCTCTGCTGTGAGAGGGCTTTGTCTTCGTTTCTATTCAAAGTGGGCTTCTGTGTTTAGGAAGGCAAACACAGCCGGGCTGAGAGACTCTACAACCTCTCCTCATTGAGCTCAACACGACAAAGGGAGAGGAGTTGCATTTTTGGATGCATTCATTATGTCTCTCTCTCTCTCTCTCTCTCTCTCTCTCTCTCTCTCACACACACTCTCTGTCTCACACACTCTGTCTCACACACTCTCTGTCTCACACACTCTCTGTCTCACACACTCTGTCTCACACACACTCTCTGTCTCACACACACTCTGTCTCACACACACTCTCTGTCTCACACACACTCTCTGTCTCACACACACTCTCTGTCTCACACACACTCTCTGTCTCACACACACTCTGTCTCACACTCTCTGTCTCACACACTCTGTCTCACACACTCTGTCTCACACACACTCTCTGTCCTTGCTATTAAAATCTGTGGGTATTTTTGTTCCCATTGAATGAATTGTACCCATTACTCTCTGTGACAACTATGCATTGAGTGTGCGCACCCCGATTTAACATTGTTCTAATTCCTCTCACTATTATTGCAATAAAACATTCATCATAATAATTAACCATTTTGACATGTAATTTAAGCTAATTAATCTGAGAGAAAGAATGCTCGCGTTATATGGAGCTCCGTGATTTGCAATGAAACTTCTGCTAATCATGGGACCATGTGACGGTTCCCGAGTAGACCAGCAGTGAGCCTCGATGGATTCTAACATGCTTTGGGACGGAGCAGAAACACACGCACGAACACGCACACACGCACACACACACACACACACACACACGGTACATGGGTGACCTATCCATTAAAAGACAATGACAGTGATCCATCTTGATAATGGCTTTAATGGCCGATGCCAGTGAGGATAGCTGAGGGTGGCCATTCTTCTCTGTACCAGCGTAATGATGGACACTTCACTGAAATGCTCCTTTCTTAGAAGATTAGCACTGTAAACTATGTGGATGGATGCAATCTAGGTTGACAAAGTCGGGCTATTGGTTTTCTCCTTATTGCGCTGCTGTTATAGATCCCTCTGGCAGTACATTGATGTACTATCATTTGCGTGCCTTTCTTCTCTGCATTTGGCCGAAAGTGTTGTTTGTTGGAAGATAGGCCTACATGCAAGCGCAGACAACAATAGGTGGATATTGTTATTGGCACATTGGTTTTCTTTATGATGAGGCAAACTCATAGAGTGCATTTTGAATTCATGTTTTGATTTCGTCCTTGAAACTCCAGCCCAGAGAATTCACAGTTAATTTGCCAGCTTGTTTGTTTGCTTTGTGCTGCATTGGAACAGGCACCTGGTGCACTAATGAAACATACCAGGAGCAGCCATGTTTTATAATCTATCCCAAGTTCTTAACCTCCTTCCATCCATCCAAAGGAATTACATGTAGATAACAAACCAACGTAAAAAGATCTCTGTTCATTGCAGCTGTGTAAACTAACTGCCATGCTGCATCATATGTGTGAACCTGACACGTCAGTGAGTCAGCAATATGTCTGATTTTACGGTAGTGTTAGGGAAGAACCCTCTATGGATATACATCATCCACCACAGTGACACCAACAGGTGATGTTTAGTGTGAAATGTCTTCAGCGGTAGTCTGACAGCTCTATTCATCATACATGTTAATAGAGTGGAAACACTCATTTTGTCTCTCGTTGTACAAGTCATTAATTAAACTCGCTCCCACAGTCATTTCGTATGCTCTACGGATGTGCACCAGTGACAAATACTAATGTTCCAAGCAGAGCAGACTGTCAGACTGCAAATTTGAATTCCTATTAAAGGTGTATGAAAGTGAGAGCTTGGGTGACTTCTTATAGATTTCCTTATTGAAGTTCCCTGGATGAGGAAAACAATTATTTTAGCTCTGCTGGCAGCATGTTTCCGACATGTCAGCCAGTCGATCCAGCACTTTGGAGAAGACGGAAATATCTCAACAAGTATTTGAAAGGTTTGCCTTGTAATATTGTACAGATATGCATTGTCCACAGAGGATGGATCACAAGGGTTTTGGTGATTCCCTAAGTGTTGTATCTAATGCCACCAGCAGGTCAAATGTGTTATTCATCGAATGAAGTAGCTCAACATCGACAGAATGGATTTGCACAGAATTTGGTACCGCCATGCATGGTCCCCAGATGATGTATCGTAATGACTTTCAGGTTCCCCTGATTTGTCCTCCAGCACAACCATGACGTTGTGTTTTGAGTGATATGTCTCAACGACTACGTTGATGCTGGTGTTGTGAGGTTTCTGCTGTTTTAGCTTCAGATTAAGGGAATTGTGAAAGCAAGGTTTCTGTGTTGAAATGAGTTATTAGGAGCTTTTCTGAATTCTCATGTATTTCTGATAGTCCTTCTAACTGGCAATGCACTTTTATACGGCACCCTGTGACTCTCACAGGTTCTTCACAATTTAAATTTTTAAATTTAGTTTTTTTCTTGTTACACTGAAATGCTTCACCAGCACAGTTTGTATTGAAGGTCTATCAGAAGCAAACAAACACCAAGTCAACATTGAGTTACGTAACTTCCGTACTTTACTCAAACTAACCAAGTTGTTTTGTTGTGTAAAAGCTAAGTCACTCCACGTTGCGTTCTAACGCTATTTCAAGTCAAAAAAGAGACAAAACTGATGCTGGAGGGAAGCGTCATGGTTCGAGGCATGTAGTGGGGCCACGGGCCGAGGTATCTGACGAGTCCGGAGTCAGGATCTGTTGGTTTATCTTTAGAATAGAGACGCTGCAAGCAAGGATTCCTTCATTCAGGACATGCAGTTATGAACAACCTGTTTTGGTCCGTGTTCCTCCATGCTGATACCGACACACTCTTCTCATTTATGTTTCAGTCGAGCTTTACTCTTGGGTTGTTGTGACACTCTTCTCCTTCCAAGTTCTCACTTCCCAATTATATTATTTGTTTCATCTTCTCTGAAGCATTGAACTATTTTCATAAACTTTTTCTTACAGACTGGGAAGCAGTGAGTAACAGACAGGAAGAGACGCTGTTTGTTACACAATGGAAGGTTAACCCGTACTAGAGAATGACAGACAGACTTCCCGACTCTGCTGCACTGATTTTTACCATTCTGTTTTTTTTAACCGTCTCCTGTGAGTCCCCCAAACTTTATACAACTGCAACACTAAATTGCTTGAGTACCCATGTTAGGGAGCCCTTCTAATTGCTTTGAACATGTTTGTCCAGCTGTGGTGTGCACAGGGCATGAAGGGTCGCCACCGTTTTGCTTTAAGTGCTAAATTGCCTGTTTTAACAGCCTCATTTATTAGACATGTCGAGGGCCAAAGCACAAAACCTCCTGTCTGAAAAATGATCCAGGCATTTTTCAGATAGGAGGTTTTGCTCTTCGGCCATCGATGTGTGCCTCATGTGACACTTGCTCCATGCCTCATCTTCGCCTTAACATCACATCAGGTGGATGAGAGGTGGACAGGCACCTGGCGTGGTCAGGTTAAGCACCTGAAAGTGCTCTCTTCATTGACCCAAGTCCCTTTTCTCAGTTCAAGTGCTGTTCTTGTCTGACTTTAGGACGGAATAATAACCCTTACCCTAATCCAGCACAGCAAAGAGGTGCATTTGTGTCCCCTTTAGAGAGTCTGTGCACACCACCCCAGTATATGGCTTGTATTCATACTTCTCCGTATAAGTTTGACAAATCATCCCTGCTGAATGTTTGCAGTTGTGACTAAACTCAAATTCACCACACATATCTTAAGAACAATCTCTCAACATGTTCTTTTCCATGCAGTGTCCTGTTGCCATTTCCAGACAAGCTTCACCATTAGTGCCAGGAAATTGATGTGATGCACGCAGAGGGGGGCCGCACACAGGTACGGAACAGCACAACGTTCAAGGCTGTGTCTGCCAGACGTCCGTGGGTAACTGCATTAGTTCTGCCTCAGTGACAGTTTGAGACAGAGGAAGAGACTTAGCAGCGATGAGCCACCCGTCAGAGAGCGAGTGATCAACTCTACGCTGTTTTCCTCCGCACTAGTCTTTTGTGCATTGGGAGAGGAATCTGTGGATGCACACGTGTTTGCTGGAACAATACTGTCTGTGTCTCTGTGTGGGTCTGCAGGTGTGTTATTGGGAGGCTTGACATGTGGGGACGGTTGGGATGAGTGTTCCTGAAACGGACATGTGGAAATGGTTTGGCATGCCGACGTGTTGACTTGAGTGTCTTGCTGTGAATGTTTTTCCGGGAGATGATTAAGCTTTATTAGGACGGGACTGTAAAGCCTTTCTACCTGATAGTCAGATGTCGCAGCGGCTGTTGCATGAAATTCATTGACTTTATAAGGAGTGCATGCTGGGTTTTGGCTGGCAGGGGGGCCCCCCGACAGCTTTGTAAATGTTTGGGAGATAAAAGGCTGTGTGTCTGTGTGCTTGTGTGTCTGTCTGTGTAAAGAAATCTGCGTGTCAGGCTGTGGTGTAAACAACAGACAAAAGAGTCTCCATGAAATGTCACCAGGGCGTTTGACCTTGTTTGACAAATTAAGGAGCAAATAAATAAATCGGCTCGGATTGCATCACCGCAGGGGGCGAGTGCATAAGAACACACACACACACACACACACACACACACACACACACACACACACACACACACACACACACGTATGAATACACAATGGAGAGTTCTGGAATTTGAGGATACTGTGTCTCGGATTAGTTTCAGAGACCTTGGTTGATGGAACACCTGGATTCATGAGGCTAACACATCTGGAATTTGTCCTGTGTCTTGTTTATGACATTCAGGCTTTTCATTTCCAGCTGTTACTTTCGCTGGTTGAAATAAATACCACCAGAAAACGTTCTATCAGCTGTTGGGGATTACCGTTAACGTAATAAGCGACTTGATGAAAGGCCAACCTGAAGCTCTTGGCCGTTGTCCAGATAATGTGCTCTCTACAAGACGCTGTCTGTACTTTGGCCAAGATTGTTTGTTGGAAAAACATCAATCCACAGCGACGGGATGGTTTTTGCAGTTCAAAAAGAGCTGGAGTGGTGACCCTTCTCAAATAAAATCATCATTTGATCGCGTCACATCACTTTCAGTCGTTGGAATCTCCTCGTTAAACCTTTAGTATTGCACTTCTATAACATCGTCCTGACAAGAAACAGGTTACTAAAAGGATGATCAACATCAAGGCAGCCGAGTGTGAGACATGCTGACTTGTGTTCCCTTGTGATCCTTGAACCTACTCTTCCCATAATGCAACATAACATGTTGCTCTAGATTATCCCTGCCAACGTTTTCCAACACTTTACCAGAAGCTCCCCACAGAGCGACGGGAGATGTTGTACTACACCTGAACACCAGTGGCGGCTGGTCAAGAGAGGGCCATGGGGCATGGCCCCACCATGAGCCACAAGAAAAAACAATAAATAAAAAAAGAAATTATAATAATCATAAATTATACAAATTGTCAATATTTGTGTTTTTTAACTATGGAATGTACCCAGTAATGTGTGTACAATATGATATCTGCGCAAAATATATGCTTTTCCTGCTCGTCCTCTCCCCCTGTGTGCTCGTCTGCTCGTGCTCTCTGCCTGTGTGCACGACACGTCTGAGAACGCGCAGCGAGGGGGGCTTGATCGTTTTGGCCCAAAAGAGACGGGTCTATGAAGCAGTTTAGCCAATTGCTGATTCAAGATATAAATGAGTGACATACAATTGAGCCAATCAGCGCCCTCAAATAGATTCAGCTGTGGGCCAGAATGATCAGGCCCCCCTAGCTGCGCGTTCTCGTCAGGAGAAGTCTCTACAGGCGAGCACTCCTCCTCCAAGACCCGTTTGAGAGGAGAACTTTGAGGAGATTCTGCAGCCAAAGAGCTGATATCAGATCAGCCTGACCTCACAATCAGACAGCAGACTACATGCGAAGCTTCACTACTTCGTACAAGTCAGTCAATCAACTTCCTTTCTTCCGAAAAGTATGCTGATTACTTCGACATACCATACGTATCCACAGGCAGGGGCGGACTGGCCATCGGGGATACCGGGGGAATCCCCGGTAGGCCGACGGGGTTTGGGCCGTCTCTGACATCGCCGGCCCCGACTATATTATATGCTTCACAGAACACGTTCAATTTACTCTAATACCGAAAGTCAATAATCAGACCGGCGAAATACATGCCGTGTATTGAGTGGGCCGGTCTGACAGTAACTCCCGGGCCACTTTTTCCCCCCAAAATTAACAGTGAAAACTCATCATAGCTTAATTTAACATCAGTATTCATAATAACACTTCATGTTTACTTCTCCTGATCTTTACCTCCTATAACAAGGTCCATAGGGGCATCTCAATAAATAAACATGTTATATTATATTGTATTATATTATATAAGTGTTATTTACTGCTTTTTTTCATGTTGGAATAAATGTTAAATATTTAACTGCCAAGTAATAATGTGTGTTTGATGCTAAATTTTTTTTGCATGAAATCATACTGGGATGTTTGCTGAAATTGATAGGATGGCCCTACCTAGAAAATTTTCCACCAGCCGCCACTGTTGAACACCATGATGACGAGTAGACACTTGATTTGTAAAATCAACGGAGTGCCCTATCAAGTCATTTTCACATTTTATTGTCCGTTTCGTTCAGCTGTTGGAAGCTGAACTGAGCTGGACTTGATCATGGATTTCTTTCCCCTCGTCCACCCTTGCGCCCTAGCTTAGTCTTTTGAACAAGTATATCGTGAAGAAGATAACATTTCTATTTATTTCACACTGCTGAGCCAGTAGACGTTCCAAGCAATTCCATCATGGATGAAACTCGTTACTTCCAACTTGAGTCATTCTGCGTTAAGCAGCCGACCCACCTGCCCACCTTTCTTCTTAGTCGGCCTTTTAGCACCAAGGACTCGTTACTACAGCGTCTCTCTTTCTTTATGTGCTCCTTGTGTCCCATCATTCCTCTTGAAACTCAAGCTGTCCTTCTCTCAGGGTCGGTCTAGCTTTAACTGCCCCCCCAACATGATTTTCCCTTAACCTTACTTCAGCACACAGAACAGTTGCTCAACAAATGGCTGAATTTAAGGATCCGGGTTCTGCATGAGTTGTTTGCTGCATGTGTGATTTGTCTTTTTGTGCACCTGGGGATAATTAAGTGAGAGGTGTGCAGGACCGATTTAACGCTGTAGCCAAACGGAACGAGCTGTCTCATTTACTTGTAGCATTTTAATTACGCATTTCAGATGCTGTTCAGTCCCACAGTGCCCAACTTGGTGTGCAGCATGAATCTGTAACCAGACACTGAAAAAGAGAGTAGCTTTGCTGTCCAGCCATACCACAGTGGCACAATCAGTCTTTGCCGTGTGTGTTCCTGTAGCTCCTCACTCCCTTCACCTGTCCCTAATCAGGTCATTCAGTGCACCTGCCAGTCACACTCACCTCATCAGCTCATGACTCTCACCTGCTCACTCTGCCTCCTTCACTATTTAAACCGCTGCCTCACACACACTCACGGACAGGTCATTGTTTGTTTCTTACCTACCCGCCTGGTTTGCTCGTCCTGTTGCCGGTTTCCCCGTCTGCCTCCTCTGCCTCGGCCTGCTGGATTTCCCCCCTCGTCTCGTCTCGTCTCGTCTCTAGTCTTGTCCTTGGATTCTCTGTTTGTTTTTGGTTATTTATTAAAACCCTTTTTTCACCACACCTGACTGTCTGCGCTTGAGTCCTCATCATGCCCCGTGACACACGGTGCAGCTGTATCAGTCCTTCAGCTCAAGTGTTTCGTTAGCTGTATAGATTCCATGATGTAATTATCTGGCTCAGGGTAGGTAGCTGCGATATTCACCAACTCTATTTCCTCACATAGATTATAAAGTCTTTTGTGCGACAGTTGGAGAAATAGTGTCAGAAAGAAAAACGATGACGTTTGAATTCTGTGCACTGAGCAGATGGAACGTTCAAGTCCATGAAAACCATTTATCTCCATAATGTCAGTTCGATGGATAAGAAACTGTTTTCAGTTCTGTGGATTTCTTTGAGATTATCAAATTATTTTTAAATTTTTCATTAAGCCTGTGAAGTCGGGGGACTTCCTTAAACCCCTAAAAGAACAGGTGATCCTCCAGTCAGAGGACTCTGGCTGTCTGAGGGGACGTGAAACATCCAGGTACCAGTGCACAGGACCCCGTGATGCCGTTACGCTGAAAGAGTTCCACAGTTGGGTCAGATTGTAAACAAATATAAATCAAATAACATTGTGTGGGTGTGTAACTATTATACAGCTGCAATTATAACACACTGGGAACTATTCAGGCAGGAATCCCAGGAGGGCACATTGCCTCACATAGAGGCAGACATTAGCATACATTTAGTCTGTGGCACTGCATCAGCGTCTCTCCTCAGAAGAAGGAAGAAGGCATGTTGGAGGGAACGAGCACCCGAGAGGCACTTTATTAGGTCTCATTGTAGACTGGGCAGCCATGGCACTTCATGTCTTATCTACACAGGGCCTCCCAGAAGGCTCTGGATGCGGGTTTATTTTTAATCCCCCCTTATGTCCACTAGTGCCCTCAGCTTAAAATCACATGTGGAGGAATGTGTATTACAACGGACGGCAATGAAGTTCTCCATATACTACTAACGTAACAACCTGATGTCACAGCAGCACTGATGTGTCCACGATGTACTAATGTGCAATGTGTTGTCAGTTATAGGCTCCACAGAAAGCACCAGTGCCAATTCAATGACTTAGTGTTGAAACAATTAACAATAAAATGGGTTTACATTTATAGTACATCAGTCAGTTAACAGCACATCAACCAACAACAGTTTGGATGAAGGATTCAGTGTTTAAAGCCTTTATTACGCAAACATGCCAAACATCTGCTGGCTCCACCTTCTCAGATATGAGAATTTGATGCTTTTCTTTCAGGGTTTTAAACATTTGATGGAACAAAAAAGCAATTCAAAGACTTCATCTTGTGTTTTGGGAAACTACGTCATTTCATATGTTAAATGTTTAATCAAATGCATCTCAACTGGTGAGTTAGTGAAAGGAAACATGAGTTGGATCTCTTGGAGGAATAGCAGTAAAGGCTGCATTGCTTTATTAGTTATTGTTCCTCATAATGCAGGAGCCATCACGCCTCCACGCACACGTGAGTTCACTGCTCTCAGCTGTCGGTAGCTCGGACCAAACGAGTCCGTCAACAAGTCAGAAGACTGCAATAACTGTTGCTGAATACCAGCAACAGTTATTTCAGCCCAGCACACGACAGCGTATATGTTGTTACCCATCAAAGCATAAATAAGATGTTTTACACTCTGAATCTACTGAGCGCCGCTGTCAGTGTTACAGCGCAGCCAACATCTTCACAAGGACTTCTTAAGTGCACGGTAATCAAATGTAACAGAGGAGCTACTTTAACAAACACAAATGACAGCGTTTGATGTAATTCAGAGTTTGATCAAATTCCAACTCTTAGAATATGCTAATAAAAGCTGCTGTAAAGAAATGCTTGTAAAGAAATGCTTGTGAATAACTCTCTTGCCAAATGAACTTTCTCACAAATAATGCGCCGACACAAGACGAGCAGCTAACTGCCGAACCTGAAATGAGTTTAAGATTGATTGGATGTTATAATTACTTCAGGTTCAGTACTTAAGAGACTTTAGATGCTCGAGTAGAACCGAGTGCAGAAGCGACCATAATGTGTACCATCTGCGGAGCAGCGGCCGCTTCCTCTACTCGTCTTTCAAGTTCATGGAAAAGAATATGCTCAAATGCGCACACACACACACACACACACACACACACACACACACACACACACACACACACACACACACACACTCCCCCCTTTCCTCTTTCCCAGGGCTTCTCCTTCTTTATCTAATCTGTGTTTTATTGAAATTGGTAATTATAATGACAGGCCTATCTTGCTCTTGGTTTAATTTGTTTCTTGGCTTTCTTCTTCACTCTTGCACCTCGTGCGTGTGTGTGTGTGTGTGTGTGTGTGTGTGTGTGTGTGTGTGTGTGTGTGTGTGTGTGTGTGTGTGTGTGTGTGTGTGTGTGTGAGTGAGAGAGGACCCGACATGTCCTAATGAGTGTGTGCGTGCTCTGACACTACGTCACAGTGGGACCTTTGTAACAGGAAAATAAGACGTGGCTGCTGATGTCACTGAGGTCTAACTGGCTCGGGGGAGAAAGATGTACGCGCACACAGAATGCAGACAACCCAACATCAACAAAATGATTCCAGCAGCAGGCCTGTGGGGGGTTCGGTGGATTAAATACAGCATGTAACCTTGGAGACCTGCCTTTGGTTGGCTGAAGCTGCTTCTCTCTCGGTGCGCCTGTGGGGTTCTTTGTGCTCTCGTGTTTTGTCGATAAAGCCTAGAATGCTTGATTGTTGTGAAAAGGCTGAACCACGGGGTTCCGATTGTACCGCCCAGGTAACGTTTGACGTACCGTTTTATTTTTCCTCTCTCCACGTTATTCACTCATCAGGACCTCAAAGGCGGAGTGGAATAAAATACAGAGAGGGAAGAGGTTGTCTTTTTTTTTTTTTTACAGTTCGGTTGCAAAACAGATTATGTGCTAAAAAACATGAACAAAGGTACAGAAACAAATGCACCATTTTCTCTTGCCTCCACAAGAATACCACGAGCATCCATTCATCCTTTATGGCCCTTATTTTTGTACCAAGCCATGATTCTAATGAAAACAAAGTCCCTTCAAAGAGTTTCTTTGAGATCCACACTCTACCAAGAAGGTGGCTCCTCACCCGATCCCTTGTTACTGTATATTAAAGTGAGAGGACACAGCGGGAGCCGTATAGTGACTGCAAAGGGAGTCTTTTGGTATAATGACTCCAATTGACCGGGGTCTGGGGAGCCTTGTTTGAAAGCATTACCTTTAATGTGAGCCGCAGTCACTCCATCACCTCTGATGCTAGCGTTCATAAGTAGAAGAACTTCTCATCATTTTTTACCTTGTTTACTGCAAGTCGCACTGAATGGCTGTGCATATAAAACCAGTAGTGTGTGTGTGTGTGTGTGTGTGTGTGTGTGAGCAAGGGCATAAGAAACGGTGCGAGAAATACAATATAGCAGTAGATGGCCATAGCCTTCAGTATGAAATTGCTGGTGCTGCTGTGGATGAAATACTGCACAATGCACCCTCTGAAGTAAACCAGGCAGCTGAGTATGCCCCCATGCACGCAGTGTCTCACTGAATATACACTCATATGAGACCTCTTACAAGATTAGACCTTAGAGACCTGATTTATTCATAGTGCATGTAGTAATAGTTTACTTGTGTCTGTGTGCGTGCGTGCGTTTTGCAATGTGAATAAAAGAACCCCTCATATTGTGTTTTTTTTTTTATTCCTCTCACACAGGTCACGGTGGATCTCACCCCACAAGAATAAAAACAAGGCTTTGGCCGTGTGTGTGTGCGTGTGTGTAGGTGTGTGTGTGTGTGTGAGATATAAAGACTATTTTAACGGCTGTATTTGCCAGAACCTGCCCAGCAGCAGGACGCTTCCTGTTCGGAGGGCAGATGTGGTTTGTTTCCACTTGTCTCCGCATGCTGTGTTGCATGAAAGTGCCACACTGGTGTCAAACAAGAGGTTTCCCCTTGTGACTTAAAGTGTTCAGTTTAAATGTCTTCCTCCACTGCCACCGTCTCATTCTCCTTCCATGTATGCATTTGTTCCGTATGTGTCTTGTACATGAATACACAATTTATTTCAGAGACAGTTGTCAAAGACACAAGTCAACAAGACCTGAAGTAATGTTTCCCTGAACAAAGACCCAGCATTGATCTCCAATTGGCATTTCTCAACATTACATTGTCGTGAATAAAAAAAGAAGCTTGTTGTCGAGCTTGTTTGGATTCCTCCTCTGCAGCAGTTTTCCATCAAAGACAACACGCAGGGAAGGAAAGAATGAGCCAAAAGCCAAGACGTCCACAGGAAGTGCACATTCCTGTTGCAGAGTCCTCTCTCTGGATTTAAGTGTTGCAAGAGTGAGATGTTATTAACAGAAGGAAATGACTGCAACTTAAGAAAGCAACAATATGCTAATACCACAGAGAGCTATCTTTAACTGTACTGTCATTACAATAAAGGAGTTCTGGCTCATAAACAGTTTGGAGTATTTGACTGAAATATCACAGAGAGGTAGATGAGAAGATTGTTCTTAGTCTGATGTCTCTGGAGGCAATTAGCTTAGCTTAGCATAACGACTGCAAGGAGGAGTAAACAGCCGGCCTTTATCTTTACAGAGTTCAATAATACAGCTGCCAGAACATTAATTAAGGTGTTATATCTTGTTTGGTTGATCTGTACTCCAGCAGAAATGTAAATGTGACGAGCTGTAGTTTTCACGAGGTGGAAGTATTACTTTAAGAACAGCATCTTCATGTGTATAGAGTCATCTCTGCTCTCTGCTCTTTCTTTTATAATACAGTGAAAGTAAAGTCTGTGTTGACAGAGAGACGTTTTCCTCCATCCAGTCAACATTCAGCTTTAACAGCGGTGTCCTCGTGGGACCGAGCCCAACAAATAACACGATCGGCAAACTGTGAAACAGCATGACGGTCAAATTACCAGCCAGTAAAAGTGAGACTGAAATAACAGCCTTCCAGTCGTGTTGTAATGCTCCCAGTGAAGCAGATGTAGGGATACAGTCTGTTGTGTTGGCTTTATAACGACTTTGATCAGCTTATCTTTTGGGTTTTGGTGACCACTTTTTGACGGCGCCACATCATAATAGTGTGGCTCTGTTGGTGATGAGGGAGTGAGCCAGTGAGGAGTCAGCTCACGCACACCGACTGGACTTCACACACCGGGAATGAAAAAAGTGTCGGAACAGAGTTCAGAGTCGGCGTGAAGGCTTCCTTTGATCTTGTCAGCATATCACGCTGATGACGAAGGGGCTGTGTTCCTGCTGGATAGATATTCCCATTTGATCTGATGAATCCCAGTCCGTCATTTATGTGTCACTGGTAGTTCATGTGTGCTTATAAAAAGTGTTCATACATTATTGCATTCATGTGCATTCTTGGTAGATAGTTGAATGAATAGTTTGACCTTTTTCACTTCGTTGCCTATAGACACCACTCTCATGTCTGCACAGTTAGTGTGAGTCAGCAGGTGCTTAGCTTAGCTTAGCTTAGCATAAAGTAGGGGGGAAACAGCTAGTCTGGCTCTGTCGCAAGTAAAAGCAAAAATAGAAGGATTCACGTCCTGAAGCTGCTCATGCTGTTGCCTCTAACCACACAGTGATGATCCAGGAAGTCACTGAACCCGGCCGGGAAATAGTTCCACCACATCACTCCTTTTAAAAGCACAGTACAGAGGTGCTGGCCGGCAGGTTGTTTACATTTGGATGGAGCCATCACTCTGCAGCCATCACTCTGCACCAGTTATGCAAAGCAGAGACAAGTTCAACCTCCATCTTCATCCTTAAAGAAAAAGGGACGAGAGTGGTGTAGTCTAACTCCAAGCCTCGCCATGAATACAATCATGGAGATTTACTTATGTCTATTCTTCTTTTACCTGAATTAGGAAGTCATGGCTAAATACATCCAAACATATAATCAAGATGCATTTGTAAACATATCGCACTAAGTATTAGAAATGAAATGTGATTTGCTGCTTTCGTTTTGTCGTCCTGAGAAGGAGTTTCATGGAGGTGCATTCTGGGCTTTTAAGGTGAAAACTCATGCCTTCATGTGTAATGTAAAAAAATAGAGGTCTTATGCAACATGTCCACAGGTTGGCAGGTGCGTTGTGCTACACACACTACATTTGTGTGTGTGTGTGTGTGTGTGTGTGTGTGTGTGTGTGTGTGTGTGTGTGTGTGTCAGCACATGTGTGCCTGGAGGCCTCGGTCCTCTCTTGCCCATCAAGACCCCTGTCTCGCCTGCCATTTCTCAGTCTGACAGCTGAGAGCTAGACAGCGGAACGAGGGGGGGGGGGGTGAGGAGAGGCAGGGCTTGAATTTGAGGAGGGTTGAAAGAAATGAGAGCGAGGGCAAAGAGGTAGACATACAGAAGGAGTGGCTATCGCGAGATCGCCCCCTCCCCTCCCCATCTTCCCCTCTTTGGGGACCAGGTGTTCTCCTTCTGAGAGGGCATGACTGGAAAGAGGGGAAAAACAGCCGACTCATGTTTCACTTGGCATCTCTGCACCTGCATCTGCAGGGTTGGGAGGTGAGGAGGGGGCAGAGACAAGGCATCCGATAACGTTGGTCTCGAGAGGCTACTAGCCTTGTTGCTACACCACCCTGGAGCAGACCTCTACGCCCCTCCAACACCCTCTCCCGCCGCCTGACACATCCTAGAAATGAATGCCAGGCTTTGAGTCAGCAACTCAGGCGTTTCTCTTCTTCCTCAGACCAAAGTCTCTCTTTCCCAGCTGGTCAGGTGCTTTCTGTTTGTTTTTCTGACAGCCGGGAAAGAGGCAGACGTTCTCTGTAGTTGTTTTTCTTGTGGCCAGCTTGCAGACTCTCTATTGGTTTTGTCTTATTATGCAGGGCTGTGTTCGGCGGTCAAGTCGCAAACCTCACTGTTTTCATGTTGTTGATTTTGAATTCAGTTTTAACAAACTTTAAAAATTGTATTTGTTTTCCCAGCATCCGTGGAAGCCGTGTTCTAGTTCCAGCAATAACCCCCCTCCCCCCCCCCCCCCCCCCTTCTCTTTGGCACTGCGGTCAGGCAGCTGTTGCTCTCATGTTTGTTCTTCTGTAGCAGTCATCCTGGCTCTGCAGTTAGCTTGTTTGTCTCTGTCAGCCATGTTGTGTTAGCCTACCGCTGGAGGCTGAGGTCTGTCCTCCACTGGTTGTTCCCCCCTTGAGGTCAGGGCGTGAGTCAGAGGCCTGATTACGTCACCCCAGGTTACCAACTCACCACTTCCTGTCCAGAATATACAATGAGAGGGGATGGTGGCTGAGGGCAAGATGTTCCAGGCCCTGTGAGTGCGTGTGCATGAGCATGTCTGTGTTGTGTTATTGAAAAAAAAGAGTAATTATAATCTAGGCCAGAATCTCTTCTGTTTTTTATTGCCCTGTTTGACAGAGAGCCCAGAGGAGTGACATATCCTGTCTTCATATCCAGAATTGTCATTTTCACATACACTATGCGATTGTACTGGCCACTGGCATCTGTATTCAAAACAAAACATATTTGTTCTTGTGGCAGCACATGATCTTCAGAACTCGAATTACCGACATGCCTCCACCAACCTGTCATGTTGCAGTTTACATCCACGTCTCTGCAAAATGTCATCACTCCATCATCTTATCCTTTCAGATATTTGTGTGAAATTCTTGAGTTATGGCCTAAAAGCATGTTTTGTGAGTTCACAGTGACCTTTGACACCAAATTCTAATCAGTGGATGTTTTTGTCTAATGTGAGGAAATTCCCTCCAGGCGTCCTCGAGATTTCCAAATCACGAGAACGGTACAGAGAGAGCTCACAGACCTTTGACCACCAAAGTTCTATTAGCATGGTATGGAGGAAGGTACGGACAACCCGGAGATGGAATGCCTCCGGCCACGGCTGCTGCTGGCGCAGAGGCATACACATATGTTTGGGCCTTGGTTGGCAAAGTCAGGCATAAGTCTTGAAAGACTAATATTTGGGCACTTTGGACAATCCCCTTCGGACAAGTTATGTCAGCAAACATTGGCATATTTACACATCCAGTAGGCTTGGAGCAACATTAGCAGTAGTTTGCTTTTGCTTCCAGCCGATGAATGTGATTCCAACAGTCCCTCTCCTTTTAGCTCTGGTTTGGTCTCCACCAGCTCTTGAGGGAATAACTCCGTAGCTGATAAATGCGACACTATGTCTGCAATCTAGTTGCAGCAAGCTGCCTGCTGCAGCTGGAAACAGCAGTGGAGTGAACCCAAAACCAAAGCAATTAACTAAAGCATGGAAAAACACTCCATGGAACTGAAGAGGACTGCAGAGTAGAGCGATCATTATGAGGTGTTCATCACTACGAGGAACACCTTTCACATCAGTCATTTTATCTACGGTAATATAAGGACATCGATCAATGCAGCTTTAACATTGATGCTAAATGTGTCCTTCAACACTTACTGTTAGCCTTAATGAATGTTTGACAAACAATATGCTTAACGAGTATCAGACGGCATTTGAACAAATATGTGAAGACAGAAGCCACTGTGGCCTCAGTGGTTTGGAGGTTATCTCAGGAAACTGAAAAAAACACAAAAGTAGCCGACTGCTGTTCATTTCTGGGAACAGATAAGAAAAGCACAGACCGATAAGGGTCATTTGGCCTGGATGGCTTCCTGGTACAGTCCGTCCACACTATTGTGGAGTCGGAGAGTAAAAGATGCTGTCGACAGCACCTTTTAATAAGACCTGGGAACATGAATGAAAGAGTCAGTCTTTGACTTTCTGAGTCAAACCACAGATTAATCAACCGCGTTGTGTCTAATTCCAAACTTCATTAAAAAGGTTTTGTTCTGACTTCACATTCAGTGGAGTCATTTCCAGAAGTGATTCAATGAAATCATTTTCAGTAAGATGCCTTCAAATGACTGTTTTGCAACCGATACGTATTATGAAGGTTGTATGTTTGAAGGAGTGATTATGATATTATTATGCTGTTATTGCTGTTTTCAGTGAAGTGAACTGAGTCCGAAGTCGCTGACATTGTGACATCATTCAGACGACCACAACGTCAATCATGCCTGAGGTGAAATGAATAAAATGAACAGTTGTTGGATGGAGTTTGGCAGATGGAAAAATTGCAGGCATTCCGTTAAATTGACACAGAGTCTGTCCAGGTCAGCGGGGCGGTGAGGCTATGTCTCGGGTCAATAGGTTGTTGCAGACCTGGCCGGCAGATAAGGAGAGAGATGGTAGAGAAATAGGCATCAGAGCGCAGACTGTAATAGCTGTCTGCTCTGGCCTGATGAGGTGGCTGGGGAATAGAGCCCAAGGATGCCTGAGTGTGTGTGTGTGTGTGTGTGTGTGTGTGTGTGTGTGTGTGTGTGTGTGTGTGTGTGTGTGTGTGTGTGTGTGTGTGTGTGCTTTGACTGATGGGGTGGCGAGGAATAAGACGGCAAAGGAGGAAGGAGAGCTGTACGTGCGTCCACTTAGTACATGTGTGTCTGCATGGGCGTGCCATGCGGTGCATGTGAAGGCAGGGTGCGTATGTCTGATGAGGTGGCTGTGGTGAAAGGTGGTAGGGCCGGGCTGTGTATATGATGGCTGATGGGGTCTCTTGAAAGTCTATTTAGCTGGAGTAATGAAGTGCGTCTGCCAGGGGAAGAAGATGAGGGACAGGCTCGGAGGCTCAGACAGACAGCTAGGTCACCTCACTCAACCTTGTATGGAGAGAAGAGGAGCGATAGACGAGATGATTCGGTTGTAATGACTCCTATTCTGCTCGTCTGCCAAGGAGGCACCTTGGAGGACAAACAGATCGGGTCAACTCAGCCATTGATAGAATGTCAGTCTGCACCTGCAGGTCGTCTGGCTTGCCCTGCAAAGTCAACATGTTTGCCGATACTTTCTCTCTTTAGTAGCACTAGAGCTCGGTATCGAACCTCAACACCTTTAATATTTCAAGTGCTAAGATTCAAGCTGGATCATTCAACCATGTCGCATGGTCCACGGCTGCATCTCACTCCAAATAACGCTGGTCAGTGAACCTTGAGCTTCCAACATTTTATAATCAAAGATTTTCACCAACTGTGCCCTTGGCATCGTAAACAGTGAAATATCTGAAGTTGGCATTGAATGCTTCGGCAGATTTTTTTAATTGCTTGCTGGTTATTTCAGTGGATATTTACTCTGCTGTGGTACAAATGTGCAGGTTTTGGCTCCCATATAAAAGCTGTTTTACTAGTCTGAGGCAACCACTATATTACAGCTCATGAGGGAGCAAGGTGATGAGAACCTTGGTACCATTCGGTTAATATTGTGGAAATTATCCATTTCTTGATAACAATGAGAACATTTTGAAAATGAGGTTTAATTATGTAGGACAATACAGTCATGCCCACTTCACACAGCGATAGGCCACGTTTCTGTGAGAAAGAAGGCAGGGTTTTCTCCCTCCTGCTCTCTTTTCTTCCCACATTTACAAATGTCAATGTCCCAATGTACAAATGAGCGCAACACAATGAATCCCTTCTGAAAGTGTCCCCATTATCCCCATTTAAACAGTAATTGCATCCTGCTCCTCTTCAACAGGCTTTTCACTCTGGTTTTAAGTGTGGTGGTTCAAAACGACCATCAACATTTCTCAATTAGGTTAATCATAGGGCGAGAACATGAGTGTTATACTAGGGAAAGGTAAGGACCGAACACCGGAGAATCAAACTACCAACAACACGCACATAGTAGTCACTCAGATTACCTTCTCACAATAAGCAAGTTATGTCAGTGTAATTCTGTCAATAATAATAAATGCAATGGTGCAAAATCGTATTAGTCATAACTGGCTGGGATATTGACATGGCAAATATTTTAATGAAAAAGGGAATAATCGAGTATTCCACAGTATTACCCTGTTACCAAGCTATTACCCCTCATTACCTGTTGTTACCAGCTATTACCCCTCATTACCTGTTGTTACCAGCTATTACCCCTCATTACCTGTTATTACCAAGATATTACTCCTCATTACCTGATGTTACCAAGATATTACTCGTCATTACCTGTTGTTACCAAGATATTACTCCTCATTTCCTGTTGTTACCAAGATATTACCTGTTATTACCAAGATATTACTCCTCATTACCTGTTGTTACCAAGATATTACTCCTCATTACCTGATGTTACCAAGCTATTACCCCTCATTACCTGTTGTTACCAAGCTATTACCCCTCATTACCTGTTGTTACCAAGATATTACTCCTCATTACCTGTTGTTACCAAGCTATTACCCCTCATTACCTGTTGTTACGAAGATATTACTCCTCATTACCTGTTGTTACCAAGCTATTACCCCTCATTACCTGTTGTTACCAAGCTATTACCCCTCATTACCTGTTGTTACTAAGCTATTACCTGTTGTTACCAAGATATTACCCCTCATTACCTCTTGTTACCAATCCATTACCCCTCATTACCTGTTGTTACCAATATATTACCCCTCATTACCTGTTGTTACCAAGCTATTACCCCTCATTACCTGTTGTTACCAAGATATTACTCCTCATTACCTGATGTTACCAAGATATTACCCCTCATTACCTGTTGTTACCAAGATATTACCCCTCATTACCTGTTGTTACCAAGATATTACTCCTCATTACCTGTTGTTACCAAGATATTACTCCTCATTACCTGATGTTACCAAGCTATTACCCCTCATTACCTGTTGTTACCAAGCTATTACCCCTCATTACCTGTTGTTACCAAGCTATTACCCCTCATTACCTGTTGTTACCAAGATATTACTCCTCATTACCTGATGTTACCAAGATATTACCCCTCATTACCTGTTGTTACCAAGATATTACTCCTCATTACCTGTTGTTACCAAGATATTACTCCTCATTACCTGTTGTTACCAAGCTATTACCCCTCATTACCTGTTGTTACCAAGCTATTACCCCTCATTACCTGTTGTTACCAAGCTATTACCTGTTGTTACCAAGCTATTACCCCTCATTACCTGTTGTTACTAAGCTATTACCCCTCATTGGTTATTACCAAGCTCAATCAAGCTGTCCTCTTTCTTGTTCTCTCTTTTTTTCATCCCCCCGGTCCGATAAATGACTGCATTGTTTATGGCTGAGATTTTAATCAGAACCCAGAAGGTCGTTTATTCAGGAACCACCAGATGAGTGCATGCGCTGGTCACATGCATCTCTGCTTGTGAAAGAAGGCCATCTTACAACAGACACAAACAGATCTTCTCTGTTTCTAGGCTGTCAAGTGAGGGACTGCCTCCCTCATGACCCCAGACGTGTGCAGCAGTCTGCATCCAGACTCCAGCCTTCTTCTTCTTCTTCTTCTTCTTCTTCTCCTTCTCCTTCTCCTCCTTCTTCTTCGTCTGTCTATGAACTTGTGCCAGGCCATGTAAAGATCACACTCGAGTGCAGGGGTGGGATTGGGATGTAGGGGGATGGTGATCAGGGATTAATGAAGGAAACGGATAGAAGGCTAGAGTGACAGGCGTCAGAAAAGTTTTTTGGTGCGCTATTGAGGTCAGGGAATGAGGGAAGTAGAGCAAACCTGGTGGTTACATCTTGGAAATCCATGGGATTCTTTTGGGTTAGCTGAATGTTTTTTTCATGAAAATCCATGAGCTAAAAACTACAGTGAAATCAGCGGATATGCTCCGTGAGGACTTTAAGCAATGAGTAGGTTCTCGCTTTGATCCCCTGACTTGTGCTCTGTTCCACCAGCAGGCTGACATTTCATGGCTTCAAGTGAAATGTCTCAACAGCTATTGGATGGATTGTTGTGTTGAATCTATTCAATTGGTGAATACGTTCAAGTCCACCTCAAGATGAATTGTTATTGCTTTGTTGACTTTTCAACGAGCGAAAAACCTGGTAAAAGTTTTGAATTCAGCCAATCCTTAGTGTTCTAACCGGATACCTGCAGAGCTAATGTCCTTCCCTTCAGCTGTACTTTGTGTTTAGTGTTTCTTAGAAAATATTAGCATGCTAATGTGCTAAACTGAGCCGGTGAAGCAGTAAACAAGTACACCTGCCGAAGCATTGTACCTGTGAGCGTGTTGTGATGCTTACGTTAGCATGCGGCTCTCAGAGCTCTGAGCCTCACAGATGTGCAAGCATAGCTGTCGGCTTAGTCCTGTTTTCTGATCAGTTACATTTATTCTCAAGTGAACGCAACAAAACACACATTAGAAAACGTCAATGACACTGTTTATTTATCACCACTTGACTTGTGTGTGTGTGTGCGTGTGTGTGTGCAGTACTGTGCCCCTCACCATGTGTTGTCTGTTTATGTATCTGTGTATGCCTCTTCTGTATGATTGTAAAACCTTTGATATCTAGCTCGATTGTGATAGTCCCCTCCTGTACATGGACACATATTCTGCTAGTAAAAATACACAACAGGCCAAAACAACTCAACTGGTGTCTTCGCTACACACAATGAGGCCCAGCGTCCGTTAACCATGAAAAGAAACAATCAAATAAGAACATCAACGTAATCCTCGTGGGAGTGAAGGTGAAATCCTCCTCGTTCTACTTGATACATGTCTTGATTTTGTAGCACTTGGTATTCGATTGAACGACATTATGAGGTGTAGAAACTAACCAATGGTTACAGTTTTTTTGAAAAAAAGTATATTGTGTATATATATATTTATATATATAGTTATATATAGATTTATGTTCATTATAAGCTTTTTAAAATAGCACAGTAAACACTTTGCACACATGATAAAAACCACTGAGTGTGTCTGATTGTTTATGTATAGGCCAATGGCATCAAGGAAGCCGCTTCCTGATAAAGGCTCATTTCACTTCATCCGCAGTCAGCTCAGGAAGGAACGTGAGAACTTTGAGTCACTAGTTTAGAAATGAGAACATTCATTTGTGATATTTTATTGATAATCTAAACATTAAGATTGTTTCATCTGCCCCTTTTCTACGCAGTGCATTGGTTAACATCTCCTTCCTGAAGTGGCTAAGCTTGAAAGAGGACTGAACCTGGCTCTGGACAGCATGTTCCCGTCTGTAACGGCAGGTTGGAATACTTTAGAGTCTGCACACTTTAACCACACGGAAATAACAACGGAAACGTAAAAGAGAAGTTATATAAAGACAGTCAAGTCAAAAAACCGGAGATACAGAATTTATAATACTGCACATCATCTCTGCTCGTCCCATTTCCTTCATTTTTTTGTAATTTTAAACCTGTACAACACCTCTCTCTCTCTCTCTCTCTCTCTCTCTCTGTCTCTCTCTCTCTCCCTCTCTCCGTGTCTAATTCACAGTCTTACTTCCTCGCTGGCTCTCAGTCTCCATCTTTTCCCCAAACAGTCTCTGTACAGTTGGCTTAGCGGTGACCATAGAAATAGCTAAAGGGTTCCATGTGACATTGGTTGAAGTTTGTACAGAAACATTAGTTTTTTCTTCATGTAAACAGGCACACACAGATCTCTAGAGGCTAACTCCTCAGTCCCAAAGAAACAGCCCCCCTCCACCAGTTAATCGCTCCCTCTTCTTCTTCTTCTTCTTCTTTTGTATTCCGCCGTTTGTTTCAGTTCCTGTCTGCTGATGACTTTATAATTTTCACATGTCGAGTATGTCGGCCCCGTTCTCAGTCCTGCTGAGAGAAATAAGGCCTTGGATTGCTCCTCAGGTATCTAGAGGCGTACAGCTACTCAGTATTTAGTTCTCCTTCCCCAGCGACCACTGCCAAGGCTTTGTTACAGTTCGCCACCCAAGATACTGAAGCTTAACCAAGGTTGCTGTTGTCCAGGTTGCTGTTTGTGTAGTTGTATGTCGCTGTCTCCAGCCTCAGTGTTGGTGGTCGAGCAGAGAAGTTCACGCCGTCTCCGAAAGGTCTACGTGGAACGAGCTAACAAATCCTTTTGCGGGCTGAAAAGACAAGAGAACACACTCAATCCGACGAATGGCACCCTCTCCCTCGAGACTCTTTAGTGACACAACCAGCTCGAAATACCATCTCTTGAAGGATACATGCCACAAAGGACTGTGTGAAGTTATTTATATACCCTAACGGCTGGTCCTTGTCGTGTAATGGTGAAACTAATTTGGGAATCGGGTAAAAACATGTCCATCAGTGGAGATAAAGGTTAGAAATGTGGTGGCTACATAATGCATGCATAGAAAATACACAGAGCACTAATTGCTTCATTAATTATCTATAAATGGATCATTAAATATGTATAAACCCTTTATCAAGGCAACCCTACTGATCAGAGCGCTGCCATGGCCAGTAGTAGCACACGGTGCTATTTTTATAAGTAGAACATGATGCCAATTGGTTCATAGAGTCTCAGCCTCTGGGACTCTCCTCATCTCCTTTACAGTGATGAACAACAGAACCTTTGCCGCGCCAAAGCATATTTCTAAAGAGTGGGGAAAAATGGGTGAAATTGTAAATCAGAAAAATTAAATGAAATATAATACGGTGGAGCGTTTTGGACAGAGTATGGAGTGCACTTATCCTAACCCTGCGAGGCAGACGGGATGAGCAGACGCGCAGGCTGCTGTATTAGGAGCGAGCGCGAGCACCTAAAGGCTAAATACAAATTATGTTCCAGACGGACCTGATGTGCAAGAGGAAAAATAGCTTGGCTTCGTTTCCTAAGTTGCAAACCAAGAACAAAAAAAGCAGGTTATAGTGGCCGTCGTTTACCTGAGAGACAGTCGGCATGCAGCATCATGGAGGATGGGGGTTAAGATGAAAATGACTTCTCTACTCAATGTGTGCATCGAATCCATCCTCGACTCTTACAGCTCATAGAATATTCATGTTACGTGGGAGCTTGGAAAGCGTCCTGCTGTCATCTCTAAGAATCTCATTTCAAGCTGGAAACTACATTTCCAACATATATCAATATCATTCATGTGCCAAATGAAGCTTCGCTTAATATATTGCAATGCTTTCCCTCTTCTCTTGCACACAAGCTTGTGTGCGTGACTTCTCCAACTGCAGAATCTTGACCTCGGTGTTGACAGCCCACCTCTCCCCCCGTCTTTATGTTGAGTATTGATCCACAAGCAAGTGCGTATAGATACTCGACACGTCCTTTTTAGAACAGAATGGACTTCAAACCTCGTGAAAAAGACGAGGCGTGGGTTGTGCGTTTCACCTTTGGAGCTATTCAGGAGGGAAGCCATCGTGCTCGAGCAGAACTCCGATGTTGAGCAAATGGAAAATAAAAGATGTCCTTTAGAACATGAGATGATCTGTCTTTCATTTCCTCTCTATACACTCAGAGCATGTATTAAACTATGAACGGCGTTTAATTGTAGTGTTATGTGCGAAGAGGTAAGGACTAGAAACGTGAAGTGTGCTTGTGTTGTGACCTTTGCTTATATGAGCATCAGATACAAAAGGCTGACAGGAGAGCATTCTGAGGGGACTTTAGAGAAAGGCGAAAAAGAAAGAAAAAGGGGCAACAGCAGTTTAAAATGTGTCCAATTCAATGTTTGTTTATTTTAATAATTAGTCACATATTTACAGACAGTGTTTAGCGTTAGAAAAGGTGAGGTTGAAGTTTTCAAAGTGGGTTTTGGAGAAGGGGAGTTTGCAATGATAGATTACATTCGCTTACAAAGTAAAAACAATGCAACAACACAAAAAGTCATCGTTTTTTAAAAAAAGACGAGCAAAATAAAAAGCCCAGAGCAGAATGAAAGGGCAGCTTGACGGTGCCCTCCTCTAGTCTCTGTACTGGACCAGACCGAAGTCGTAGGGTCCCAGTGAACTTTCATACTGATACTCACAGAGGAAGGTAGCTTTGTACGGCAGGGTCCCCCTATCATACTCTTTCCTCTCTAGCGTGCTGGAGCTGTACTGCTGCTGTTGCTGATGGAGGTGATGGTGAAGGCTGTGGTGTGACTGTGACCTTTGACCCTCCTTGCCAAAGGTGGAGAATGACCTATCGTTGAACGAAGCGGCGGTGGAGGTCATGGTCAGGTGGTCGGAGAGGTTGACGGAGGAAGGTACCTCAGTGTCGGGCAGGGTGGCGTCCATGCCGGGCACGTGGAGGTTGCTGCGGTAGTCCGGCCCCTGGCGCCCGTCGGACGGCACAAAGGACGGCATCCAGCAGCGGTCGGAGTGGCCCAGGGCCTTGCACTCCTCCGTGCAGTTGGAGAACAGGTCGGCGCCTGCAGGACACAAAGGTGGGGATGTGAATGGAAGATTACAGAGATGCAAGATGGAAAAACGAAGAGGAGGCACAAGAGAAGAGGTGCGGATATTTGGAGTGGAGAGGCAAGATGGAGGAGGAGATGAGAGACAGAAACCAGAAGAGGGAACACAGGTTTGTAATCATTTGCCAATGTCGCAAGCAGAAAAAGTGCAGCAAACGCTATTCATCAAAGAGACAAGGCCAACATTGATGAAGCGAATTGTTTGCTTTCCTCTTCACCTCATTCATTCCCAATGAAATGTGCAATCGCAGTGATGCGGTGTCGTGAAAACACTTCAGCCCGTCTCCATGTCAACATCTTCAGACTCACAATGGATTCCCAAACACAAAGAGGCAAAACGTGAATCCATACTCCATCATCCTCACACACAAATAAAACACATTTACCTTAAAAAACCAAGAAAACACTCGCTGGCTGTTGAATCTTACTCTCATGTCAATCAACCCTACAAAGTGACAAAGTGTGTAATTGACATAAAGATACTGCCAAAAACAAAATATCAACATAAAAAAGGTTAAATTAACATCTGAAATGATGTAATAGAATAACACACGCAGTCCTGCAAACACACGATCCGCAGCGGTGATGTTAATGACTTCCTCTTAGAGAACAAAGAGAGGAGCGCAGGGACGGGGAACGAAGAGGACGAAGAGGATGGAGCCATTATGAAAGGAACAAGAGACATGAACAGAGTCGTCATGATAATGAGTCTCTGCAGCCGCTCTCTACTCGTCTGCTGATTGGATTTGTAGTTTTCCCGGTTTTCCAGTTAAGCGCCATGTGGGAAAGCGTTGTTGGCGGAGATCAAAGGAGGAGACGAGCAGTTTAGGGTCATATGAGGAAAGCGATGCATCAGCAAAGAGGCACAAGAAAGAGACGGAGAGAACACAAAGAGCAGACGATCTGTGAAAGAGAACACAAAGAGCAGACGATCTGTGATCCCTGAGGCTGAGAAGGCTTCAGATCACAGGGTCCACTTCCACAAATCTATTCTCCTGATCCATCCCACCGATAACACCACTGCTCCTCTACTACCAGCAGACACACACACACACACACATATTGTAATGTAAGCATATACATATCAATACTCGGCTAAAGAGTAAGTAGTATTGAAAGTTATAATTGCAATAAATCAATACAGCCATCCCAATAAAGTAATATGATGACTTAATACTGTCTGGCACGAAGGCAGTAATAGTCATCGTTGTGATGTTTTGAAGCAAGACAGGATTCACTAGTTCTATCCAATCACACGCTGACCTCACTGAACCCGTCTTTGTGTTGATCTCCGACCCGATCTGCCACAACACAGGACAGTGAAGCGCTGGGTCTGTTCTTTAAGGCCTTCACACACCTTTCCTCTGTGCGATGGATTTACACGTGAATAAATTCAACACACATATTACGCAATAAAAAAGGCGCTAGGGCAACTTTCCTGAGTTTTCAAAATGCTAATAAAGGCATCAAGTAATTACATTATGTGGACGTATTCAGAACAACACAGAAGCTCTGAGTCGAACCATGAGAGCGAGCTATATTCCGCTCTTACCTTTCACAATTAAATATAAAAAAATCAAATAGCTTACAGTTGCTTCAGAGTGCCCCCCCCCCCCCAGGCTCGGAAACAAAAAAGGCACTCTTGAAACTAATTATTGAAGACCACAAATATGCTGAATGCTGTTTTCAACATGTCCGACCACAACGTTTGAGAAGACTTTTAAATATAATTCAGCATCAGAACAGCCACCTCTCATGAAAGCAAAGCTTTGAATTGATGGCATATTCTGTGTATTATGCCTTCCACATCCATGCACATGTACATATCATGTATGAACAGCAGCACTGTCAACACATTGCCTGAGAGCTCCCGCTGCGGCTCTGCTTTGTGTTCGTCTCATTGTGTGGATGTAATCGTGCTGCTCATTCAGGCCTCACGGGGAGCGAGACGGGCAACAAAGACCAGAGAGCCAGAGGAGACACGAGGCCCACAGACGAGGGACAGCGAGGGCCGAACAGACGGGGGAGTCACAGCTTTCACCGACAGAGACAGCAGGCAGCAGAAGCAGCAAGACGGCAGGAAGCATAAGGAAGGAGAGGGAGACCCGGGCAGGGGCAGATGGAGAGAGCAATGGCCAGATCGACAGTGGAAGACCTGGACCTCACAGAGGGGCACGGCTGAGCGTTGGATAGAGGCGGGAGAAGGTACCGTAAGTACCGGAAATGAAAAGAATCTCTCCAAGTTAACATTAGCTTTCATGTATTTTTAAGCTGTAGCAGCATCACATCGAACTCTCAGGGTCGTGTGGGGCTGCAGGCTGTTCCGGTTTAATAAGAAGAAGAAGAAATCTGTGATCACGCTGAGAACAAAACCAGAAGTCATCTGCAGAAGTAGATGTGGACATCCATAAATGCTCATTAAGATTCACCCTCTGATTTATCCCTGGAACTATGTTCGTATCGTCTTCAGATGCTGGGGGCAGATAAATCAAAGTGTTTCTGTTAATCTCCACCTCACAGTTAGCCTTCAGCCTTTTAATGGACTTCTGGCAAATTAAATTCCTCCTCGGACACACGGGGGTGTAGACCTCACGCCCTCCGATCGTCTCCGTGCTGTTCTACCGGTGAGGCGGCTTCTACATGTACAAACAAATCATCTGAAAGACTGAAGCACAGGTGCACACCAAGCGCACACGCAGCATGCAGGAAGCAAATATGCATACTAATAAAGAGAGTAAACGTGGAAGGATTAAGAGAAGGATCTGTTTGTTCCGTACTCCTTATATCTCAGTATATTAATAAGCAGGCACAGGGGCATATTGTACTCTGGAGATGCTGTATAAATATAGTCTGCAGCGTTCACCGTAAATCAGGCTCGGAGAAGCTCTTGTCACTGGCTTCCAAACCGCTCGGTGAGTTTTATCACTCTTAAAAAACAGCGACGTCAACACATATGTTTGCAAACACACACTTAAAAATACTCTCTTAACACCGAGATATGTAAATGTACGCAAGTAAACAGACAGACGGGCCGTGTGCACATGACACCCAGTGGCTGTTGATTCCCGTGAAGCACCTTCCTCTTCCTCTTCCTCGGGCAGAAAGCAACAACAACCAAAGCAGTGACTGGCAATGACAGGCACTGCCGACAGGCCCTGCCAGCAGCCCCGTCTCTCATCGTGACCTCATCAGACAGGAAGCACACGCACACACGCACACGCACACACACACACGCACACACACACACGCACGCACAGGGAGACGTAAACGGCGCTACACAATGCAAACACAATCTACTTGCTAATAAGCAATCAGTACTTCTGTTCGTTTTTCCCCATTACATCTCAGAGTGTTTCTGAAATCCCACGTCGTTGTGATTTGACTAATTGCGTTGCCTGACATACATCCAGCAACTGGGATGGAGGAAACGAAGGAAAACAAATCCAGAGAAAGCAAGAGTCCCGTGTTTGAATTCACTCTGTGTGTACGTCTCCCTGCACTCATCCGTCCGTCTGCCTCTGTCTCTATTAGTCCCTCTGTCTCTATTAGTCCCTCTGTCTCTATTAGTCCCTCTGTCTCTATTAGTCCCTCTGTCTCTATTTCCCTCTGTCTCTATTTCCCCCTCTGTCTCTATTAGTCCCTCTGTCTCTAGTCCCTCTGTCTCTAGTCCCTCTGTCTCTATTAGTCCCTCTGTCTCTATTAGTCCCTCTGTCTCTATTAGTCGCTCTGTCTCTAGTCCCTCTGTCTCTATTTCCCCCTCTGTCTCTATTAGTCCCTCTGTCTCTAGTCCCTCTGTCTCTAGTCCCTCTGTCTCTATTAGTCCCTCTGTCTCTATTAGTCCCTCTGTCTCTATTAGTCGCTCTGTCTCTAGTCCCTCTGTCTCTATTTCCCCCTCTGTCTCTATTAGTCCCTCTGTCTCTAGTCCCTCTGTCTCTAGTCCCTCTGTCTCTATTAGTCCCTCTGTCTCTATTAGTCGCTCTGTCTCTATTAGTCCCTCTGTCTCTATTAGTCCCTCTGTCTCTAGTCCCTCTGTCTCTAGTCCCTCTGTCTCTATTACTCCCTCTGTCTCTATTAGTCCCTCTGTCTCTAGTCCCTCTGTCTCTATTAGTCCCTCTGTCTCTATTAGTCCCTCTGTCTCTAGTCCCTCTGTCTCTATTACTCCCTCTGTCTCTATTAGTCCCTCTGTCTCTAGTCCCTCTGTCTCTATTAGTCCCTCTGTCTCTATTAGTCCCTCTGTCTCTATTAGTCCCTCTGTCTCTAGTCCCTCTGTCTCTATTAGTTCCTCTGTCTCTATTAGTCCCTCTGCCTGTATTAGTCCCTCTGTCTCTATTAGTCCCTCTGTCTCTATTTCCTCTCTGTCTCTATTTCCCTCTCTGTCTCTATTAGTCCATCTGTCTCTATTAGTCCCTCTGTCTCTATTTCCCTATCTGTCTCTATTTCCCTCTGTCTCTTTTTCTTTATTTGAATCCTCTCTGCCCATTTCTTCCGCTCTCTTCATCTCTTTTTCTCTCTCTAAAGAAAAGAGAACGTTTCACAAAGCCATCCTCGTCCCCCAGGTAGAGGGTGTCTTCAATCCCTGCCTCTGCTTTTCATCTTGTCCTCCACTGTTCCGGAGAGAATACAGACACAAAATGTCAATATTTGGACAGCAGCTCGGGACGGCAGAGGAGTACCACAGCGTCCTCAGGCCTCCCAGGAGCCAAACGGGGAGAGACGGCTCCCACCATGTCCAGTAGTGACAGACTGAGTCTTTGAGAGGCAGCTACCACCTCCATGTTTATTAAACTGTGACTGAGCTGGCAAGGAAAGCCAAGATGGCCGTTTGGCCTGATTTGGCCTGATTTGGCCTGATGACTCTTTGATTGATAATGCCTCTAGTTCGACGCTTTTCATCACTTAGTCCTGACCCGACTTTGTCTTAGACAGTCACTGAGACTTTACCGTTAAAGGATAATTCTGGTTTACGACAACCATGGCATCATTTCCTGAGTTCTGGTCGTCATTCGTAGCTTTTATGGCGCTGCTGTTGTCTCTTCCAAAGACATGTTGCTAACGTGGGTCTTTGGTTAAAACGTGTTGTTTGACTACTTGTGCCTCTTGCCCGCTCATACTTCTTTGTAGCCACATGACTGCATGCCCACATCTCAGCACCATGTTAAGAGGAATTCACCACCAATCCACGTGCTTGTTTATTTATGTGTTCAGGTTGTTTCCCTTCAGGAGGCGGTGTAATGAAAGCTGCTGCGGGTCAGATTAAACCAACACCTGAGTTTAATTTGAGCATTATCAACAGATATCGTGACATTGTGTTTTTCTGTAGGAACGTCAGCGTCACAGCATCGATGGAGGAGATGTTCACTGACGGCTGAATCTCTGAGCAGAAAGGACATGTGTGTGTAACTCATGGCCAAAGAGCAGGTTCATGAGTCCCATGACTATCAGGGCTATAACCTAAATATCCACGGCCCTGTCTTACACAAGAAGAGTGCATCTTTTTCACTTTTTGATCTTCAGTTTTTCACCTGATTTGAGTCCTGTTCCCTCCTTTCATCCTTTTCATTGGTGGGAACACTCTGTGCTGTTCAGCTCATTCAGGAAGAACCTTTTCATACCCAGCGCACATTCATCAAGACACTCGGCAAGATGTTTCAGCTGATCATCACATTACGCTCTGATTGTGGGTCTGATTCATTTCCACACATCCTCTCAGTGATTCTGGAATCCACTCCTCCACACATCTGTATGATGTGATGATAAGAAAGGCACGTTGCAGGAAGTAGACGAGTCGATCCGTTAATCACGTTGATTCATCTCGTCTTTTCTCTGCTGTGACTCGTATTGATATTCAACAAGAGACTCGGCTTAGAAGAAGTAGTGACATCTCCACCTGTTACAAGCTCAATTCAAATTGATTGTTTTAATGAGGCAATGTTTTCATCCTATTCGCTGTGATAGATTTTTACTTTTTCATTTGACATTGAAATACTTCCTCTGTGTGTAACTTTCTGCTGCTGGGGTTTTTACAGCTTTTACATGTCAGGTGTTTACTCTCCTTACTCCTCATTGAATGCTTTAAGTTGAGAGGAACATATGAACAAAAGTAGCATGTTCTGTGCTTGTTAATGTACAGTACATCTGGGTATCTGGAGTGACTACCAATCCACAAACTGGCAATTAAGACAACCCAGTAAGTTCACACGAACATGTGATTCAACCAGCCATTCAGATACAGCCACCCATCTGTTCACCCAAGAGAACCATCTTTGCAAAGGTGCAGCGTATTAGACAGTAAGAGCTGAGATTCTGTGTGAAGGGGCTTAAAGCACAGGCGCTAAAATTGTGTTTGAGAAAGAGGGAGAATAGAGTTATGTTCAGACAGACGGGATGAACATTACAGCATGTAAACCTGGTTTATGTTGAATGGATGTCACTTTCAGCTCAGTAATGCATTTGAACTGTTTTAACAGGCAAATCAATTGATCCAGAAATGTAAAATGAAGAATGCAAATAGCTCCTTGCAGCCGTCGTCGAATGTGCCTCTTTACAGCAGAACTCTATGGTCTCCTGCATTAAAGGTGTTCTGCTCGGTGACCTTTCTGTGCTTTTCCTTTGTCACTATTTAAGCAACAGTGTTGTATTTTTAAGCATTCAGTCTTTTTTCAACGTATTACGGTTCATCGTGAGCATGGCCTCTTTATTTCTCTTTTCATCGAGAGCTTTTCATATAAACCTGGCGTTTTTCTTCTTTTGGTCTGGTGGATCTTCGGCTGAGGGATCACGGCTGCCGGTGCTGTCGGTGTCTCGGGCCTGAGAGGAGGGTGTTTCAGAACCCTGTATGCTAAATTCATCTGACAGCTCCCTGACATGGGGAACTGCAACACGGTGCCCGCCGCTAATTCATAATCAGACATCTAATACACCGTTGCCACAGTGATTTAATTGTCCCATTTGTCATGGCTGCTGTTCTCACCAAAACAAACGTCATGATAATGATCGTTTCCAGTCTCCCACCCGTCACGCAGCCTTCCACAGCTGATTGAACGTTTCTGAGATGCCAATTTTTTTTTCATGATGAATATTTAATCCTCTCTTATCTGTCGCCTTTTTTTTGTTTTTCTTGCTCACGCTTGCCGCTATCTTCTATTAAGGTAATGAGGGAAATAATGAGGGGAAATGGTGTCTAATCTGAATCAAGCAACCTAAAAGAAGGGAGTGTGGGGGGGGGTGGCTGTCAATCAATAGCGCGTTGGCTCCTGGCGCAGCGGTGAATCACTCCAGGCACGCTGCCTTCAGAAAAGCCATTTGCCCACTTTTGAAAGGTGCCCGGTGATATCCAGCCTCAGAGGCAATGCCCCTTTGATTTAAAACCACGTCAGGAGACTTATTTGCTAAAGTGTCAGACAAGCGGCCGAGCGGGAAGCTACGGCAGGTGTAGTTGATGATATGCCAACTGGAAATGGTTTCCCCTTGATTTGAAATATTCTGAGATGCGCCAAAAGGGAGTGTGGCTGCGCGGTCCCGTGAGGGACCCTTGCCTCTAACCCTCCTTTGATAATTGCTATGCAAAGGTTCTAGAAATGAATTACTGATCAGCCGAGTGTTGCGGAGAGCCAGCGTGTTTGGGAGACAGAATGAAGGATGAGACCCTGCCACAAAACCCTGGAAGAGAATGTGTGTGTGTCAAACACACAGAATGCGGGAATGGATGCTGTCGGAGCATGCCAAACATATGTGTGTGTGTGTGTGTGTGTGCACACATGGATTTGCTTGCTTAAGCACACATCGCTACAAAAGTGCATAACAAATGCACGTGGTCTATACATAGTCTTGGCTCAGGCGGATTCCTTTTTGCTCTCTACCGTCTTTATGCTAAAGTGAAGAACATGCACTCAGCATTGAAGTCCTATCAGCGTACCAACAGACCGTAGCATACACCGATGAGACAACCAACAACAGTCCCATCCCTATAAGTCTCACATATACACAGAGAGAAATGAGCAATGGGTAATATACCCCTGCATAGCTACCACTCCTCTTAACCTGGATCTCATTCAAGCCTTCCAGAGCGCCACCTCAAAGGAAAACTCCTTTTCAATGCAGATATCATCCCCTCGCCTTCTTTTCTCCTCCGCAAAACACACAAGCGGATGACATACAGGTATCCGCCTACATATTAAATCATACAATGGTATACCTTCACACACACACACACACACACACACACACACACACACACACACACCCTCCATCTGGTTTTGTTGTTTACCGAAGTCTGTGAAACGCAAGTGTCCCTCTTTCCAAATACCAGTCGTGTGATATGACCTCCCATGGAGTGGTAAGCTGTTCCCTTCTAAATTCAACATGAGGAACAAATGTTGGTTTCCTCGTAGAGTACAGAGCACAGAACCAACTACACTCAGGCCAGTGCCAAATGAGCACGCTCGGAGCCAGATGAAGCTGAGGAAACGTGTTATTTGTTCATTAATGTGGTCCTTTAACTGTGCAAGCAAACCAGCAAGAGGGAATTCAAGACATTGCATTTTAAAATACAGTCGCAGGCCAGAACATCTTGTCATCATGTATGTTTAACATATTATTTACTTCTTAAAACCGTGTATTCTTGACAAATAAAGGGGTGAGCCTTTGGCCATCTTCCAGGTGTGCATTTCAGTCTTGCGCAGTTACCTCCCCAGCCTGTTTGTTCTGTGGGGGCAGGCAGTGACACTGCCACTGCTGCAGATTGACTCTCTTTTTTGCCTCCGTTTATTAATAATACCAAACACTGTGGAGCCTGATGAGGACCATTCACTATCCTACACCCATCTAATCTGCTCTATTTGTATTCCCTGCACTGATATATTTGGCAGGCTCCGGTCTAGACAGGGGTCTTACATGAGCCGAGTCCCTCAGAAGGAAAGGGCAATTCAATATGAAATGAGATTTTGTTGCTCCACATTTTGTCTGACTCCACTTTGATCAATAAACAGGTACGAGCCTAATGGAATTTTAGAGAGAACAAGGCGAATCTCAGGATAAAAACTAAAGTCTTGTCTAAAAAAACTACTGCACTGTAAAATGTAGAAGAGAGTCAGTAAATATACCTGAAGTGAAGAGAACATTTTCCATAATTCCAACGTTTCCTGTTTGCCTGAACTCATGCCAAAGCTTTGGCCGACAAAACCAAGAGATCCAAAGCTGCTAACGTCCTCGATCAGCTGAAACTATCACCAACAAAGGCAGTACAACAGACCAACTGCGAGGCTGATTGAAATGCATCTCATTACATCAATTTAGCTCTCATGCCTTTTCCTCGCACTTGAGTGAACCTATTGATTTGAGTCACTAAAGCACGATGGACCTTAAACTGCCTCTGCGGTGAGTCGCTGTTCTTTCAGCACCACTTGGCGTTAGAAAGAGAGAAGGAGAACAGCGAGAGGCAGAGAAAGAAAAGAAATGTCCCCAAATATTCTTCCCTTTCACCCGGGTGTGAAATACAATCAACACCTCAGGGGCCTGCTCATGCCAGCCAGCCGGCAACACCGGAGCCCGGGCCTTTCACACTCTCAAATTAAGGAAATTAAAAGTCACCGGTCCGCACCAACAATTCAGCATTATCACATTCACATTCTCAAACACTCACTGTGGAAGAAGCGGAGGGGAGGGGAGGGTGTGTGAGCCCTGAAATGACAGTGTAATTACGTGGTGTGTGTGTGTGTGTGTGTGTGTGTGTGTGTGTGTGTGTGTTGGAATGGGGGCGGGACTTACCGGCCGAATGACCCCGGTTGGTGGCATCGTGGTCACTGTCGCCTTGTTCGCTGTCACCGTGACCGCTGTCTTTGGAGCTGACGATGTCTGCCTCTTGGAATGCCGAACTGTAAGAGGGGAGGTGAGAGTGCAGACAGCCAGAGGAAAGAGACGGAGAGGGAGGAAAAGAATGGAGGGGTCAGAGAGAGAGTTCCAGATACAATATTGAGAAAGGGAAGACGGAGAGGAGACGGGGGATTAGATGAGGGGGCAGAGAAAAGGAGAATCAGACATCAACACCGCGTTAATACAGTCACGGCCCGGCAAGAGGCTAAATTGGATGTTACACATGGCATGTAATGAAATCCAGCATTAGAGCTGTAATAGCAATACTATGTCAGTTATGGGAGTGATGCCAAATTGAAGATGAACGTTATGGATACGTTGGGAACCATGTAGCCTCTCAAAGCCACAATTATCGATGCAGAATATACGAGGCTCACACGGATGGATGTAATATTCAGTTTTATAGACATGTGAATAACCTTGGTGCCATGAGGCCTATTGAATGTTACAGGTCCTCTGGTGGTGGCTGGTGTCTGCCTCACTATGCACATTGGTAATTAGATGGTGTGTGTGTGTGTGTGTGTGTGTGTGTGTGCTTTTGACTACCTGTTGACACGTCTTGGTCTGTCCACCAGATAGCTGAGTTCTGCTCGTTGGTGTTTTGTCTAGAAAACCCAGAGAAACACATTTGATCAGGTCTAATGCCAAGTAGGCACATTAATAAATACACAAGGAGGTTCACGCTGGATAAGAGGACCATAACGGCCAACATTCATTGCCAACATTCATTGGTTGTCAACATGTAACCGCAGCAGAAGAAGCTAGGGCTGCGCAAGGCTGCGCGCATCCACTAGGTGAGTGAGCGGGCGAGAGGAGACGAGATAGTGTGTTAGGGAGGCGATTGAATGCGTAAATGATTGAGCTGCGCGATGCTGAAACTGAACAACCTTTGTTCACGGTGCTGCTGTGGCGGGTCGTGCACGGAATACTTAACGCAGGAAAGACAAGGCTGAGACTGGCTGTCTGGCTCCACTCCAGCCACACCGCAATCAACAGAAAGCCCCGAACTCCACAGCTCCCCGCGCAGAACGCACAGGCTGAACACAAAACAGGCCCGCTACCTTACTCGCCTCCTCCCTTCTCATAGGGAGGTTTTCCACCAAAACGTTATAATCTATAATAAGGATAGATTAACTAAATGTTGCTGTGCTTAAGAAGGCTGCTGCTGTAACCAAACAGTAAATATTTCACACACAGAAATGCTCTCTTGGTGGGATTTTCCACTACGTTTCTGACACACTTAAGCATTGTGTGTGTTTCGCCTTCACTAAATGTATAATTTGGACTATAAGAGCCGCACATTCCTTTGGGGGAACCCACATATGCAAAGGCTGCTGATTGCCCATTTTGAATTCATTTTTCAACAAGAACAGCATATCTTAATATATCAGTTAGATCAAAACTGCTCCACACAAATAATAAAGACAATTTAAAAAGAGCTTTTTCCAACTTCGTGGTTTGACTGGAAAATGTATTTTATACCCAAAATCATTTTGTCTCACAACGATTGCACACGATCTAAAGGTTGCTCTGATAGCAGTCTATTGCGAATAAAACTAAAAGGCCACATGAGATTCAACAATTGACACGTCCAATCACCATTACGCCTGAATGATTAAAGGCCACTGAGCAGAACAGCCAAGTCAATAGCAGATACCACTTCCATCCTCTCGGGGACTTTTGTTGCGCGTGACCTGAGTGAATAACACAGGTCGACATGAATCTTCTGGGGGATCTTTAAAATTAGGTTAACCCTTCAAATCGCGGTTTTGTGCACTTTTAATACACCTGAAGTGGAGCCGTGGGCGACAGCAGCTGATTCGGGCTTTTCTTACCTCGTTAGAGAGAATGCTGCCATTGGATATGATGTCCGGTTGTTGGTCACTGTAACCCGTGACTATGGCGCCGCAGGGGTTGGTGTGATCCGTGTCAGTGCTGCGGGAGGGGCTGCACGGTTTGAGGAACATCAGATCCGTTTTGGCGGACTCCGGTGTCAGACACACCTGGTAGCAGTAGGAGTTCTGGTTCTGGTGGTGGTGGGAGCCGAAGCCCCCCCCCACGCCGCCCACACCGGACTCCTCCACGGGCACCTGCCCCACGGGCCCGACCCCTGACGTCACGTTGGTGCTCTGAACTAACATGATGTCAGATTTACTCAGCTTCTTCTGTTTCCGTCCTCGAGCGTGCCTGCTACAGCACGAGCCGCAGCACAGGCAGCACTCACCGGCCAGCAGGCAAGTGTACAGGTTGAGCTTCTTGTCCTTTTGGCAGCGCACGGCCAGCACGATCATAGCCAGGAGGAAGATGAAAGACACGGAGCCCAAGGCGATGATGAGAATTAGGGTGAGGTCAAGGGAGGTCTCCTTTGCCTTGGAGGCAGAGCCTCGATCCCCACTGCGGCCTTCGACCACGCTGTCCACTAACATTACACTCACACTCGCGGAGGAGGAGAGAGGGGGCTGCCCGTGGTCCCTGACTTCGATCAGCAGGTCGTAGAAGCCCTGCGGGTCCCGCTTGGGAGAGATCCTGCGGGCTGTCCTCAGCTCCCCTGTCCTCCAGTCCATGCGGAACATCCCCATCTCGTTGCCCCGCAGGATGCTGTAGGACAGCCGTGCGTTCTCGCCATCATCCGCATCCATAGCCACAATGCGCGTCACCAAGTAGCCGGGCTCCGCGGAGCGCGGCAGGTGCTCTTTGGCTGTGCCGTTTTTACCGATCGGGGCTATGACAGTGGGAGCGTTGTCATTTTGATCAACTATGATCACACTTACAGTGGTATTGGAGAAGAGCTCCGCAGCACCAGAGTCTTTCGCTTGGACCATGAAGCTAAACTCCTTCAGCTGCTCGTAATCAAAAGAGCGCAGCGCGTAAAGGTAGCCGGTGTCCTGGTTTATGGACACATACGTGTCCACAGACATGCCCTGTATGTCACACTCCAATATGGAGTAAGTAATAAGAGCGTTTTGTCCTACATCGGGGTCCAGGGCGCTCACGGCGTGAATGAAAGCACCGGGCACATTATTCTCAGTCACATACACATCATAAACAGCATGCGTAAAATGGGGCGCATTGTCATTCTCATCGGAGACGTGCACTTTAATGGACTTGCTGGTGGCGAGCGACGGCTGACCCTTGTCGTTGGCCACCACAGTGATTGTGTAGGAATCTGTGTCCTCTCTGTCCAGCGGCCCGTCCGTCACAATGGTGTAGTAGTTTTTAAAAGACGATTTCAGCTTGAAAGGAACGTCTCCCAGTATATCGCAGCTCATGTGTCCATTCTCACCAGAGTCCCGGTCTGAGACGCTAAAAAGTGCGATCACGGTGCCCGGGGCGTCCTGCTCGCTCACGGATTCAGTCACAGTGCTGAAACCGATCTCTGGTGCGTTGTCGTTCACGTCCACGAGTTTGACCAGCACTTTGCAGTGCGCGGGGACCGCATTAGCCCCCAAATCCTTAGCCTGGACATAAATCTGATGCGTGTTGCTCTCCTCAAAGTCCACCTCACCCGCCACCTCTATCCTTCCTGTTCTGGCGTCAATGTTGAATAAGTCCTTTATCCGCGGGGCGTTGTGACTGCTGAAAGAATAAACGATTTCCCCGTTTTGTCCCTCGTCAACATCCGTGGCGTTGAGCTGAATGATCAGAGTGCCCACCGGAGAGTTTTCCCGCAGGTTAACGGAGTACACAGACTGGTCAAAGGTGGGCGCGTTATCATTCGAGTCCAGAACTCTGACGACCAGCAGAGCCGTCCCGGTCCGCTGCGGGATGCCGCCATCCACAGCAGTCAGCACATAGCGGTGCACCGCCTGCTGCTCCCTGTCCAGCGGCTTCTCCAGCACCAGCTCCGCGAACTTGTTCCCGTCGCTCTGCGTCTGCACGTCAAGGTAAAAATAGTTATTATTCGTTATGGCGTATGTGCTGAGCGCGTTTGTGCCCACGTCAGGGTCAAAGGCATTCTCCACTGGGAAACGGGTCCCGGGGACGGCGCTCTCCGATATCTCCACGGAAATGTCCGTCTCGGGAAAGCTGGGCGGATTGTCGTTGATATCCATCACCTCGATCTCCACGCGAAAGAGCTCCAGTGGGTTCTCCAGAAACACCTCCAGGTGCAATAGGCACGGGATGGTCTGCTTACAGATTTCTTCTCGGTCAATTTTCTCCTTCACCACGAGTGCACCGTTCTCTAAGTTCACCTCCAGATACGGTGTCCGTGAACTAGGCACCGTCTGAAAGCGGCGAGCGGAAAGTTTGGTAATGTCCAGCCCCAAATCCTCTGCAATATTCCCAACCACAGAGCCAGGCTCCTGCTCCTCTGGCACGGAGTAGTGTAGCTGAGAGACCGCTCCATCCAGGATGGAGAGCAGGACTATTAACCAAATCATCTCCTCTCCCTCTCACAAAGTGCACTTCAAGACGATTAAAAAAAGTGTTATTCCCTTTTCTTACAAGAAATGAGCATTTCCCATTTTCTCTGTCCGTAAAAAAGCAATGAAATAAACGGCAACAAAGCTGTCCGCTTGTGGAATTCCTCGCCTCTGCCTCGGGTCAGTGGAACATTGTGTCGTTTCAGCTGTGAGAAGCACAGCCATTTGATCCGAGCTTCTCTGTTTTAATCAATTCTGCACCGGTCTGTGAGTTTTGGCGTCGGCGCAAACATTGCAGGCTGGAGCCAGGACGCAAAGCCAACACTCCCTGTGCACAGAACAGACTGCCCGTTCTTCACACAAAGTCACAGAACAACAGAGGAAATTCCACATGAGTAGAAAAAAAAGGAGACAGCAAAAAGTCCTTTTCACGCTCCGACGGAATCTGTAACAAATGCAACTTCTAAACGAACACTGGCGAATAACAGGACTTTCTCTCTATCTAGCTCTGAGAGGATGTAATCACTGCGCCTAAGCGCTCAAAGCGGATGATGTTCGCAGCTCGGCTTCTGCAAGGCGAGTGTGAGCAGCGGGGTTGGTTTTGCGCACAGCTCCTTTCCCCACCAGCCAATGGTATTCTCAAACAGCGGGTGTAATGGCACCTGATTGGGGCTCTGCGACGCCAGCCAGAGAGCACACAATCGGGCCCTCACAACAAAACCAGTTAAGTGCCGCTGCGCTCCTCTCTTCGCTGCTCCCGTTCTCTCCTCTCTCCTCCAGGCCAGCCGCAACATTAAATGTTTTACACATCTAGCGAATTAAGAAAGTCGAATGGACAGTGGGCATCGGCGGTGCTCTGTGCAGATAATAACAGCTGCCAGGGAGTGCTGGTATTTCTGAAATATTGAAATAATATTCAATATTGAATGTTGTTAATTGAAAAAAAAAACTGCCAAAAGTCATTATGACCATATTTTTTCTTTCTTTCTTTTCAGTGTGACAAATTGCTCTCAATATTCAATACAAATATCGACCTCATAGGTTGCTCTTGACGCAACAATTTAAACAGTTTGGTATATGCTCTGATATTAATGCATGAGTCCGAATGTAGCAAGGATGCACACAGCCGAAGACCACCATGTAAAGAGCTGCAAGGAAAGATAGCTAGTGACGCAATACCCCGCCGTGCCATGGCCTCGCTCTCTCTCTCTCTCTCTCTCTCTCTCTCTCTCTCTCTCTCTCTCTCTCTCTCTCTCTCAAACATCAACGCACATATAGGCACGATAGAAAAAAGGAAGCATTTCAAATAAAGTAATATCTCCAGTGTGTTTGGTAGTGAGCATCAGTATGATACAAGGTTCCATCAGAGCAGGATCACACATGAGTTACTTTAATTCAGTATAATGAAGCGTCGTACTTCATTCAGTCCTACCGTGTTGCTAATAGCCTGGAGTCTATTAGTTCCCCTATCTTCCCATTCTGATCATTAACCCCCTCTCATGCTGGCCATAACTGTAGAGCAGTTGCATCATGCGCTAATTTAATTCATAAAGCATGAATTAAATATGCAAATGGCTTGTTGCGAGGGAAACACAAATGGCGGGGGTCTAACTACTTGCATTTGGAGGATGACGACAAAAAGATGAAAAAGAGCGTAATTGAAGCCAATTAGCATACGTCTCTAATTCTATGCAATAGACAGAGCGCAACAATATCGGCCGTAATGCAAAGCGACGTGCCCATTGTGCAGTGGATTAAACAGCGAGCGACTCGCGATTCTGCATCTCGCCATACAAGTCAGAAGAAACAAAGCGGAGACGTTGGATGGATTTGCAGCCCATGTCTGAGCCGTAGCTGTGTGACTGAATCGAGCTGACACTGAAGTCGGATCTCCGAGCAGAGCGCACAGCAGCTCCCCTCTCTGTCCATGTCTCCGTCTGGGTGTTGCAGAGACCAACGTCGCCCCCTCGCGTCAACCCGCTTTCTTTCTTTTTTTTTAATTCCTGAAGATGAAGAGGGAGCTTGAGAGCTGCTTATTTCATAGTTGGAAAGAGCTGAAAAGCATATTACATTGGTTTGTTTTTTAGTATTTGTTTCGGTCATGTCCACTGATGCACTAAATTGCTTCTGAATACTTTCTTCACCACCGTGGACCAGTCATTATATATTATACTACTGAAGCTTATTATTATTATTACTGGCACATCAATACGTGTAATTGTCATTGTCTATTTTTAAAAGCGATCATGTGTTTTGTATGTAATCCTAACAGCCAATGTACTGGATCAGGGAAACAAATCAGTACAAGTACAACCACCAGCCCTGAAATGTAGTGGAATAGAAATAATTGGTGCAATAAAATGGAAATGCTCATTAAGTACTGTACTTCAAAAACTCTTAGTTTCTTTCCATGACTTTCTATGTATATTGTTCCTTGAAATCTGCTTATCGTCACGATGTGTTCGGGCTGTAGAATGTAGAATCTCCTGGTGCCATCCAACGCGCCCAACAAATACGTCACCAGACACTTGAATCTCATACGTTTCCATTTTAGTGTTGGAGGAGAAATACTAATTATCTACATTTCCTTTTAATTAACTTTACATTTTAAGATTGTGTTGCCTAAAAGAAGTTTAATTTAAAGATGTTGACTTTTGAGAAATTCAGAAGCTCACATCGTCTGTAACTGTAGAGTGTAAACTCGTCCTCGGGTCAATAAATAAACACTAACTAACTGAGGTGTGCCCGGTGGTATACGGCCTACATGTTTAATTGTTCTGTTCATGGACACTACCTCTGACACTAAGTACCTGTTGGTGTCAGAGGTTGGACTGAGGCAACGATCGAGCCTGCTCACTATTAGCTGAACTTGTTTGCTCGTTAATCTTAACATCTAGTTGTACTTGTTTTGGGGAAATTCTTTTTCTTTTTTTACCGTGTACGTGTGTTGCTGCACTCGCCCAAAGAAGTCCTCAATCACTGATTAGACCTCTGCTCAGATCGATCTCAGGTGGAGCTGCCTCGGAATTACGTCACAGAACTCTTTGTACTGCATTTTTTCACCGGAGACATGTTGAGTTAATAGTAGGAAAATCAGGCGTTACTAACAACATTAACAATGTCTCAGTGACAGGAAGCAAGCACTGTGACATACGGAGCAGCAAAGTGAAGTTTAGTCACAGTTCACTGTAATACAACGGTGCTTTTCCTACTGGCACATGTGAAAATGGCCTCTAAGAATAATAAAGGTGTAATATATCCCATGTAGCGTAAGCGGCAAGTCAATCAACAACAGTCCCGAAAGGACATGCAATCAACCAACATGTGAAACATCTGTGTGGGTGTATGGATGTGCAGGGCTGTCACTTGTTCTTATGTAAAGAAAGATGTGTCAACAGATCGTCACTGAAACAGGCACGAATATTAGCAAATAACCAACCGTCCGATCACATTATCAATTCATAGCTGAAACACTTAAAGGGCCAGTATGTTGAATTTTGGGGGATTTGGTTGCAGAAATGGAATATCATATTCATAAATAGAATCCCCTGAAACTAAGGATCTTTGTGTTTTTGTTAGCTTATGCCTCCTTATTTACATTTTCACTGAGTCCGCTCCAATCTGCAACTACAGCACCACACCGGATAATATGTTCCAAAACGTTGAGCTATTCCTTTAAAAGGCCTTTAGTGCACTATGTATTTCCATGTTGCATCTAGAGTATATCTAATTCATGTTGACATGATAAATATAGTGTATATTCCACTCATAAAGGTTTTGGTGAGCTGCCTTTCGGTTGTTTTGTCATCACTGGTCATTCTCCTTTAACTGTTTCCACATCTATAATTAAGTAGCTCCCAACTGACAAATGGGACATAAATTTTGACAAATGATGTCATAACCTGCCTTGATGTGAGGGGGCTAACCGACTAACGCTGGGTCTGTGGGTAAAAGCTCAGAAGGCCATTACAATTTCATAATATGAACAAAAAGGCAATTAAGACATCATTAAGAGGGTTAGCACCCAGAGGATAAACCTGGAGCCCGTTACAGTGCCCTTCGATAGTCTGGTACCCGGCCGCCGCTCAGAGACTGTGATATAACTGAGTTGTGGCCAATTGACAAACGAGTAAATGTGAGGTGTAGGTCGTCTCAATATGTCAACAGGAGTCTGTGTTGTTTGGATTTAATCACACAATCACTGCCCAGGAACACGAGTCCACGCCTGCTTGAACGTACTCTGGTGATCAGTCCTTGTTAATGTGTTGTTGTCTCGTTGGCTCACTGGAGCCTCAGCGCCGTGCATGCTGGGAAACTGTAAAAGAGAATGAATAGGTCAATAAATAAACCATGTAAATGTGGAGCCGGGTCAGTCCCGCTTATTGTTACAATAATCAAGGTTGAGGAGAAAACTGATCACACACAAAGTACTAACTGCTGTTCATAACTTCATTCTCAAACGGCTGTAAAGTCAATTGTACAAAGAGTGGGGATTCAGTTGTGCAATAAAAAGCACGATATATTCAACCTTTCACCTCAGATGGGTGTGATCAGCCTCATCAGCACCATTCGGGCTTCTGTAATTGCTTCAGCCTAGAAAGTACAGTGGCCTGTGAGCCGGACGAGACCGTGGACTAAAGGGACGGCGGTGCCCTCGGCCCAAAGTGACTGTGTGTGTGATCAGTGTCTGTCCCAGACAGCTGCAGGGCGACTCTCTGCCCTGATGGCCATTACTCAGTCTGATGGATAGCCGGGGGAGTGGTGGGGAGAAAAAGCAAGAGCTGGTAGGAAAGAAGGAGGGAGAGAACTGGCTCAAAGGAAGAAGGGGACAGTCGGATGAGCGAGAGAGCGTGAGGGAAGGCCGGCATGGATGGAGAAACAGGGGCCTCGGGAGGTGGAGGTGTTAAAGTGAGATGAGGGAGGTGGATAAAGAGGGTGTGGAGGGATGACAGCAGTGAATGGCTCTGATGAGAAATGGAAGAGGAAGAAGGGAAGAAGATGAAGCTTGTGCTACTTTAGTTAATTGGTTCATTTTTACAGAGAAAATCCATCAGCATTTCTGTAAATACATCAGTAAGTGACAGCAAGATCATTTTCAACTCTTGCATCTTGTCAGGATGCCAAAATAACATTATAAAGAAAACAGTCAATAATGAAAGCTGCTGTCATCTAAAGCAATGTAGAGCACAAACAATACATAACAAGATATACGCCAGCATTACACAGTGCAGACTCAAACAGGTGCAAGCTAGAGGGAACGACGTAAAGCATGATGTTCAGGACAATTAGCTCATCACGGAATGAAGGAGGCAACACGCATTAAAGACAAAGTTCAGCAGAAAAGCAGCATTTATTTCATTCTTCCCGTCTTTCATTTGTGACCAGATCACAACAAGTACCAGCTACGTGACAACGTATCAACAAGATTATTCTTTATGTCTCACAGTAGCCGACCTGAGAACTCAGCTGCAATATCGGAACGACTCAAATGCAGAACCAGCATCTGGACGAGGAGAACGGCAGATCGGGGCGATGACGCTGTGCGTTGATCAGTACGAGCAACTTAGTTCACTTTACATTCACATCGTTAATATAAACTGATGAGCAGCTTTTGGACAGATTGATGCAACTGATGTATTTGTGATGCACGCATGTCAAAATGATTTATTGTCCATACAAACACTTTCTATGACAACCATTATGCATTATTAACATACTTATAATGCATAATAATCAGCTTGTATCACTGTACAATTAAAGTATCATCACTCTAATATCCATACTGCGTTATAACAGTAATCATATCACATCATTACACATTTTCTGGTGACTTATGAGGTCAAATATCATCATACTTTATAACTGCTATACTCACTGAGGATCATATTGTATTATAATTCTTTTAGCTGTCAGACATCATAATCTTTATGATCTCTTAATTATTATTCAAACGCATTATAGTCTCTGTTGCATAATATTGTGGTTGTATGTTACTCTCAGAGATCATTGTTTGCTTTAAGTAATGAAAGGTTAAATATTTTGCTACAACAACACACGTAAAGTTGTTGAATTACAAACTTTATTTGAGTGTTTTTATAACGGATCATAGACACAAAACAGAGCAGCTGATCTCAAACAAAGAGAAGCAACACAACCGCATGAAAAAGTTCTGTTTGTCATGACGATGATGATGATGAATTAGCAATTGACAACATGGACACAACACCTCATGTGGCTATTTGTACTAATGATGATGACAACAGAGAATCTGGAGGAGGAAACTAAAGATCATCACTAAGGCAATCACCAAGAACTACGCAATTAGAATATCATCGGCATTATATAACTCCAGGCAAATTATGGTAGACAATCACCGTCTCCACATGCACACCCTGCTCACACTCTATAGGCTGCAAAGCCACAAAGCAGGAGATATTCTGAGGAGAACTGATCCTCTCAGCCATATGCTGTAATGCCGTCACTCTAAAAACAGCTGAATAAGCAATCTGTATCTGCCTCAGCTTGGCCCTTGGCTCTGATGTGCTCTGCTCGGGGTCTGTTTGGTTATGCAGTGATTGCCTCCTTCCTTGCCCTCCTCACTTGCTGCCTCCGTGCCTCGCAGCTTCGGCGCACACAGAACTGCTTTCCTGAGTCTCCCCAGACATTAGACCAATCTATGTGCTCATATTCATTTTGGCTGGAACTGATCTTTTCTCTGTCTAATGCACTGGCCTTTCCCCAGGGGTTAGGTGAGGCCCCATCATATTCCTCCCACTCTCTCTCTCTCTGTCTCGCTCTCTGATAAAATGAAAGATTTAATCTCGGGAAGACAGCACGGACACTTAAACAAATATGGTGGTCGATATCGGTGCAGGCATACAGTAGGATGCTAAAGCTAAGGGGCTCACAGTGACTCATGGCTGCTGCTCTGGGTTGATTGACAGTGAGACAGGGGGGTCCCTCTCATTGTCAGTCAGGGGGAATGCTTGGAAGATTCAGACAGAAGGATTGGTCTCCATCAAATCCCTTCTAAACATGGATGATTCGTCTAAATGACCCAAGAGGCCACCTGCCCCCCCCCCATCAGAAAATAGATGTTTATTCCAACCCCACTCATCCCCCACCCCAGCCTCATTCTATTCTGAAATTGTTTTGTTATGTGGTCGGCATAATAAGCTATGATCGATCTCTAGTGAGCGTGTGTGTGTGTGTGTGTGTGTGTGTGTGTGTGTGTGTGTATAAGGCCTATATCTGAGGCTGTCCATATCATATCTGCTAAGCACTCCGTCTTAGCCGGAAGACAAGAAGAGAGAACAACAGATATAACCTGATCCTCTTGCCGTTGTGATGATCGAAGGCGTCTCGGTCTAATGGATGCAGTGATGGGCGTTCTCCGTGAGCAGCAGCTTTTCTGTGCTTGTGTTGTTTTCATATTCAATGCAGCCGCCGAAATACAAACGCCTTCAGCTTCAAACTGCTCTGCTGAATGTTTCCACCTTCCTTTGGGCTTCTTTGGGATGTTTGAGCACATATTTGTTTATTCGAGCAGTGTTGCATTTCGAAGTTCGTGACATCGGATTGGTTCTGCAAGAATGTAATGCTGTATATCCCCAAACCTCATAATCACCAAGGTACAGCTTGCTGCTTTGCTGTATCAAAGCCTCAAAACTCCTGGCAGTCAATTAGGGGCCGCTGTGCGTGTCAACGAAGCGAGGAGAGTTTGCTTGCTGATATTATGGCTAATTAGCTCGACTCAGCTCCCCCAAGACGGAGAGGGAGACACCGAGGTATTGTTGTGGTTTCACTGGCGTTCCAGGATCTCTTAAGTCGTCGCTGCATAATCCCTCCTCAACACATCTTCAACTGAAAAAGTGGATATTGTTTGACTGCCGAGACTTGGATGTCTTTTTGGAGACAGAGGCAAGCTGAGATGATTGAATTCAATAGTTTCCCGGCATACTTTATCTGTTTCAGGATTCTTAAGAAGCAGTAAATACAGAATTGAATCCCCTGGAACTGCAACTGTTTATTGAAAGAGCTGTTTCCATGCTGGCTCCATGAAGCCAGTTCCCTGATGATTGTCTGGTATCTATCTACAAGAGAGCGAGTTCTCAGCCTGAATGTTAATGAGAAACGTTTCCTCAAATGAAACCAGGTTAAAACAACTCAAGTCCTGCTGGAAGAAACTGATTCATTGCTTGTGTTTCCTCTTGACCAGTTGTCTAGCGGGTCATTTTAAATGTGTGCCGGTGCAGACAGGACAGACAGGTATCGCTGCTGCATCACTGCGGTGGGATGGAAGGAGAGATCTGCTATCTGGTTGTCATCTGAACCCAAAGTGAAAATATTCCCAGTCGAGTAAAACAGATGATCAGCAACATGTGTGCTCTGTAATGACACGCACTGATCTCTGCCTGCACCAATGTCTCCAAGCTGCAGCGTCATATCTCACTAAATGGGTTTCTAATGTTAGCTGCAGGTTAATGTATCTCAAATGTGCCAATCCTGGCGTCAAAAATGTAGGCGGGCCTAAAGAAATGCAATAATCCACCAATAGAAGGTAAACTGGGGGTTATTGCATTAACACATTTGGTTTATTGTCTGTCTGTAAACATAATGCGTCTCCATCTGTCATGGTCTTGGGTTTTTAGTACAGTTTGTTCTGTTGTTTTATTTTTGAAGTTCACTATCAGGTTTGATCTTACTTCCTGTTTCTGTGAGTTTTGATTCTCTGGCCTGCTCGGGTCAGTTTCACCCTCATGAGTCCTGCACTTACCTCACAACAGCTCACCTGTTCTCACTCCCCCTGTTACTCACTGGCTATTTATACCACCTCAGTTCCTTTGTTCTTCGTCGGTTCACCCTTTCTTGTCACATAGAGTTTTGTTCTCGTGTAGCCTGCCTGCTTTTTGGACTCTTGACTTGTAAGCTCGTTGTTTTCAGTATTTTCTTTGTATCTGCATGTCTGAGTCGGCACTTTGCTCCTTTGTGCTTGTGCTGCTCCCGGCATCGTGACACCAGCGGCGTCGCCAGGTCATTTTGCAAAATGTTTTACGTGTAGCCCCATGATTTTAAATGTAAGCCTGTGAAGATCAACACAAAATGTAATTTTTGTGAATGCGCAATACAGTGTGTGTGTGTGTGTGGGGGGGGGGGGGGGGAGGGGTCTGGCGGTCAGCGCAGCGTGAGGAGGAGAAATGGCTGCGCGAACAGGTCAAGGTGGAAAAACAACAAATGGTTATTTTTGTAGAGAAGGAAGGCTAAGAAGTGAGCCTACGTAGTATGTTTATAATATGAAGCTTCATTGATCTTCATCATTACTGCAGTTTCCGTTTGATTTGATTTTAAAAAGCTTGTGTTGCATACCATTAATTCACATTAAGGCATGGCTACATATAATGCTGGGATTAACTGATTTTTCCATAACCGCCCTTGTATAAAATCCCTAGTTTTATGATGTCACTCTTCCTCATAATCTCTCTGTTAACGTCTGTATTGGAGTCAATGAGTGTCGATTGGTGGCACGGGACGGCTGTTGGATCCCAAGTCATTCTGTTTACTTCTCTTCTTGTGTCTCTTGACATCCTCTCTCCTTCTCAACACTGCACTGCAGGAGAACGTGTGATTGAAGGAAGCCCCAGTCTTCTGTCCTGGTACATTTTATAAAGACAGCAAGAGAAGAAAATCTTTGTTTTCACACATGATATGCATAATGTGTCATCTGCAAAATTAATCAGAAGGTTACAATTTCCTCTATGCTGATATCAGATCAGTGATATGGCCTGAGTGTGGTTCAGAGAGAAGCGAGAGAGATGTGAAAACATGTTTTTACTTTGAAAGGGTGAGCAGAAAATGATGAAACAGGGCTGACACACTGTAGTTTGGGTTGGCTGAGTGGGATGAGGGAAGGGTGAGGGTAGAGTACAAAGACATGGGGCTGTAGTGTGTGAGGAGGATAAGAAGGTAAACACACACACACACACACTTTCTGTGACTATAGTTAATACCAACTCTGTGGTAGGGATGGCATTGAGGACGCAAGGCATCGTTTCCAATTAAACACACAATTACCACAGTGCTTGCACATAATGCACACCATCCTGCACCGCTGGTGTCACCGCTAACAGACCACAGCAATCACCTTTCCTCCTCTTCAGTGCTCCCCACTCATGGTGTGAGTGGACACACCTCAGCGTCCCTGAGCTTGTGTGTGATTACCACAACAGTAACAATCAACAAGAGGCCGATCCATCAGCTGTCAGTCCTGCTGTGAAGTTTTAATTAATTACACGGAGGGAGACAAGGTCAACACTGCACACCACGGTGGACTGCCAGCCTTGCCTCTCCACAGGGGATCAATAGGGCTTTACACACGCCGGTAGACTTCTATACACAGTTATTAAGGAAGTGCGACCAGGCCTATTGTGTCTCCGGCAGCCTTGTCAGAGTCAACGGGCGTAAAGGATGTCTGCTTGCTTTAGGTTCACAGTAGGGGAGATGCTGAATGGGGTTTAATGGAGCTAATGGATCTGGGAAGCTGGAAGTGTTGAAGAAGAGACAGACAGGAGAAGGAGAGGTACACGAGGTGGGCTAATGCACGCAGAGAGGCATTCTGGTGAGGCTGAGTTACTATAGCAGTTCACTCAAGTGCCAGCATACAGCATGCACGAGTTGCTTCCTTTTTTTTCAGCCACAATATCCAGTGTAGAAAGTACAACAATTAAATAGTTGTTTGGCATTTGCTTCATGGCTGTGCATGGTTTGAAAGGGCAAGTCCCTGCATACAAACGCTCTGGTCGACATCTCTGGTGCGCGCCCCTTCCTTCCTCATCAGTCATCCTAGGAGGATCGTTCAACAAGAATGAAGCACTCGTGGAGCGGGGTTAAAACATCCACTTTATTATGAAGTGCAAAGGTGTGAAAACACTTGAGACACTGTACAATGGCGAGCATCGCAAACACCGAGCAAGAGGGGAGAGTGTGAGAGGACGGTAGTACGGGAAGTGGGACTGAAGGGGCGATGCATTATTCATCACGGTAAAGCACACAGCTCATTGATTTAATGGAAATACGAATGTTATCTTTAGATCTCTCAAGACAAAGGCCTTATTTCTCACCATATGTCTGATTGGCTGATGTTGTGACTGACAGACAGTGAATATCAGCCCGGTGTATGCGGTGCTTGCCCTGTCATGGGATAGCAACCTTTGTGTAGTAAAGTCCGTTTCATGAGCACTTACTCCAGAGGTTTCACAGTAACTTCATCTCTTCTTCCACTAAGAATGACAGGTAACGGGTCAAACTGTTTCTGTTGGCATATTACATAACTTCTGACATTATTCAAGTTTGTTTCACAGTTTTTGAATAAATATCTTTATGTTGTTTGTCATTTTCTTGCTTTGAATTGCTAGAATAGATATTGTGTTATCTATGAAAGGTAATAGTGCCGTAATGCAATTGTTCAGTGCATACGGCACGAAGGAGGTTTGAAAGAGGTACGCCACTGAAAACGCCGAAAAGTGTGCTTAGGTTTGGATCCCAACACATTTCTGAACGTGTTTAGTGCTTTATAGCATGCAGATAGAGATAACCAATGTATTATAACACGACGTGGACCAGGTGAAATGTAACTTGGATGGAAATCCCTTGCTGTCATGTTGTAATGGAACTCGAATGAACCCTTGTTCAAGTTTTCCCCAGCCACTGTGTCAACAGTCCAAGCTACATGAGCTAACGTCCCTGTTGTTCTCGAGCACCTGTACCTTTCAGCCATGCAGTGTCTTTGCCTCACAGCCGTCCCTCTGCCCCTGAGCCCTCTGGGAAAATTAACCTCACGGTGTGAAAAACTCTGTTTTAATGGAGAGAAAGCCGATATTTCACAGCATCGTGGCAAAAGTGAGCATTTAACTAAAGTCCTTCTACTGTACGAGAGAACACCTTGGAAAGTTTAGGTTGGGTCACGGATTTGTCTGTATCGGGAAATAAGAAAGCATGTTGGTTTAAGATTATGTTCTGTAACGACGGTTATGGGTAAAGTGTGTTTCGTCTGTTTCAATATTGGCAGATCCAGTGAGAGGTTTGGCTCCGGGGGGCTTAGCTAGTCTGAGATGCACTAAAGCGAGAAGAGCCAGGGGCGACGCTCAAGTGTCCGTCTATTTATTGCAGACAGAAAAGCACACACAGACGGATACACTTCATCTCTTTCCTACAAAAACACACACATGAAGCGGGCGCACACACTCAACACCATTCATACGCTCACACCAGCTCGCTGAGGCGACTCAAACCTGTACATCTCGGTGGAGTGATTCTTTTAAACCCCTTAAGGTGTGCAGTTGCGAAATAGCTCAACCCTTTGCCTCTTCCCTTTACATAGCCCCGAGGCTTTCACAAACGAGGCTTAACCCTTCCACAACAAAACACACTTAACTCTGTTTCCAATACCACTCTCTTCCTCTGGTTACCCAACATGGCCCACGGCGGTCGATGCAAAAGCAATGTGCTTCTTTTGATTCTTTCCTGAGTTCACCCTCAGGTGGGTGTAATTCTCTGGGTGGCAATGACTTCTGAAAGTGGTGTGAAAGGTGGAGCTGTAGGTGGAGAGTGGGGGAATGAATGATGGGCACAGGATATATCAAGTTGATTCAGAGGCATAGCACTGGTGATTTGCTGTCTGAAAATATGGAGCTAGAAATCAAAAGGTTTGACTGAAGTAGAAGATCAAGGTTACAGATGTGAGTGTGCAAAGCGTCAGTGCTCTTGGATTACAGGTATGGGGACTTGGAACCTTATTGTAACACAGACGTAGGCTCCGTCAGATTCTAGCAGAATGTAGCAGCTGGCTACAGTCTCATTGGAAACTTACATTGGTAAAATGAGAGGTCTGTTACACGATGGGGCTCTCTGCTGCCCCAGATGCTAGATGATGTATGTGGGCTGGCGGTACATGGCAGAACCTGCTGTTATCAGGTTTCATACCAAGGTGGTTCCAGTCTGGTCATCTTGCTGGTTAAAGACACACTTGAATGGTTTTGATCACTCCTGATCATTTCTCTTTTTTTCTCACCAACTGGGAGATTGTTCACAGCATTTTTCACTTTCTCTTGTTCGCAGAATTATTACAGTAACACACACAAGTCTACACAACGTCTCAGTTCAAACAGAGAGTTTGAAAAAGGAGGTGTGTAAGAGTTGAGGCTGTCTTTACATTAATATCTATTGTTTGTTCAAATTCCAAATATGATCTATTTCTATAACTGCCCTTTAGAATGACGCTAGGTGTTTTGATTTGACGCCCCCATTGGCAGGATGATCTCTTGTCTGTTCTTTCCAAAAAGAAAGATCAGTTTTATGATGGGACAATACTTTGGTTAATTTTAGACACACCACCTATTTGGTCAAAGGTAATGGTTTGAGTTAAGTACTTAGTTAAGGTTAGGGGACATTCGCCATCTTAGCTACAATAGTAAACACTTGTTTGAGGTTGGGGACCGGCTGTGGTTGTAGTTAACAGAGCGTGGACTGTTGGAATTAAACAGCTCTCTCCTGTTTTATGTCCCCAGCTCTCTGTATCCAATCCGTCCACACAGACATCTTCCCTTTGCACACTTTGTGGCTGTATAATAACGGAGCCCGACTTCATTTTCCTTTGCTCCCAACAGACAAGATTCATAAAAGTCGTAGAAGGATTTGTCACTGCACGTAAAATGTTGCACGTTTTGGAGCTTTCGCAGAAACGACTGATGATATGTTCTCTAGAGGATGGCGTCCTCTTTACTGCAAGGCGCAAAGGTGGAAGTAGCTTTATATTACAAGTGCTCGTAGGAAAGAGGTCAGGATGGATGGGTGGATGGGTGGATGCGTGGATGGATGGATGGATGGATGGGTGGATGGATTGGTGGGTGGGTGGATGGATGGATGGATTGATGGATGGGTGGATGGATGGATGGATGGATGGATGGGTGGATGGTTGGGTGGATGGGTGGGTGGATGGATGGATGGATGGATGGATTGGTGGGTGGGTGGGTGGATGGATGGATGGATGATGGGATTATAAAGCATGAGACTTGGACACAGGAGACTGCTGTTCACTTTCCACCACCTACCGGCAGCAAAAGAATGATTTATTTTTACCATCACCAAGATCTTTCTCGAATCCTTCTTTCAAGGATGACAATGAAAGTTTCCAAATCTGAGGTTTGGTTGGAAAAACCATCACCGTCTAACTTTAACCAAATTGTGCCTGAACCTTAGCAAACCCGAGCACAGAAGTCACACTCGCATACGCTGGTTAAGTTGTATTTTGGAGGGTCATGAAGAGGACTTGTTGAAATAGTGAATGTTAGTGCATGATGGTTAAACGATACGATCACTTTAGCTTGTCACACATAAAATAAATGTTTTCTTTAGGTCGAATAATTTTTCCTTCTTTATATCACAGCCACACCACAACATTTAATCACAACACCACTGGCAAGTACACACATGTGTTCATCAGTACTATTCAATCATAGTCATTGAGAGTGAGCTGCTACAGGCAACTGGGAAGAAACTGTTAACTGACAGAGGCGATGAGAACCTGATTATCTCGTGTTCTTTGTTCTTTTAAGCTCAGTTCATCTGCACTGCTTTGTATCCTCTGCACTCGGCGCTGTTCAGCTCCCAGCCACATATCAAAAGCTGAATGCTTTCCAAATAAATTAAGAATGACACAGATAAAGTACATGGTGCACAGGTCTTTGACACAGTGAATCAGACCACTCTGACTGATTGTATTTGATTGGTTTGTTAGTTTGTTGGCTGAGTAGCTTCTGTTGCTGAGAAAAGAGGCACATCAGTCCAAAGCAGTGTCTGCAGCATCAGCGTTGTAAAGCACCACGGCCTGACACGCCGGCTACCGGGCGGCGCTGAGGTCCAGGAGGACCCGGATAGTAGAATACACCATTAGACATAAAAATATAAACACTGGCTCTGAATAACAAAAGAGACCTTGTTTATGAGATGTATATGTAATAAACCCACTTGTGTTACTTCCTATCCACACATCCCTTCTTTTTTGCATTTTATTTACAGACATACATTAATTGGAAACAAACAAGGTTTAAACAATTCCCCGAGATGACTGGTGTGAAATAAATCACTTCCTTTGAATTTCTTTATCTTAGAACCTCACAAGCAGCACCCACGTTGCAATGTTGCTCTATTTAATTAACCAGCACATCGAGATGAATCAGTGTTGTTACCACTTCGCACCCTTTCTCGTTCCTTTCTCTTTCCTTTCGCTCCCATCTCAACTCATCTCGCCTTTCATCAGGAGCAGATGTTGAGGTCCACTTGACAGATAAACAGCATCTCTCACTGAGGCTGTGAAGAGAATAAAGCAGCCCCCTTCACTGTCACTTTGAATGTTCATGATCGTACTTCATCCCGACCGTCACGAGCACAACACTGTTGTCTCCTCAGCAGAGCCTATTAAAGACGACAGTGTTGGTCGGTTCTTACATGCTGGACAGAAACTAAAGAAACCAACTCCGAGCAGACAGCAAACTACGTCTATCCCCTGATGTGTGTTACATGTCTGTAATGTAACCACACACACACACACACCAGCTCCGAGCTACAGTAGGAATATGTGTTAACGAAAATGAACAAATGATCGGTGAATGTCATAATATACCTCACGTTTATGTTGTAATTAGATTTCCACAAAAGCTAACAGAGGTGCACTTGTGCTGCTTGATCACCTGAGCCTCCATTGAGGGAACAGTTTATTGAGTAGCATTGATCAGTGAGCCCTTTACTCATAAATCATGGTCATGTGTGTAATTTATGCAAACTGTTCCAGAGATAGAGAATATAAGGAACACGCTCTTTCCATGTGGATGATGCAGGCTCATTGATCGCATGTCAACATTATACGTACATATTATATGTAGATTCGACACTGATGGAAGTCATGTATCTTTTATTTTAGTATCGTATATCTGTCTATAATTACCATATAGTTGTTTTGCTTGCACATTCATGGACTTCATTTTGTTGGTCCAAGGGCCCACAGTAAGTCTTTTTTTTTTAATGAGACAATATGTGTTAAACAATATAGTTATAATTGTTTTATCATTTATTTCTAACTTTTTGGCACTTTTTAACTTTTTTTGCATTAACAATGTAAAACATTAAGCTATATAAAAGCTGTTGTCTTAGCGCTCTGATCAGTGTTCCTGGAAACAAGCAGCTGCTGACTGCCACACACATTGAAGGGTTAATTTCTCAGACCGATTCGGAAAACTGCCACGTGAATGTGTAACAACGTCACCAAGCATCGTGATTGGATCTGCTGAGGATTTATGTGAGTTTTAGTGGCGATGATCCGCCATTAAAGGTTAATACTATGTGTCAGTCTCCACCGAGCCACAAACGCAGCTCCATCACTTAAGATCCAATGCATGTTGAAGTGCACATTCACACACAGTATGAAATCGGTGTTTACCAACTTCTCATAACTGAAAATAAATGCCTGTTTCCATCATGTGCTGAAGAACATTACTGGCATAAACAAACATGTAAAGACATAAAAGCACTACTTTCATTGATTCCTCATCTGAGCCTGTGAGCTGAATGATCTTTACATTTCTATCAATGTGACGGTTATTAAAGCTAGTTTTGAATAGAGGCGGTGCCTCGATCCCTTTGTTTACTTCTGGATCACACGTTGTATCTTCAAAGACACGAGGCCATGCATGTTGAATGGAACTGCATGTTATAAACAGATGTGGAAGAAAGAGCAATCATGGTTAGTACCGCTCAGGCATTAACGTGATTGCAATTGAAATCATGCACGGACTCATTCTGCCTTTGTTTGTAGCTCTTCAGGGCAAATCTTCTCAATCATCCAGCTCAATTATACACTGATTGTTAGTTGGGCTTATATCCTCATCATGTGTTGCTCATGATGTAAGATCACATGACCCTAATTGTATTGCATTGGCATGCCAGCATTGGTTGTGTTAAACCGTCGACAACCGCACCATCACAGCAGCAGGTTTGCTTGTTTTAATCGTCCAATCAGAGCTGTGGTGAGGGAAGTGTTCCTAATTTATGAAGCAATATGAACCCCGTTCACATGTAGGGGATCATGTTCAGTCTCATAAACAAACAAACAAACAGGTAATAACAGTTTAAGACTGACTTTAACAACAACATAGAGCATGAAACAATTACAGTCGCAGATCTTGGTGATTGTGTCTTTATAGGATTCCTATGAAACAAATAGCAGCAGTAGCTTAGATCTGGTGCCAGTGGTACTGTTACAGCTGGTGGGATCAGAATGACATTCACCATCAACACAACTGCTCACAATATGATCAGCTCTGTGTCAGAAGGATGTGATGAATCATTTGGTGTGGATCGTTGAACAAGAGAAGTGAAAATGGATTAATTTAATCCTGGGAGTCAACTGTGAATCTTACATGAATACAAAATATCCAGAGTGAGTGATGTTCTTAAATACTGAGGTTATGAGTCCAAGTCCCTCCAATACGCCTAACCTTAAGATTATTGTTTTTAAACATTACTTTGGATTTTTAAATTCTTTTTATCCATATAACAGTTTTCTCTCCGGTGTTTCCTCACTCGCAGCTCCTTCAGAAGCCTCCTTGCTCCTCGTCTCTTCCAGGTGCATTCAAAGGATTGAAAGATCCTCCGTGATGGCCGAGGGGGAAACATTTCCGGAGAACCGAGTGAGGAGAGAGGACGTGAGGAAGCATGCGTTAGCATATTGAAGAGCACCTAATGTCATCAAAACACTGAGTGCATTTTGTGCTAAATGAAGTGCACAGAGGGTAATGTTGCCTTCACAAAATAAGTACCGTCCTTTGTGGTTGTGGTACGCAGAGACCGTTTAGTGGTCAGGGATCTGGGGGCTTGACAGGTTTGGAGCAGGAGACCTGAGGCTGCCAGCCTGAGGGCCAGACAGACAACCGGGCAGAGCGTCTCTGGAGTCTCTGGAGCGTCTCTGGAAGAAGGGAACGAGGTTGACGACGGAGGCAGGACTACGATGGTGAACCGCCAGGAGGCAGGACCACAATCCCTCTGGAGGCCGGCGTCAAACTTTAAGATCAGGAAACGTTGCTGGGGATGAGGCAGGCTGCTGGACCAAGTTGTTGAAGTTAAAGACCGTTTTCAGGCCATTGGAGTTGAGGACCGGATTCAGGCCACTGAAGATCAAGACCGGACCATGTCGGAGGACAGCCATTGAGATGAGACACACTAGAACACGGCAACGGACACATTGGGCCAGGGAGGGCTGGGCCGAGCAGGAACAGGAGGTTGCTGCAGCCCAACTGGACAGTAGACGTGGAGCAGGTGTCGACTGGACCCACGAAACAGAAACTGACAAGATGTTGGCCGTGGAGCTGGACAGCGGAGACTCTTGGTCTTTGGGGGACTTGGAGTGGAGGCTGCATGGTTACTAGCAGAAATGTAATAGTGCAAATAAATTCCCCTGCTCATTCAGGCAGCAATTTCATCACCAAAGTCTTAGTGGCCACCTCCTGTTGTGGAACATATGTGACTGGCTCCCTCTCCACTCTGCTGGAGGAATATGCCCAGTTGTTGTCGAGGGAGAGGAAGGTATAAGTTACCCCATTAAGGTCCTGGCCAAAGATTCTCTCTGTTGGGTCCCTATTTGATCAATTTGCTCTGTCACAGTGTTAGAGAGCAGCCAACAGGAAAGATAAAAACTCAGACAAGGCAGGCAGATTGAGCAGATTAATGATTTGATTAACTTACAAGGCAGAGTCCAACAACAGGAAGGAACAACAGCATCCAAAACAAAACAACTCAATTTAAAAAGGAAAAAGTTTGGGAAAAACTGGCCTCCAACATACCAAATACACACAACTAGTAGAATAAACAGCTAGATGCCTTGGTAATACACACACTGCTCCTCTACGGGAAGCTTTCTTTACATGTTTCCTATTTGTCTTCTGCACAGTTTTCCGCTATTTGAATGTAAAAATGTAAATTCCAAGTGGACCGACTGGTAACTCTCCTTCTCTTGTAAGGTTTGTTAATCATGAACAGCTGTTGATCCAGGGCTTGAGCTCGTTGTTCAGAGGCAACGGAAGCTTCTTTACCAGTGCGCAGTGATCTGACTGCCTTTGTTGCTCAAATTAAATGAAGAACAAAACATGTTAATCATGAAAGTTTCACTCTGTTAAATTAAACAGCACTTCCCCGTGATCTGCAGGCTAGTAAGCAAAACAACTCTTTGACATAGTTTGTCCCCGTCGTCCTTATTGAGTTCACCTTTGCTGCCACTGTTTCAGGCCCATCTATGGAGTAAGTGTTGCCAATTTTCCCTCATCACTTTCTGTCGAGTCGAAATCGAAGGCAGATCAAAACAAAATCAACTTATTAAAGGCTGCATCAAAACGGTCACCTACGCCATCCTTGATCCAATCAGCTTCACCTTGCTCTTCTGTCTTCCTGTGTTCTCCAAACAGCCCACATTCCCACTGGTATTCAGTATCTGCATATATTCATTTACTTTCTCCCTCACTCTTTATTTGCTTTGAATATTCTCCTTCATTCTCCTCTTTCTCCTCTACCACCCACTGCATTACCAGCTAATAACCTGAGAATTGTTTGTCACAGTGGTGATAGAGGGGGACGTTGCCCGTCCCATTACACCTCCAACCTTACTTGGTTTATAACACCTCTTATTGAGTGTGATCAAAAGCCAATTGAATCCCAGTCAAATATTTGTATTTCCCCCTCGTCTCTTTGATTAAACTGCCGATTGTGTCAAGCCCGCCTCTGCTGCTACCTTGCTGAACCCTGCCACAGCTCACTGCCCTGCAATCTAGTTTCCAGATTTACTGTGTAACAGCACCTAATGACAAAGAGACTCCCTGGATCCCCAAGTGGTGCATTCAATGCCAAGGCAGTCAAGGTTATTCAGGAATATGAAGCAGGCATTTGCTGGAACAATAGCTTTTATTGAATCAGTCTAAAACAATGTGCATAGTATATCAAAATACCAAGTGAAATTCTACATGTGACAGACATTGCATTATACTGTAGATGTAGAAAGATGTACTCGAGGTGAAGCATGGACGAGTTGGGAGGATTTCATGTCATTTACTTTGTAAACACTTAGTCATTATTTCAACACACCTATGAAATATTGATTCCAATGACAAGATAATTAGAACTGCAGAAATTCACTGTTGTGCAAACGAGAGCTTCCTTGCACAGAGCAACATGTCTGTTTGTTTGTACCCCGGCTGTTTCTCCAACTGCTGCTCAAGACAGCAGCAACATAACACAACCACGATGTGAGAGGCCGAGATGAGTGCGCCTGAGTTTAGAAGGATCTTCATGCGTTTCCTTTACGAGCGTTGAAACAGTGGTTCAGCCGTATCACTGCTCTCTATCACACTCTGTCGACTCTGAAGTGGAAGAGGAGGAGTTGGGTTATAGCTGTCAAAGCCTGCTGGTACCTGTGTTACCTGATTCTCTGGCCAGTTGGAGTGTTGGCTGTAGCCATGCTCAAAGACACGCCAGGGAACACCGCACATACACTTACCCACGCACACAGAGTATTTTACCAAGCCCTGTAAGGGAGCACACTGCAGGTGCGCCCACGGCCAGACATCAAAGTTGCAGCAGAACTACCTCCCCTCCACTGCTGCATTCAACCGATGGTGTGGGTGAAGGGTGCTGGCTGACCATTTAGGAAGCCGCTGTGAATGAACGCCGGTGTAGTGTGTTCCATTATCCCATCCCCAACCATCCTGCTCACACACTCCCATCTATAGGCTGCTTTGCAAGAATTGAAGATCTTCGCGGATCTTTCTGTTACATTTTGGGGTTCCACAATGCAAAGACATGCTTTTTGTTCACCTTCAAGGGGTTTGTCTTCAAATGCGATTGGCCGTCATTCAGCTCTTCCTCCTAACTGAACACTTTCCCCAAGTGTTTGTGGACATGGCACTGAAATGATTGAGGGGGACAACCTCATCCCTGCTGGCCGATGATGACAGTAGGTGAGACAAGGGCTGCATATGAGGCTCACCATATCAACCGACCCAAAGTTTTGACCGTATACACACTACTGAAAGTGTCTCCCCCTTCTCAGGGGCGTGGCTTGTGGATACGAAAAAGGCAAGAAAATGAATCTGAATCTCTAGATTTGACGCAGCAGAGCCAGGCAGCAGCCGCGCTGCTCACGTGGGAGGTGTGGCTGCTCTAATCTGTTAATGCGGTTGCCGAAATAAAAAGCAAGAGATTACGCAATGCACATGCACTGCTCACGCAAGCAGTATGGCCTTTGCGTTGCAACCCTGTGCATGCCATGTCATGCTAGGTTGAATGCACAGCTGTACTGTGCAGCAAGCAGCAGATCTTCTCCTGCTATGCTACCTCTAAAAGGACTTGCTGTAATGAGAGACCACCTGAAACACCCATAGTCAGGCTCATGCAAGAGAGACTTGGGCAAGTACAGGCCTTAACCAAGGTGATGTTATTACCAGTGCTTCATTGGGTCTGGAGAGAATGCAGTTTCAGTTGTACACCGTCACAAAGAAACCAGCATAGCACAGTTATTCATCAATAACAAAGATACAGCTTTCATTCTAACTGATCCCCGAGCAGTGGATCTCCTGTTCGGTGTTCCCCTGTACTTGAGGGAATGCTAATCAGTGGGTGGAGTCTTTGGTTGGCTTGATATGCCACATGTGTGGTCACCCTTGCAATGTATTGTAGTCCATAGTGACCTATCCATATGGCTTACAGGCAGTGCAATGGGTGTACATTGTCACGGACACAGCAGGGCCTCAGGTATCAGGTTTCACCATTAATCTCATGAGGCCGCCTACTCCACTAGTCTCCACTAGTCTCCGAACTTCAGTGGATGCAGTTTTTAGTTACACTATGCAGGGCTCAAATGTAGGGGCTTATCGCGGGTTTGCTGGCTTAGTTTGCATTATTCAAATTGTAAATGTGTGGATCTGCAAGCTGGAGATTTAAAAGGCATGAAACCCTGTTAGAGTGCGATGCCTGTGTTCATGCAAGTATAATTACAACACCTTATCATTGGTACTTAGCAAACCAGTACAATGTCAGGGATGGGGATCCCTTGCTTCACAATGATCTAACTGGACATCGAGGTAAACCTTACTGGGAACTATTACAATATGCTTCCATACACCCAACAGCACAGGAGGGGATCCAGTGGCTGGAGAGAACTACCATTAGCTGTAATGTAAGCATTACATATTCACCACTTTGTTCCTACTGTACATAGTAAGTGAAGTGAGAATAGCATTAGCATAGTCTCCCAGCAGGCATTGATCACTGTTGAGGAATACCCATCCCTGACATTTTCATCACCAGCCAAACAGGCTTTCTTATTCTACTTTGATTCAATCGTTACCGTTAAACTGCAGCTTGAGCTGCTCCCAGAGGATCTCCATGGGGTCTCAGAAGCCTTCCTCTCCTACGCTTCAATCCCTTACACTTTAAATACACAGGCAACGTAATTATCAACCATCAAGGTACACGGGTCAGCACAATCACACCATTAACATGTCACCCTGGCCGCCTGCATGGAGTTAGCCCCTGCCAATAGTGAGTTGGCACCTGAGCCCTAATGGGTAGCTAGGTAATTAGAGGTTGGCTTGATCCTCACAAACACACACACACACACACACACACACACACACACACACCTCTACAAATGCGACACATCTGTGTGTAGGTCTGTGTCCTCTCACTCGTTCTCTCAGCCTGAATAGGAGGACTAGCTATTTTCCACAGCAGTGGTTGAGTGTTAGTGCAGCGGGCAATATGCTTTAATGAACCTGGTTCTGAGAGGGGAAGAGGAGGAGGTGTGCTTCTGACATTTAAAATAGTTTTTATTTAATGTCAAAGTGTGTGGAGGTGGGAGAGTCGATGGGGGCCATGTGAGCGTATTAGTTATTAACTCGAGTGACTGGAGGTCTGAAGATGTGAAACCTTGTTGATTTAAAAATGATGCTAAATAATTACAGCATCAAGAAAAGGAATCAAGATGTTTCTTCTAAATTGGAGTTGATTATATTGCAGTTTCCATATCGGACCTGGGCATAGAGGGAAACCTTCCTGGGAACTGGCACCAAGACTTGCAGCTTCCTCTTGCAGGCTGTGTCGCTTACACACACACCTGATTCTAGACCTCATCTTCTCACAGGAAACTTGCCGCCCTCCGGATATCAGAACAGCTCGGCTGTGAAATCACACGCAGCTCCTGGCCCTGCGTGTCATTAGAGGTGGAACAAAGGAAGCTCCGCTGCTTAATGTCATGTGTCACATTCTCTACAGTAGCTTCACTTTACTTTTCATCACACTCAATCCCAATTAGTTCGGACTGTAAAATATGTAATGATACAGTGTGAAATTCATTTGTGACGCCTGTCACTGGGATTCCCAGAGGCAGTGAGAAGCAAAAGGCTGCACGGACACAACAATGTAAAACATACAAATATCATGAAAACATATTGTGCTCGGTGTTTCCCACAGGTGGTGCGACACACTCCCAGGCAGCCCCTTCTATGGAGGAAGAGCTTCTGTGATACCGTCACACTACACTGAGTTGGATTCATCACTGGAGATCGCTCAACATCAAGCACAGCGAGAATCACATGAATTGTACGGAAATATTGAAATATGGGAACGCTTGGCTCTGAAAGTGTTCCCAGTGGATCGGGAAGCAGAACTCGGTGGAGCGTGCGACGACTGAAATCCAAAGAGATGCAAATCAAAGGCAGTCAAAATGTGAGCTCTTAAAAAATAACTCATTTACAATAAAAATGCAACGAGGGGAATTGACACAGATTGTCTTTGTATACTATTTTACCGCTTCCATCAATGTAGTAAAGCTCTAACAAGTCATCAGTAACTGGCTGGCCTGACTGCTGCAGCATGTAGCAGCTGAACAGCTGTTCCCTGAGACAATGAGAGTGATTATTGGACGTGCATTCATCAGCTGGACACAAACAGGACTCCAGCCGAATCCTAACGTTCAACGTCGGCTCGATGTGCAAATACGTCACAGTTTGCTAACACGTTCACCATATCAATATATTTATTAGATGACAAAGTCAGTGTTGTGTTTACAGAATGCTGCTCTCCAAGTGGCCAAAACAATCCAATGAATACAGCTTTATATGGAAGCAGTGATCCCAGCGTGTAAACACTGTTACAAGCACCATATAAGAGCCGGGTTTATGGAAAGTAAAAGTACTCATGAAGAAGAATGGCCCCTTCAAGGGCTGTGTGTAATGATGTCTTACTTGTGGTTGAGGTGAGACTTCTTGAACTAGCCAGTGCAGTAAATATTACTTATAAGCAGTATGTGCATCCATTTGTATCAGGGAAGGATATTCATCAATCATTTGTCTTTCGTGAGTCTTTCTTTCTTTCTCGTTTCCTTCTTCTTCAGCCCAATCAATCGCACATCGCACTGTATTTGGGTAAATGTATTCATGAGTCATCTCTGGTGAAATCTGAGGTTGATCTCCTGTGAATACCTCATCCTCTGTAAACAGAGAGCAGCTCTCTCCACTCGCAACCTGAACTGCTGTGAATTACGGTTATTTACGACCACGGGGCAGAGAGGCTTCTAATACACCTTTGCCCTCTTGTCAACTGACGAGATGGCTCATTGCTGTGCACACAAATGAAACAACATCAACTAAAACAATGCGTGCACCATTCGTGATGAAACACACAATCACCTGCACTAACAGAATCTCACACAGACACACATTTCCCTCTGAAACAGTGATTGACAGAGCACTCAAATGACAGCGCTGACATTCTGCATCCCCTGCTTTAGATGTGTGTGCACCTCATGCCCTGCAGTGGGTTAGTGTTGATGTGCAGGCTGTGTTTGTGTGTATTTAAACCATTTCCTTTCTGAGATTATGCATATGTGCAAGCTCATAAATATGCATATGCCCGTGTCTATCACTGTCTTTGTCTCCGTGCCCGTCTCTCGCTCCTCGCCCTCCGGCTTCACCAGCCGTAATAACATCAGCCCTCCGCATGCTGTGGGGATGGGACAGAGCTCAGCCAGAGACGGGATGAGAGATGGGATGAATGAGGGAAAGAGGTCACCGTTGTCAGAGCAGGATGAGGGTGTGAATATTGTCGTGCAGCGAGCACGTGGGAGTGGAACTTCGTAGCCGGAGATAAGGATAAAAAGAGGAGTAGATGGGAAGCCAAGCGAGCGACTGTCACGTAGGGAGTGAGGAAGGCAGTGGCAGGTCTTAGCAGGGGCATGGCTAAGTGGAGGGGGCATGTGTTGGTGTCACTCAGTTTGAGCTGAGTCAAACCAAGTGTACCATGTGAGCTTCAGGCTTAGGTTTCACTCTCAGAAGAAGTATATCTCCCCGTTAAAGCCTTTTTCTATCAGAATATGAACTGATTATAACATCTTAAGTTATTCTGGTGGCTTTTCACGCACCATGTCAGCGTTACAGCAACTGTGTTGCCAGACTTTATGTGAAAATGGTGCGATTTGCATCAACAATCCAACATTAACGAACATGTTATCTAATAATTGCTCGTGCACATCCAGCAGACTGAGAGCAACGTTTGCATTGTTTTAATGTTTTGATTTTGCCCCTCGAAGAATGCAAACGTAATATCTGCTTTCATTGAGCTCTGTTATTGGTCTCCACCAACTCCTGTCTCTTAAGTATATTCCTCCACTATGTTCACAGCCACCTGCTTCAGCTACAAACAAGGCTGATGAGAGCAGCGAGAGTGAACCAGTAGAGCTGCTCCACATAAAACCCAAAACATGAAGTGAAAGACGCTAAAAAACTCAATATAATCTCGACGTGTCGCATAATGCTCTGAGTCATTTGATCCAACTCAATATAAGAACAATATTAGTGCAGATTTCAATTTGCGTCGCAATGGATACTATTGTCACCATTATTTGAATTAAAACGTTTTGTGCAATGTGTTTGTGTTATGCTGTATAAATATCCTGCATGTTAACATAACAGCTGATGTCCAAAACACAACTATTAAACTAGATAATGATGACGATGATGATGATGATGATGATGATAGTGAAGTTGTTGTAAACCCAAAATAATGATCTTAAAGATGCAAAACGGCTCTGTAGAGCCGTCCCCATCACAATGAGCAGGGAGACAAGATGAACATGCTTGACTTTACGTGTTACTCCTCATGAACGGGAACAGGACAGAGAGCTCTGCACTACCGGGAGCGTGAGGGGATCCCCCACACGCCAACTCCACAACCTGCCATCTGACTGACTGACTGACTGACTGACTGACTGACTGAAGAGCGAGAGGTGACTTGACACTCGTAAAGAGAAGGAAGTTCTACATTGACACTGGTAACATAGACTCTCCCTCTCTCTGTGTGTGTGTGTGTGTGTGTGTGTGTGTGTGTGTGTAAGCGTGCATATGCACACATTAAGCGTGTAAGAGAGACCGATGTTTGCTGAGAGTGAGACGGCCTGTAGCTTTTGTTGACACAATGTATGCATGGCATCTGTCTGCATGGGCTCATAATGATTCAATGATGTGCTGCTAACAGTCATAAAGCTCAACTGATTGTTGATGTATTATTTCATGCCATTTAAGCTTAAGGGAGGGCCTTGAAAAGGTCCCAGCCCAGGGGCCATGGCTCTTAATGCGGCTGGTTCCGACAGCGAGACCATAAGGGAGTCTTACTTCATTTAACAGTGGTGGTCTAGTTTACTGTTACTCAAACTACAAACTACTATTTCTGAGATCAAGAATGAGCTCTCACACTAAATGATGCTAAGCTAAGAAGTAAACACTAGCTACAGTATCACGTGCGTATGAGCAGGACACTATCATGTGTGTGTATTGCTGCTGGCTGATGTCTCTGAATGAAGGTGAAACAGAGACCATGCTAATAAATCCCTCTCGCCTCTCAGCAGCTATACCGGACAGTCCCTCACTGTGTCTTGGCCTCATGGCAACCCAACAAAGCATGTCAGAACTCTGGGTGTGATTTTGATGGAGATGAATTTAAAAAGACAACAGTTAGTGAAGGTGTGGCTCTATGGTAGCTCTGACAGCTTGATTCAGCAGCAGCTTTGTAAAGGGTCAATTCCGATCCTTACACAGGGATTTAAGAGAGTAAGAAGAAAAAACACACATCAGTCACTATAGCATTCATTTATCATGGGAAGCAGTGGGTCACGGACATCTTTTCAATCAATTAGTACAATTTGCACAATTTGCAATTTGGATGAGGCTTGTATTCATTCACCTGACCCCGACCAGAAGCTCTTACCCGTCATCGAGGACCTCTTAGCTCCAGCTCCTCCACCAAGCCTTTATGTGGCAGCATTGAGATTCTTATGTTGAGGTCATACGGCGCATAAATTCAATTTAACAGACATTTTAAAAAATCAACCGTGGTCTTTGATTCACATCCGTCTTTTGTTTGTTCATTTTTTCACATTAGTTACTGGGGAAGAGTCGTGCTCTGGTTACAGGATCCGGTTTGTGTTGACATACTGTGTCGCTCATGTCCACAGACGACGTCCTGACTGTGTGCCCAGAGGTAGGTAAAATACCACGGAGCAACGTGGAAAGCACATTACAGGAGTAAGTATGAACTCCAAGGACAAGAAGAAAGACAGGAAGATAAGACAAGCTTGTGGATTAAGGAGAGTTTCATCATGAAGGTGCGAGAGGTGCTTCCACTAATGAGTGTAAGATAGATAGATAGATAGACTTTATTTCAGACTCGGGGTCCATACAGACAGACACATAAAAAGACAGACACAAACAATAACAGTACGGAGGCCTAGCAATGCCTTACAAAGAGACAGCTGTACCAATGTCGCCACAGCTGGGACTGGTAGCGTGTGGTGCTAAACCTTATGTTGGTTAAAACAAGTATGATCTCATTTCCAGAGTCATTCAGTCGACAGATGAATTTGTACATGAAATTTCTTAAAACTGTTTGGAAAGTGTTGATTCGTGCAGCCACAAACATTTCACTGGCACTGCTCCATCTCGGTCTCTTTAAAAGTATTCTCATGGCGTCATTGTACGCTACTTGAAGTCTCTGTAAACTCTTTTTTTTGTAGTTTGACCACAAGTGTGCAGTGTAGAGTGGAGTACAATATGCTCTGAACAGAGACATCTTCACTCCATCAGTACACAGACCAAACTTGCGTGAGAGACTGTTTGCTTGTGCATACATCACACGACATTGCCTGGAAATGTCGTTATCATCAGTCATGTGTTCTGTTAAAAAATGACCAAGATATGTAAGTGAGAAAAGCAGCAGAGTTGTCTCATCGAAGGCTGGAAACCCAAAGGTTTGAGAGGTATGCGTTTGAGTCGAAGGTAGTCAGTTGAGGTCTCTAGACAATCTCGGAAAATTAGATGGTTGAATAAATCGTTCCCTCTATCTGTCGAATTTACTCGAGCACTACATTTATATTCTATTTGTGTGCTTCTAACCTCATTTTGTCTTTTCCCTGCTGGTGCTGCTAAGACGAGTTATTTCCCTGTGGAATTCACTCAGGATGTCTTGATCTTATTTGAATGTTACCAGAGTTAGTCATATCGTAGGAACACCTAACCGATATCTGTCACATATCATACAGGCCATTAGTAATCAATGCTAACACAGCTGGATGACATTAGCATCACTAGGTGGAGTCTGATTTAATTTACAGATTCAGTCAATTATCCCGTCTGTAGATACAATTTGTTCACACTCCCACCAAACAACTTCCACTGCAGTAACGTGCAGCACTCGTCTGCCTTGTTAGTGCTGCTGCAGTACGTGCATTCACATGACCCTAACCGGCCATCTGAATGAAGCTACTGTGGCATAACGTCAAATAACAGACTCAGGTACGACTGTGAGTTTTGTGAAAAAAACATGACATGGTTGTGCCAGATTAGACAAAACAATGGGTTTCTGTGTGGAAATCATTGCTTCATAAGTTGGGCAGTTGGTCGTCCAGCAGTCTTGTTCCCGACCTTTTCTTTTTCCCGACTTCTGACAAAGAACTCCTCGTGTGGAGGTGGAATGCTTTCTCAAAGTACTGGAAAGATTAAATAAAAGCAGAAAATGAATCAGGGAAAAAAGTCGTCCATGAACTGAATAGATGGCCTCTTACAGTGAAGAGGGGGAATTAAAGGAACGTTGGACTTGATGAGTGCAAGAGCCGTGGCTTTGACATGCAGCAGAAATGAGGGCGATGTCAGACACAGCGGTGTCAGAAGGATTTACATCAGAGACGCAGCGATCTAAGAGCATTCCTGAACCCGGCTTCGGTGAAAGGGCTCAGCCAGCAACAGAACCTGATTTCAATGCAGAGGGTTATCGGCTCTTCTACCCAATCGTGAGCACACGGAGGAACATGGGAGTTGTATGTCACCATTTGGGGAAAATGCAGTGTTAAGTTGTATACCTATGCATCCATGTGGCTGCTTTCTGTCACATGTCCATGGCTGCAACATGTTTAATGCAAAAGCCCAGATGTCCGTCTCCCCCGTCCTGTTGTCCAGATCTCCCTCAGGTGTTCCTACGGAGGTGGAATATTTGGTATAATTAATTTCAGTTGAATCAGCAGTGAATTCACTCGGCACGCAGAGTAAATCTCTTCAAACAAATCAGTTTTCATCACATTTAACTTGGATGGACTTTGGCATGTGGATTCTTTCTGTTGATGCTCCCAAAAGGAAGCCGTGTTGGAGGATCGTAGAGCCTGACAGCCTGACATGAAGGAATCTATCGCAGCTTTGTGTTCACTTCTATTTACCCGCTTCATTAGGAGAACGAACTGCTCAACAAAACCAGAACAGTTTGCAGGAGTCTGATAAATATGTATTTTGGTTGAACTGTGTAAACGTGTTGTCTCACAAGTGACCAAGCTAACAATCTCCCTTACAGTCAGCAAGTCATTTGGTTTCCACTTAAATATCTCTTCATTGAATGAAATGATGTTCAACCCTGAGAACAGGGAGGAGTAACAGGCCCAGGACTGAGAAAAGAGAGAGGAACTTCAGAGAGCTATTATCACTGACTTGGAAGACTAACTGACGCAGAGCTCGCCCGCTGCTTCACCCAGCTCCTACATTCTGATCCGACTCCTGCTTCATTCATCCATCCAGCACTCCATCACCCACCACTGGTGCCTGCTTGTCCAGATGTGGGTCGTGGTGGGTCATCCTCCAGCTGCAAAGGCACCATCCTTGACATGCTGCAGAAACTACTTCTCGGGACACATATAGAGGTAACGGTTGGATTAGCTGGTAAATTGAGACCTTTGCCTTCTGGCTCAGCTCCCACTTCACCACAGGAGTACCACATAGAGCACTATGCTCGCTCGTCTCATCTCATCCTCACTCATGAATGAGAAGACACTTTTCCTTGTGGCAACATTGTCATGATATTGGGATGTAAACTGTAAGCACACAAGCTGATCTTTTCAAATAAAAACGGCGAGCTTACGATAACATGAACACATCCTCGCTTCCAACTTGTCAAATAGCGCTGCTATGTCAGTGACCCTGCGCTCTGATTCCTCTCCACCGTGACCTGTGGAGAGGTCAGCTTCTCCTCTTTAGAGCATCGACTGATTCTCAAAATAAACATCTGTGTTCACAGGAAGCGTACGGTTTGTCAAAAACAATAAAGTATGTGCGTTACCCAACCGGTGTTAAGTAGGCTTCCGTAACAAAGCTATGGTACACGAGCAGCGGTGTCCTGTGATGCGAAGTTGCTTCGCCACCAGGAGCGGAGAGTTTATTTGCTCCTTCGCTTCTGTCGGATGGAAGTGAACGGGAGGCCAATCTTTGCCAACTTTAATTTCGCACATGTGTGACTGTGCTCTAAAAAAGGACAAATATTTCCTCTTAAGGTCTCTTACACATGTGTAAAATGCGATGAAACATTGTTGAACTACACACACACACACACACACACTGCGTCGTGACCGTCCTGAAAACGTTGCCACGCTTTGTTCTTGTCTTGCGTGTGAGAAGCTTTCTGTGCTGCTGCGTCTCTCAGTCTCATACACGAGGTCGCACATACAAACACACGACATAGATTCATATGTGTGCACCAGCATCAATGCACACAAACCAAGGCATTCTGTCACACACACACAAACTCACATACACACACCATGCCGCGCCCCACTTCTGTTTAGGGAAAAAAGTAATTACTTTCTCTCCCTGCCTCAATGCCTTCAAAAGCCTCAGTGGGGCGATTCCCCGGTGAGCCAGTGGAATTCACTTAAACAGCTTTTGAGAGAGTAAGCAGTCTTATTGTTGTGCACTGAAACTTTGATTGGAAAGGGAGAAAAAGTGAGAGGTGGAAGAGGAGGGGAAGGAGGAAGATTGGTAAATAAAATTGTTGGGCAGTATTATTTCTCTCTGTCTTTTCTTCCTCTCGGAGACTTTGTTCTCAGTGACACCGCTAACCACTGTGAGCAGACAACAATGGCGGGTTAAAAGGAGCTGCACAGTATCATGCTGGGTTTATTCTTAAAGCTGGTGTGGCACAGCGTGTGTGTGTGTGTGTGTGTGTGTGTGTTTCTCTCTGTTAGCGTTTCTGTCACAATTCCTCCATTTACATTCCATATCTCCTCAACGTTTCAGAATCAATTTTCATCACAAGTCTTCATGAGCAGACAACTCCACCTGTAAGGTTGCTCCACCTCGACTCAGAGCTTGGTCCGCTTGCTTCTCCTTCACTTCTCCTTCACTTCTCCTGCTGCGGCTCTTTAAGTGGATCAACGTCGGCACGCAAGACGAGTCAGATCCTGCAGATTCCCGCTCCTGGTGGCTAACAGGAGAATCCCGGCGGTATGCCTCAGGGCGAAAGAGGAATAAATAAATGAACAAAGCTCAGTCTAAGGGCTCTGAAGATGTGCCATGGGGGGGGGTTCTTTGAGCAAGTACTATGTACGAGCTGTGTGACGCACTGTAGAGATGTGCAGCGTGGTGTTAGATATTTCATCACATTGCTGTAGAGCTCATATTTTTTGTGAAGTTGTGCGACCAACGTCTGTTGACATGCAGCCCTTATGAACGCATGAAGTGGACACACTCGGGCTCTTGGTCCTCTTGATCATGAGTTGTGTGTGTTTGGGGAAATAGAATGGCTGGATGAAGCGACTTGGAGAACAAAGAAAGTCTAGAGGGACGTTATTAACATATACAGAGTTTGAGTGTCTGCAGGTGTGTGGTGGTGTAGTTGTGTGTGCCTTTGGGTGAATATCGCTGTGCATGTGCCTTTATTGCTATTTGTTTGAGCGTGTCCTCATGTTTTGTGTGTATGTGCTAACAGCTAACTCTCCTGCTTTATGGTTGAGAGAAAAAAACAAAAGCAAAGACACCGACACTAATAAGGCTGTTGAATTATGAAGTGAACAGAGATGCGTGGCCCCCTCGGCAGCTCCGGGGAGCCGAGCATCATACGTATGTGAAAGCTAGTCTCTATTTCTCCTCCCATCCCTTCTCCTCTGTTTCATCCGGCAATCTAGTGAAGCTTTAAGAGAGAGACAGTTTATCTTCTGCATGCTCCTCATGTGTCAGAATGTGTTTTGAATGATCCCCTGAACTGGCATCAGCTGTAACAGCATATATTCAGATCAGAGGAGAGCAACAACAAGGAGAAACGGGGTACAAGAGAGATACAGCGCCATCGGAGGAAGACAGTACAGGTGAGAAGGCAGCGTGGAGAGTGTAAGGGAAAGAGGATACAAGGGAGGAAGAGATGGAATGAGTATGTTGGAGAAATGTTGAGAGGAAGATAGACTCTGGCTGTGAAAGAAAAGAAAGTGCAGGCAAGATATATATAGGTGGGGGTTAGCTTTGCCTTTTTCCATCTCTTCCTCCCTTTGATCTCTGTGACTACTTGCCAGCAAAGGAAGTGGGAGAAAGTGAGAAAAGGTAAAGATGAGCAACGAGAGGCTGAGTTGTGAAGGAACAGGGAAAGATGAGAGGGAAGGGAGCAAATTAGGATTTGTGTGAAAACAGAAAAGAGACAGTACAGCAAGAGAGAGAGGGAAATTCATCAAGGAGAGGTGAGAAAGAAGTGAGAACATGTGAGAGAGAGAGAGAGAGAGAGAGACGGAGAGCGAGAGAGCGAGAGAGAGAAGGAGAAGCTGAGTCACAGGGAAAGATGGAGGCAGATGAGACAGCAGGGAGTAATGTGTGAGATGAAAGGGTGAGGAGAGATGGTGAAAAAGTTTCACGGCAATAATTACTACTAAGCAAAGCAATCAAAGTCACTTAGCATTTCAATCAGCGTCGGATTTGCAGGTGATGGTGGCGGTGAGGTAATGTGCGAGAAAACACTAAAAAGAGTCTGTGACCCCTGAAGAGGAGCTGGAGGAGCATCATGGAAACACTCCCAGCATGCAACACTTTAAATGTATATTTAATAGGAAGCTGATCGCTGGTTTGAAAAGAGGGAAATGAACGAGTAGCCACTGAAAGTCAAGCAGTCGCACTGATTGGATAGATTTGGAGGATTTGATGAAGAAATTAAGAATATTGTAGAGGAAGGAGATTTGTGGGCGTCCAGGTTTATCAACGGTAAGACAAGCAGGAGCCGTCCCAAGACAGAGATACATATGTAATAAACACTTTAAATCTCTATAACGGATCAAATGCGAGACGCTTCTTATCACCAGATGCTGCACTTCCCCACAGCTCTGGAGCGTTTTACAGTCCTTCAGCTCACTGCTTTGGTTGGACAGCCAGTAACTTTACTGTGTTGGTTAAGTTTCACACACATCAGCATTGTGTTTAGCTCTAGTAGTCCGTCTCAGAGAAACTCTGAAACGCTTTAAAACCCATTACACAGCCTGCCTAGCAACAATCAACCAGCATCTTAGTGACCATCCTGATTCTGGCACTGTGTTTAGTTTCCAGTTGCAACAGAGAAGCATAAGAAATGTCCGTCCGTCCTGATTCACGCCTCTGACTGGCTTCGTTCCAGAGCAGCGCTGCTCAGGCCTCAGCTCTGGAAACTAATGGTGAAACCAAACTGACAGAAAAGGAAAGAGATTCATCGTAAACAAAGACATAATTACTAATGATGGGCATAATATAAACCTGTGCTGTCAAATTATCCAGAATATTTGAGATTCTCTGTTAAGGAACCTGGAAGATGTGATTTAAGACCTTCAAAGGGAGATTCCACTCACTTCCTTCCTGACTCCTTCAGACATGTGTGAGGTGGGAGGCCTTCATCAAGTCAACTTTTGCTGCAGCTTCATTCGCAGTTTGGAAGAAAGACGCTTTTATCATGAAAGTGTTTCACCCCGGCCTTTCATATCTACACACAAGGCTTTCTGTCTCATTCCGCATGTTTAACTGAATATTAGTAATTCAAAGAGAAGCTGACAGTGACAGGAATGTGCTGACTGATTTGCCCCGTTTGAGGCTGTGTCTGAGTCTTTGCTCTCATGTGAACTCTACGCCTTCGACTCTTGGGCTCAGGTGTGCGCATGAATATTTGCCCTGACTTTGTTGGCACATCCGACAAACAATTGATGGGCTACTTGAACTCGGGAGCTCTTTCATGTTTCGACATGTGTTCCTGGATAGATGATGGCGATGGGACGTTTGAAGAAGAAAGCTGCCGCTGTAGTCAGGACGCCCTGTCAGCTTCACATGGATTAGCGCTTGATTTGCATGCTCGCACTTCAGAGTTCAATTGTGAAAGGGGCGGAGGGATGAAGGGGCGGAGGGATGAAGGGGTTGGGTTGGAAGACGAGGAAAAGGAAATGCATTTTAGAGAAGGTGGCGAAAACAGGATGCATGCTTTGCTCATTAGCGAGAGGGGAAGCTGTTTGATGTCGGGATGTTTGGCAGTGTTTTCAGCAAATGCGACGAGAAGGCTTTGTAATGAAAGTTAGGCGCTCGTCTTCTGAGGAGCTTCAGGGGACGATAGGAACGCAGCAAAATCCCCAAATGACAAAAATCCTGAAGCTAAATGTTTGCTTTGAATAACATTTCCAATTCATTATTATCATGATTTGTTTGTGTGCCTTCACATGTGTGCGTCTGGACGACGGTACTGGAGCTGTGAATTATCCTCAGTGTGAAACCTCAGCACAGCAATACTGAGCCATCTGTTTACCCCGACATGTTTAATATGCAGCGCTGCCTTACACATCGTACAGCGACACAGAGGTGTGATGGTTTTGTGGTTTTTCTTTTTTCATTTGACTTTGTGAGTCTACATGTTACCAGTAAGACAAAGCGTTGTCATTGTTCTCATTGTTTGTATGGTTAACATTACTTTGATGTTTCTGTCAAAATGCACTTGAATAATCATTTGTCATCATTCAAGTGACATGTTTACATTTACGCCACATCTGTAGAGGGTCTACAGCTACAACATAACTACAACATAAAGAACTACAGATTGAGTTTAAACTGTGCTTTAGGTTATGTTTGAGATGAACAGTCACTTGACACATGGTGATAAAGTACCATAACTCTTTGTTGAGTACCTACTGATGTAACACATTGTTGATGATGACTCTGAGCATCGCTCACGAGACCTCACGGGACCTCACGAGACCTCGCGAGACCTCACGGGACCTCACGGGACCTCACGGGACCTGCCGGGTGCTTAGTGACAGATGTCAGAGTGAGCATGTGCTGATTAAAAACAGGAAATACAAGGTTTCTCATCAGGTTTAATTCTTTATTTTAGAAACCGACAGAAAGTGCCAGATGAGTCACTGACGCAATAACACAAACAACTCATGCAGAAGATGAGATTATTTTCACGATTGTTGCTCGAGCAAGTGTTCCAAGTGGGATTTAGCAATCGATGTGAACTGCACACACTTCAATCTAATGACTGCACCTTTACATCAGTAGCTGCACATTCATGAGACGTGAACATTGCCATAATCAATATGCTCAGACTAATAGGGGGTTCTCAGAATAGAACAAAGCATGTCTCACTGCAGTGTGTGAAGTCTTGAACAGTGAAGCTGCCAGCAGCCATCACGGCGCCACAGCAGCACAAATCAGACGTTTGGAAGGAGAAATACGTCTCTACAATGTTAGGTTCCTAAATATGAACCTGTGGAGCTAACAGCAGCAGAGTACGTTAGCATCATAGTGTTGGAACTTCAATGCTGTACAAGCAACGGAAGGTCAACTGAATGCACACACACACACGTGCTGCTTTTGCTTTCTAATGATTGTAACAGTAGAAAACGACCGAGACGTGTTGTTACCTACTTTCATTGTCTTCCGTCTCGACGTCCTGGATATGTCCGATAAATTATTGAAGACATTTCTGTCTGCTTCTCTCTCAAATCTCTTTTTTGTTTTTCCCAAATAAATCATATTTATCCAGGGAGTGCAGTTGGTGATAGTCGGGGCTCCATGGACAGCTTCATGGAGCAGCGGGGCTCGGGGTCAAAGTGTCAATTGTTTTCATTGTAGAGACGTGAAAATGTGTGAATATGGCAAGTTCCTACATTTCATCTTCACAAAGTGAATCTGTGCTGTTGCGTGAGGTCTAATTGCCTTTTCAACCAAAATGAATGAAATTCAGTAAATGTGCTGTACTCAAAGCACATTCTGCAAAGATGTGTCGGTCCTTCATCATATAAAAGAAGAAACCATCTGATGACTTCAACCCCAGTTGTTGTGCATTGATAACAGCATCATGTTCCCAGAAAGACAACAGCGGTTCTGAGATGTTGTCTTGTTTTCTTTTCATTCGTTGGCGATAGACCAGAAAGAAGGAGAAACCAAAGTCCTGAATCTCTCTCCCCCACGAGAGCACTGACGTGGTCGTCCCTGGTGCCACCAGAGACGTTTTCCATCTCCTCCACCCACTTCAGGGAGCGCCGCCTTCCCCACAGACTCCATCCCAGCTCCCCGGAAATAACTAGGGCATCTGGGAGACAACTTCAGAGCATAATTAAAGGAGTGTTTGTGGCCTACACCCTCATCTCACTGTGTGTGTGTGTGTGTGCGTGTGTGTGTGTGTGTGTGTGTGTGTGTGTGCGCGTGTGTGTTTGTTCATCGCAGCACAAAGATACTGTTGGGAGTAGAGTTAAGTGATTAGTCGCAATGTACAACCCAAATGTGGATGACAGTGACTACCTGCAGACTTAAACTCGATGATTAGTGCTTTAGATGATGCAACTGTACGTTTTACAAAATCCAAAAATAACTTCTCTTTTGGCTTTGACTGCTATGAAATGCCCCCAAAACTAAGAGAATAGAAAACTGTTGAGAATGATAGAAGCCATTTGTCTTGAATCAGGACTACACTACATTATCTTGTTATCGTGCTCCCTTCAGTCGCTCCCTTTCCTTTGGCCTCATTACCTTTTGTACACTGTTCTCCATTTGTTTTATTCTGAACGCCTTCATCTCTGCAGCTCGCTCCATCGTTCTCTCTCTCTCGCTCTCTAACTATAATGACCTTCCCGCCGCTCTTTTCCTTTCTTCTGCTCGGTGAGGTGTGGGTGTGTAAAAAGAAGAAATAAAGGAACACTGAAGGACAGAGGAAGTAAGAAACAGAGAAAGACACCGGAAGTGGGAGCAGCTTCAAAGGAGGAGAGACCAGCTGCGTGAAGCTCAGTCATTTCCCCGGCCAGTCGGTTGTTAAGTCACTCTGCCCGAACAGACCGCACCCTCACGGTGGCTTCCTCTGAACTCTCCATTTCATGGATGTAGACGAAGAGGTAGCACTCGCTTTGCGAAACATGAAAGAACACTTCATACGTCCCCTCGGATTCGTTCTTCTCTTCGCACTTGCTGTCAAAATATTGACACGGGAGGGAGAAAGCAAGCTGCATCTTACTCATGTATCACACACGTTGTCCTCGTGAATTATTGATTTCCCTAGAAGGGGGTTTGTTCTGGACACAGGGCTACCCTCGGGTCGTTTTACACATCTTCCGTGGTGGTACCTGTAGAACCAATCTATGTCTGCCTCCAGATTGCTGGCTCAAAGCTCTTTCCCTGTTGGAACTGTGGTGTAGCTCAGGGCTAAATAAAGAAGAGAGTGAGTGGCTCTTAGTGAAAACCTGGCCTCAGGGCTCAGATACTTTCACACTGTTTAGCTAATGATGAATCCTCGAGGTTGTAGGTTCACGTAAGGAGGATGGTTGTGTTGCCAAAGCGCCCTTAGGTGTAGGGACATATTCATATATATCATATTCATTCAAATCATTCAGAAAACATTTAGAGAGCGAGACAGAGGAAGGAGATGACTGAAAGCGCCCTTAGACGTTCCATGACATGCTGTGTGATGCTGTGAGCAAACACAGATTAGTGCACTTGTGGCAGATCACGCACAATGATAATAGTTGCTGACAATAAATCACAGTTAAACGTATTACCATATGTTGTGGCTAGTAGATAAGGTTTTGTCTGCATGTGGAGTGGCTTTGTTCATACTGAGGGTTCCATAATGTTTTGCTTTCTGAGATTTTCATATCATTCTGGAGCTTCCCAGTAGTGTTCCTCATTCAAATCTGAACATTCAAATTTTGGTGGAAATACATGTGTTTTAGTGCCAAAATGCCATTTTCTGAAGCCCTTCTAAAAGCATGACATGACGGCGGTTTCTGCATGATGCATCAATCCATGAAGCTCTCCTCACAGACTAACACAGCAGCTGTGGTTTTCATAAATTACGATCATTATAAGAAATCCAAGTACACTGTCAACCTTACATGCACACTACGCTGTGGGATGTTATGCAGGTTGCTATCAGGTGTTCGAGTCCCTGCAGTTCTTTACGGTCTTGTGACCGTTTGAGTTCTACACAAAATAAACAAACCAAAGCAGTTATTTTCATGTGAAAACTTAATTAGCTATTTTAATCTCCTAACCTGGCATTCTAACACATATTGCATTAAAGTTGTACGACATTGAAAGGTGTATGGGAAGGTGAGGAGGCGGCGTAGGAATGGTGTTATTGAAACTGCTCCTGATGATTCACATACTGTCATCAAGGTTAGCACTTAAGTGGAAAGCAGACTCGTGCCGCGTGTCTTCACGTGTCCAGACAGACGTGCAGCATTGTACATTTGGCATTACACCGACCGAGAGAGTGAGTTTGAACCTTTGGACCTCAGCGGTATCTGTGAGTGCTGCCGAGGGGCAGCAGACAGTGTCTGATAGGAGCCAGGTGGGGAGCTGACATTCAGCTAACAAAGAGCAGCGTAACGCTCCCCCGTGGGGCTGGAGGTGAGTCGATCACGAAGCCATGTTGCAGGATATCGGATGAGCCGCTGACATTGTTGTTTTTTATCAGCATCACACCCTCAGTCACGCTCACTCTTTCACTGAGAAGAGTCAACTCCACATCCAGCTGCTGCTCAATGCATTCACAACGAGTAACACGATACAAGAGGAGGGATGGAGGGATGGAGAGATGGAGAGACGGAGAGATGGAGAGACGGAGGGATGGAGAGATGGAGGGATGGAGGGATGGAGAGATGGAGGGATGGAGGGACGGAGAGACGGAGGGACGGAGGGACGGAGAGACGGAGGGACGGAGGGACGGAGGGACGGAGGGACGGGGGGACGGAGAGACGGAGGGATGGGGGGATGGAGAGATGGAGGGATGGAGGGATGGATGGATGGAGAGATGGAGGGATGGAGGGAGGGATGGAGGGACGGAGAGACGGAGGGATGGGGGGACGGAGAGATGGAGAGATGGAGGGATGGAGAGATGGAGGGATGGAGGATAGAAACCATTCAGCATTATCTTCAAGTGGTTCATTGGATGTTTCGTGTGTTTACTGAACTTTATCACCCACGTACCACGGATATAACTGATTATATATGTTTATGAAATACATAGATCAATATCGAAATATTAGTATTCATTGTTGTTTTTTTATGAATATATATAGTTATAATAAGTCAGCCTTTAAAAGTGTTTATCAGTTGTAAATGCTGATTATTAAATTGTAAATAGTTGAAAGATGCTCCATGGATCAGCTGTAAGATATTCATAAACACAAGTTTGGGATTGACAGATTATTTTAGGCCGTTGTTTTAGTTAGATCAATAATTAAGGGTCAAAAGTGCACTCAGCCAATATCCCTTCAGTTGTTGTTAATATGTTAAAATGTCATTCATAAATGGCACTAAAGATGGAATAATAGATGTTGAACTGCAATCAACAAGTCTTATGTTCATAGAGTGTGCATGGACTCGTGGTCCTGATGCTTCTACTGGAGGGATCTTGGTGATGATCTAATGATGAATACCAAACACAACCAGTTGTTCCTGTTCACTCATAACTGACTCGTTCTGTAGCCGAAGGAATCAGAGATTCAAAACACTTGAGAAGTTTTATTCCAATAACATACGAGCGTTCCTGCAATCCACTCAGAACAGACTCTTGACCCACTTTTGCTCCATGACCGCCCAGATGAGGACGAGGGATATAAGAAGGCTTCCTAGATGCACAACACAGCGGTAATCGAATCAGTAATTACCTAATTTACATAGAAATCATAGTAGAAATAGATTTATTAACATATGAAAAGTACTCCTCTATATACACACACGCTATATTGCAATATCCAGGAATAAGTGCATCATCCCTCGTTGTCCTATTACTTCCCCGTTTCCTCCTAGGCATGTGCTGACACACACACACACACACACACACACACACACACACACACACACACACACACACACACACACACACACACACACACACACACTTTGTTCCACCAAGCAGCGGATGAATCATTTCCGTTGACTTCCTGGTGCATTGGCCTCCAGAGGCAAATTCATAAAAGCAAAGATCTAAGACAATTTACATGATTTCATTAAAGATGTGTGGTTGTATTACGCTCCTTCGTTACACTGCAGCCACGGTGTGTGTACTGTGTGTGTGTGTGTGTGTGTGTAATTTGATTCAGGGGATTTCCAAGCTTATTTCGTCACTTAATTAACTGGAGAGAAGTACCGCTTCTCTTCTTTCCGTTTCCGTTTTGTTTATCTCTCGGCCACAGAGGTGTGGAGTCATTGAGGTCTTTGGCATTGTGTGAAGATGAACGTGTGTCTGCTGCTGAGGAAGCTTCCATTCCAACACTGATTAGAAGATGACGAAATCCTCCTAATGAAGCTGCTCACACATCCCCAGTATGCCTCGTGTATCGTGTAATATTCCCATGTGAAAGTGCCCATTATGACGGCAATTAAAGCCATTCCAGAGGTTTTTGTTGTTTTTGTCAAAGCTCACACAATAGGAGATTTGAATATTGTGCCCAATGATGTTTTTCATAATAACATCAACCTTCACAATTACCCCTGCCTTGTACTGATTACAGACAATTAGTAGCACAGGCAGGTAGAGATATCAGAGTCTTTCATCAGGTATTAGTTTCAGCTGATTATGACGGAGCACGCTGCATCTCTGCACACAGCGCTCCCCAGAGGCCTAATTGGGTGTTGAATGATTCCAGCATTGTTTGTTTAGCCCTGATTACACCTGGGATAAAGGCTTCAATGTAATGATGGCGTCTCAAATGGCAGCCGTGATGGCGTGTTACAGGAAGGTCAGCGGCTCTGACAGCAGCACGCTGTGCTCCGGTGTCTCAGAGAGAGCGGCCTTGTTGCTAAACGCTGAACATCATAAATACTTCATCACAAACTTTCTTCTCAGAGCCATCAGGGAGGAAGACAACAAAGTTAATCATTTAAAGGTTTTAAAGCGAGATATTTATTCTATCTGTGTTTATATCACAAAGCGCCTCAGGGCTACAACCGTATACCAGAGCCTGATTAACATGCTGCCAGCAACAGCTGAGCAGGTGTGTGTGTGTGTGTGTGCATGGTGAAGAGACTGCACTTGAATGCTCCTCATTTGTTTCCTTGTTTACCTGCAGGGCATTGCACTTGACAGATCACCCGCAGCTGATTGCTGCATTAGCTCTGCTTTTAAAATCACTCTTCGATCTGATTGCTTCATCATTGCTTCCTCACAAAGCTCAGTGTGATGAATTATGAATTTGATATATTTATCCTTACATTATATGTGAGATATCAGGGACAAGGAATGGATCCTGCCATTGTGTTTGTCTCCTTTCTGACTGTTGTATGTGTGTGTTCTTGGTGATGGGGTGAGAGAGGGCTGCGTCTGTGGCTGATTAGGCCGCACAGGAAGTCTGCTTCTCATCTCCCATTTCTCCAGGTTGCATCAGGGAGGCTCGTCATTGACACATCCTTCCTTGACGAAAAACACTTGGGGTCAAAACCAACATTTCCCAGCCGTCAAATGATTTCCTTTGTTTCTCAATAACATCATAGTCAACCTGACAACATGAATATACCTACAACTCTCAATTCAGCTCATTGTGACAGTGTGTGCAGCCGTGAAGCGGGTTGCTTTTCTCTCCGTGTCACAGGTAACCTCAGCAAAACCGTGTTTCACTTCTAACCGTCGTTGGAGCGCAGGACACATTCCCTGCATGATTAACCCCTTATTATCCAACCTCCCCTTGCATTCACTGCTGTCCCAGAAGCAGCCGCAGATGGACTTCTCCCATCACATCTCTTATATGTCAACCTTAATAAGGGAACATTAACAGAGAGATTTTTATTCCTTTCTGTTCACTGTATCATTAAATATGACATTCTTACACTGTGCTGTTCTGCTGTGGTTTGGTGTGCAAAGTAAGGCCATTGCTTTTTGTACATGGCATCATGTTCTATTATGTGAAGGCCTGTCTAACCTGTTACTGTAGTAATGGGGCCATACATGAATTCACTCATTCTTTATTTTTTCAAAAGAGATTTCTGTGTTTGAGGGTTGTTTGTGATCTTCTTACTGGTTTAAATCAAGATTGAGCAACATTTAAATCAACATTTGATGACATCTGTGGTGTTGTTTTCTGATTTCTTCAGGACAATGTCAATCAGACACTATTTAAAACGAATGAGTTGTTGACTGTTAAACTCTTACTGAACTCTCACTTTGGTTGTTGCACATTTAGTAAACATGACTGATAGAGATAGATGATCAACATGGATAGAATGGAAGCAGCTCAGGTCAATATAATAAGTTCATGACTGTAAAGCAAGGAATGTCTGCGTGTGTGTGTGTGTGTGTACGTGTGTGTGTGTGTGTGTGTGTGTATGTGTGTGTGTGTGTGTACGTGTGTGTGTGTGTGTGTGTGTGTGTGTGTGTATATAGGCATGTGTGTGTGTGTGTGTGTATATGTGTGTGTGTACGTGTGTGTGTGTGTATGTGTGTGTGTGTGTGTGTATATAGGTGTGTGTGTGTGTGTATGTGTGTGTATGTGTGTGTATATGTGTGTGTATGTGCGTGTGTATATAGGTGTGTGTGTATGTGTGTGTGTGTATATATGTGTGTGTGTGTGTGTGTGTGTGTGTGTGTGTATGTGTGTATGTGTGTGTACGTGTGTGTGTATACGTGTATGTGTGTGTGTGTGTATGTGTGTATGTGTGTGTGTGTGTGTATACGTGTATGTGTGTGTGTATGTGTGTGTGTATGTGTGTGTGTATATATGTGTGTATGTGTGTGTGTATGTGTGTATGTGTGTGTGTGTGTATGTGTGTGTGTATGTGTGTGTGTGTGTGTATACGTGTATGTGTGTGTGTATGTGTGTGTGTATCTGTGTGTGTATGTGTGTGTATGTGTGTGTGTATGTGTGTGTGTGTGTGTGTGTGTGTGTATACGTGTATGTGTGTGTGTGTGTGTATGTGTGTGTGTGTATATGTGTATGTGTGTATGTGTGTGTGTGTGTGTGTGTGTGTGTGTGTGTATGTGTGTTATTTGCATATCTCAAGAACTTTTCCTCCGATCAACTTCACACTTTCCGGGTTAATTGCTAGGGACCCAAGGAAGTGCAGTGTCGATGCGGGAGTGATTTGGACATGCAACACACGTTCAATATTAATAAACTTTGAAATAACAAGCGAACAGCACTCTGTGCAGCAAAGGGGGCGGAGCATATGGTCCGGAGCCTTTACAGGCTGCAGCTCATTGGCTGAAGTCACATTAAGCTGCTGATAGACTAATGTTACAACCAGACCGGAAGCCAAGCGATCGACCCGTTCCAAGCGGCTACTCGGTCTGAACGGGCTGTTCATGAATATGTATAAAGATATCAAACCAGGTTATCAGGGGCTCTAAAGTTGCTCATTGAAATAATTGCAGCAGATGAAAGATTATCTGACAAAAAGTCAATCTTTTACAAGTTGCCACTCAAACATTAGAATTACCTTCAGATGTTGGTATTTATTTGATGTGGCTGTTGGTACTATATCTTGCACGCGGACCCCACCCATCTGTTACTCCAAGCAAACGCTGAGAATATTTAGCAAACACATTTAACCCAGCTATGATTCCTACTGGCTGAGCAGTGAAACACAGATGATCTGGTTCATTGGGGAAGCAACAGAAAGGCATATTCCATCCAGATTGAAATATTTGTCATCATGCTCTCACTTGTGAGGCTCTGTCTCTCTCTCTCTGTCTCTCTGTCTCTCTCTCTCTCTCTCTCTCTCTCTCTCTCTCTTTCTGATAAATGCATGCCGTACTTAGACTCCACAAGTAGCACTACATGACTCAGCAAGTTAAGATTTATTACTTCCATTATCTCACGCCCTTAGTGTCTTAATATTACAACTTTCAAACTTGCACCAGAGCGATGGAAAAGAAAAGAATAAAAAAAGTTTTGCCTTCTTTTGTTTTCCCAACACTCATATAATTTATCTTCAAGCAAAAACCGTTTTTTTTTTTTGCTGAGATGCATTTCCCATCAGAGCGTGCTGGGGAAATGCGACTGACAGGTTTGTGTTCCTGCTAATGTATTTGCCCTTTGCATCTATGAATCTGATTCTCTGCGGTGTGCAGGCTGAGGCCCTTCTATGTGACAGGTATCAGTGTGGAGATCAGCTCCTCTGATCCGCCGCACCGCTCGCTTCTTACCGCTAATTCTGTTAAAGCCGCTGGGACTCCTAATGAGGACGAACGGCGCCGTGATGTTTGGCCCTCTGGTGTGTGAGGTTTATGTGTGGGCGGGTGTGGGAAGACATACATGCATATCTATGCACACATATACACATATTTAGCAAACGCACATTTCCACTTGATTTTACACTCCGACAAATGCACACAGGCAGTCACACACTGCCAACGGCATAAAAGAGGTGCAGAGATGGTGGAGCATTCATAACCGGCTCACAGCAGAAATAGGCCCTTTCATTTACTTGTGCTAAATGCAGCTTTTTAGTAAGTGCCAAAGCGACCAGCATCCTGCTCTCCCATTGCACTCTCCTCTGCTCTTCCTCCTCCTCCTCCTCATCGCCCCTCATTGTAATTGTCTCCTGAAAGAGCACACGGTAAATAAAGCTAATGCAATATTTCCTCTGGAGTTGGTCTTGTGATGTAGTGCCGTGTTTGGCTTGCCAGAGAACTAAGTTTTGAAATTGAACTTGGGGGCTGGTTAGATGAATAATGGCTGTGCTAAAATAGTTTCCAAGGTTATATTCAGTGAAAAGGACACACTTTCACATCTGAAGTCCATTTTCTTGTGGAAACTATACACATCTCCTGAGATGGAGGTTTTATTTTTCCTTTGCTTTAGTGATGCTGCTCGGTTATAAAGAACCGCACACATTGACAGTCTCTGTTTGATTTAGTCTGTCATCCTCTCTGGCTCTCTGTCTGTTTCTGTGTGTCAGAGCCTCTCTCACCTCCATCACCTCCATCACCTCCTTCCTCTCTCCCCAGCTGCTCCTGCACAGCTCCACCGTGCACTCCACCGTGACATCTCCTTCAGCATTTCCTCCACTCTTTACCTTGCACCAAACATCCTCTTCTCTACCTGCCATCATCTTTCTCTCATCCCTAAGTGCTGCTTTCCCCTCTCCACCCTCCCAGTCAGCTTCCCACTGCTGTCTCCATGGTGTAGTCATGGTCGCCATGGTAACTGTCAGGCAAATGGAGGGTGGCATCCAGGACTGCATTGGGTGGGTGGGTGGGTGGGGGGGGGGGGGGGGGGGGGGGGCGAGGTAAAGGTACCACTGGAGTATGTTGAAAGGGTTTGGCAACGGCACAGTGAGGCAGCGTATTAGCACAAATCACCAAAAGCTCTCTTTCACACACACACACACCACACACACACACACACACACACACACACACACACACACACACACACACACACACACACACACACATGCATGCAGTGCACATACATACTCACATTCATACAGTACCACCCACTTACAGTATCAACGTACACCCCCCCCCCCCCTCTCTCACACACACACACACACACACACACACACTCAAAGGATCTCTCAGTGCAGCAGCATTAGAGTCGAGAGGCTTATCACTGGAAATTGGGCTTTAAGACGACCTGTGGATTCCCATACAAACAGAGGGAACTAATGTAAAATTGGCTTTGATGGAGAGGAAAATGCAACATGTGATTTCATGAACTGAGACTGCATCAGAAACTGAAAGTGAGTCATTTTTGCCGGAATACAGTGAAGAGAGAGGAAAGTGCCGATTACCTACCTGAGGAAAACTCCAAGCTATTGTTTTATTTAATAAACGCTATTGTTTTATTCACCGATCTCTCAGGCTCTGTCTCCTTCTTCCTCCATCTGCAGCCTTTAATCTCAGTATGCAGCTGAGCTCCCTATGAGGAGATGTTAGATTACTTTGGACAGCTTGGTCAATGAAGGTAGAAGATGAGAAACACAAGCAAGAGATAAAAAATAAACAGTCGCTGGTGATGGGGAAAGGGAGGAAGGGAGGGAAGGGAGAGGCAGGCTGCGGTAAAAAGCTCCATAAGAGGACAGTAAACACACAGCACAGCAGAGATGGATGGCATGAGTCCTCACACAAGCAACTAGGACATGGCAGCAGGAAGGTAGGAAGACAAGTGTGCACAGAAGCAACCAGACGGTCGACAGAATATCCAGGAATGTTTCAGACATAATAACAACAATAACTTTATTTATGTAGCACCTTTAAAAACAAAGTGCTTTGACAGACCGAGCAGCAAAAACAAGACAATAACAACAGAAAGCTCAGTGACACAGATATAGATAGATATGATCAAAATAAACTGAGAAACAAAACAAATTCATTAAATAAAGAAATTCAGCAAAATAAGAAAAATAAAACAGTCTGTAAAAATGTGTTTTTAGAAGTGATTGAAGGGAGATGAGTGATTCTGCCTTATCTGCTCGTGCAGCTCGTTCCAAAGCCGAGTGGCCCTGATGACTGAAGGGTCAACATTTCCTCTATATATGTTGGGGCCAAACCCGCATAAGTGCTTTAAAAGTGATCAGTCAAATCTTAAAACCAATCCTAAAACGAACAGGGAGCCAGTGAAGAGAAGCAGGATTAGGCTGCCTGGTTCTGAACCGTTGGAGGCGTGTTAATAGGTGTTTGTCAGCAAGCCAATCAGTCATAATTCATAATTCCGTCCTCATGCCATCTGAATGAATGTGATTTGAAGCTTGTATACTCTTGTGTTGATGCACTGCAAACCCAATAAGCAGCTTGTGCCGCGCGTTCTCATCGGCGGGTCAAACAGCGCTGCTTCGTCGGCTCACCGACGTCACAGCCCGTCACAGGCGGACATGGGGAGGCCAGGCAGCCCACTGCAGGACCCAGCGTGCCTCGGACTGCATTCATTAAACCCAGCAGCTTCCCAAAGGCATGTGAGAAGGTGTTTGATGTGTTTGTTTGCGCTTTGGAACTTAACGGCCATGAAAATTAGAAAATAACATTTGTATCTCCTGATTCATGGTTTCACTGACACAGGTCTCTCTCTCCGGCTCTCTCTCGCTTGTTGAGCCAGAGTCCAGGGCACATTTTGAATGCTCACAACAGCAACTGACCATGTGATACGGATCATAATTGGAGTAACGTAAAAATAATATAGACTAATACAGTAAGTGGTCACTTTGATAGTATCCAAGCTAAGAGGACGAGCAGCAGACAGACGACCAACAGCATCACACAAAGAAATCAACTTTTCAGAGAAAATGAATCCACCTCGATAGCACTGAAGTCAGGTGTGAGACAAGAGAAGGAAAATGAGCGAGCTGTGCTGCTCAGAATACAGAGCGAAGCAAATGGAAGTCTTTGGTCAATCACAGTCTACGTTGAGGGAGTAACTGCTCCACGGCGACAGGTTAGACTCCATCTCCTTCACTTCTGTCTGCCAGAGAAGACGATGAGTTTAGAGTTAAACTGAGACTCCTGTTATTATCTGTGAGGGCTGCACTGAGACGAGCGGCCAGCTTCCCCAATTGTGAAAGTGAGTGCATTGAATAAAGATTTTTAATAAACATTAGTATGTGTACCATGGCGCAGTAGCTGTTTCAATCCATTTCCAGTTCCAAGCAGTTAGATGATAATGATTGAGGTGATGTGTGTGTGTGTGTGTGTGTGTGTGTGTGTGTGTGTGTGTGTTGTGTTTACGTAACTACTGAATATGTGCGTTTCTTAGCTTGAGCACACACATTTTGCTCTCTGCAGAGTTTTGGGGATAGAAAGGATTTGTGTGGCTGTGTGGTTCACATAAAGCTTCAGCGTTTTGCATATGTATCTGCACATTTTTGTACTTTTTTTGTGACAACTGCCTGCACACTTGTGCTTCTTGAGTGTTTCTGGTTGTTTAACTTTTCTTAGTAGTTTTGTATGCCAGCATGCATGAATGACTGTATCGATGTGTGTGTGTGTGTGTGTGTGTGTGTGTGTGTGTGTGCGTGTGTGTGTGTGTGTGCGTGTGTGTGCGTGCATACGTGCGTGCGTACATTCGTGTGTGAGTGAGGATAGGGAATGAGCAGTCTGTCATGCCTGAGAGGGAGCCAAGCCTGTTTAAATTGCCTTCTGGCTTCCAAGCCTCTCATCTGCAAACTGGCACCTCTTGTTCGTTCTCTCTCTCTCTCTCTCTCTCTCTCTCTCTCTCTCTCTCTCTCTCTCTCTCTCGCTCTCTCTCTCTGCTTTGTATGTCCGCCTCTGTCTTTCCTCCTATTTTGTATGTATGCCTCTATTCTGTCCTCCCCCGCTTCTTTTCTTTTCTCCCTTCTCTCTTCCTTTCTCTGTTTCCCCTTCACTGTCAGTTTCTGTCAGTTTTCCGCCATCATGCACCTCTGTACCGAAAACGATGACACTATCACCTTTCCTCTGCAAACACACGCACGTGCACACACGCACATGCACACACGCACATGCACACACTCACAAACAGGTGCTGTCAAATAGGGCAGTCGAACCCAAGAGACTCTTAGTCGACTCTGTCAACCGATCAATGAGTGATTTAATGCATATCTGGCATGAAAAGAAGAAGACACCGTTCTAGATCTTGTGTTTTCCCGAGATGAGTTTAAAAGTTACTTGGATAAAAGTCATAAAGAATGACCAAAAGCATAAAACAATGACTAAATGACGAAAGAAAAGCCAAACTGATCTACTAAGTGGGGCCGCCCTGTCGGATCATACTGTGATCCTTTGGCTGCAGCTCAACTCTAAATTGCACAACATCATAGATACGGCATGCCCACTTGTTGCCCAAACTTCATTTGTAATGCAGTACCAGCCTGACAGCTATTTACATATCAAACATGTTGCAATTACACTGGAAAGTGTAAAGAGCTGCTAAAAGCAGTGCTCGATCCTCCATCCTATTCATCAGACAGACTTTTGAACAGCATGTGCTGTCCCCTATTCAGCCTATATGTGTGTGAGGAAAGTGTGTGTGTGTGTGTGTGTGTGTGTGTGTGTGTGTGTGCGCATGCACATCTGTTGATTCGCCACTAATAACCCCCAGTTGTTTGTCCTTCAGTGTAATGGCCTCCATAAATCACATCATATTCTTCTAAGAGATTGTCCGCTGGGCCCTTCGCTCCCTCTCATCTAGCCTTGTGTCTCCCCCTTCTGTTCCTCCCACACCTCACACAGTCTCAGTTTTTTACCTAAACCCCCCCACCAAACACACACACACACACACACACACACACACACACACGCACACTCACGGTCTCATATGAGGCTTGATCGAGCCTTGTTGCTTTGAGGCCTTTTTGTTCATCAGTTTGTCTGCTTTCCTGCACCCATTGATTGTCACATTGTTTGTTTGATGTTTGATTGGTTGAAAACAGTTTGCTTCAGGATCCTGCAAAGAGTGTGTGTGTGTGTGTGTGTGTGTGTGTGTGTGTGTGTGTGTGTGTGTGTGTGTGTGTGTGTGTGTGTGTGTGTGTGTGTGTGTGTGTGTATGTGGTGGTGGAGGGTATTCATGATTGTCCTTGAATACTTTAGCGTGACACAGAATTCTGAGTGGTTTAAAAGCTTCATGCTGGTTTAGCAAGGTTGTTGCTCACACTGAGTAGTTTCCTCTCTTTCCTTTTCTTTCTCTCTCTCCGATCTCTCTCTCTTCATCTCTGTCACACACACACACACACACACACACACACACACACACACACACACACACACTCACACATCTCTGTACGTCTTTGTCCCTTACTGTGAACTCCTTATCCAGAACTTCTTTGTACAAGAGACTTGCTCCTGCACACACACACACACACACACCTACTCACAGGTCTGACATGAATTCATTCACAACCTAATGCTATTACTCAACCTATTCAGGATACCTTATCTGTTGAACTGCACCCACAAACACAAAGAAGACACGCACACACACACACACACACACACACACTGACACGAGATAAGCACATTTACAGTTTCACATACGCACACCGAGTACCTTCTACACTTCAAAGTGGGGCAGCCTACCTCTCCAGCAGGCAGTCACTCTGGTTACCGCATTGGAACCTGGACAAAGAAATGTTGACTGAACCTGAACATATTCTCTCAAACACACGTAAACCCGACAGCGGAGACGAGGGCGAGGCGTCGGAGGAACCATTGAGGAAAGCAAACGATTCAAAAAGGGGAACAAGCGGGACGACAAACCCACCCGATCCTGTTTCACTCACCTTTCATTCCTCAGAGGCTTCAGCTGGCTTTGCCGTCTAGTGAGACTTTTTGTCATCAACATTTAAATGTCTTAATTTAAATACTCTGACAAATATTTATAAGAAATGTTAATCGATTAGTTGCTCAAATCAGACCTGAATTGCCAGTTAAGTTTGTTCCTGATGTGATTATTGATGATCGCGTGACATCACACAGCTTCTCTTTATTCTGTTTTATTCATGCACTTGTAGTACAGAGCGGCACAAGGTGCAGAGCGGCACACTACAGAGCGGCACACGGTACAGAGCGGCACACTACAGAGCGGCACACTACAGAGCGGCACACTACAGAGCGGCACACGGTGCAGAGCAGCCGCCCGTCTAAACTTCTTTAACAGCCTAAGTGTTGTACAAAGCTCACGTTTGTGCTTTCACTGACATCTAATATGGTAATCAGATCATGAATGAAATGAAAAACAACACTTCTGTTTGTAGACTTCAGAGAGTTGTGTCTTTGTGACGTCACATCAGCCTTTCATCTCCGAGGCTGCACCTCTCGGGGATGTTACTCTGAGCGCAGCTCGGCCAGTTTGATGTTAGCGAGCCGCTCAGCGACAGCACTGCTGCTTTGGCTTTCTCTACATTATTTGTGCAAGGAGCACAAATGTTTTCGTCACTTATGATAATTGTTCATCACTCACTTCACCAGATCTGTGAAACTGAAGCAGCTTCTCTGAATCTGACTGAATGAGTTCTTGATCACATCCCGAGCAGCACTTCAGCACATTGGAATCACGCATGTAATGTAACCGTCATAATCCGAAACTATAAACACAACTAAAGAACTGAATGCGTGATATCGTCTTTGTTCTTTTGTTTATTTGCTGTTTCTCTTTAAAATCACAAACTAAAACATTTCAAACAGCAAAAACAAACTGCTGCCTGTTCCCCTTCATATCCAACATATCCAACATATCCAACATATCCAACATATCAAACATATCAAACATATCCAACATATCCAACATATCCAACATATCAAACATATCCAACATATCCAACATATCCAACATATCAAACATATCCAACATATCAAACATATCAAACATATCCAACATATCCAACATATCAAACATGATCAGATATGTAAAGAAGTCTGTTTAGCCTTCGCTCCTCATATTCTCTCGGGAGATTTTATGAATCAATGTCCCAGAAACAGGTTGTAAGCAACACAGCAGACCATGGAGCGAACTCAAGTATAAATACAGCTGTGTTTGAAGCACCACTGCCTCCTCGCAGTAAATGGGTCATGTCTCAATATTTCTTAAAGTTTCAAATGATTGCAGCGCCTTGCCTTGTTGAACTCTCCCTTTGTGTAAGGTGGAGCTGTCTGGGCAAGTGGAAATAAGAAGTATATGGTAAAAAAACCTTTCTCATGTTGTTCTGTGTGACTTTCTCTCCCTTTCTTTGAGCCACGCTAATGCTGTCTCTGGGGATGGGAAGACACCGAAATATCTCATGACATTTTGTACAAGAATTCATGGTTTATAAAGGATGAAGAGTGCTCACTTTGGTGATCCCTTGACTTCTCCTCAAGTGTTGTACTTTGCTCCACAGCTGTGAGAGAATGGAACAGAAGAAAGGAGATAAATCAGCAGCTGCACCAGATGTGCAGCTGCTGATGCAGCCGCATGAGGGCGGAGCTCCAGAGAGGAGACACTCTGCTTAGCCGACACTCACTGGCCGAGTGTCGGTGGGTACGAGGGGGTCTGGAGCAGCGGCTGCAGCCGGGCCTAGAAGCTTGTACGACCAACGTGGTGTGAAACTGTGCTGCTTTGAGGCAACAGTCACTGAGGCGCTTGTACTGTTCATGTCCATGTTGTCTACTGTTGATTCTATCAGAAGCATCAGGTTATTTACTCTACGTAGTTAAATATCTCTTGTTTCGCCCGTCGTGGTGTCCGTAGCTGCTTGTATTCTTTGTTGGTCATTATTCTGAGGAACTGGAGAAGTTCGTTGTATATTTATAATTGATGATCAGCGTAAGCACCGGCTGCTTATTGGAAAGTAAAGGTTCACGTTTAATTTAATTATGTTGTAGCCTTACGATGTTCTTTAATTAAACAATAATATCGTATATAATCCCAACGTATAGGGCGACAATTATTATTTATTTATTTTAATATACGAATGTATCAATTATTCTCAAAATCTTTTATTTTGTATAAAATAATGTCTAGTTAATATCTTAATGTTTTAGTAACTCATCTTCTCTTAAAAACAGACAAATGTAACAAGACAGACCCGAATGATCAGATCCTGACAAGAGAAACACTGGACCTGGAATCAAAAGTATTGCTGAGATTCATTTAAATAGGTTTTTACTTCAGTACTTGAGTTAAATACATGTTTATTAAACGGATTTATTTCATCACTGAAGTAATAATCAGATAATCACGAGCAAATGTATTTTTGCATCGGCGGTATGGAAGGACAGTGTGTAGTGTTGATCTTCTCACTCATGGCTGTTAGAGATAGAATAGATGAAGATGATGATGATGGGATGCTTTTAGACTCAGACGTGTTTGTGCCAGAGGTGCATAGCAGTCATATTGCCAGTTAAGATGAGTTGGTAAGCTATTTCCACTTTGCAGCGCTTACAGAGCAGCGTATTGGATGGAGGGCGAGATGTTGTAACTGCAGCTTGTTCTCCTGGATCCATCCTTTCACAGCGTGCAACCAGTCGGTCGACAAGCCAACACAAGGTACGCAAATCAACGTATTGTTGTGATTGATGACGTTGAAGAATTGTACCAGCCCTATCAGAAGCAATGTTCACTTTAACCTACCTCCCTCTCTACTTCTATTCCAGTTATGCTTTACACGATTCATTTCATTTTGACTTCAGTAAGACATCTTTAAAGTAACAGTGATTTTACTTGGTAACAATATTCTGGTAGGCTCGCCACCTCCTGTAAACATGACATCGTCTCAACATCAGCATGCATTGACACTGAGAGTGTGTGAGCATGCTGATGATAGTCTAGTATTGAGTTCAAAGCACTGCTTTGTGTCGGTACAGCCTCCCAGCCGCTAGTGTGGCTGTAGACATGTAATGGCCCGATGCAACACACTTCATCTTAAAGAACTCTTCGCTCTCTGTTGAGCGACTCTGCTCTGATTTCTTTAGGTAGAAAAAGCAAGATAGGAAAAGAGCAATAAATAAGCAATGTGTCCTTGGACTAATGTATTCGATCAGCAAGTTGGCTCGTGCAGCTGCCATGGCTTTAACTTTGGAATATTTCAACCTACTGTTTAATATATCCATGTTCTTTGTGCATTGTGACCGGGTCAAAGTTCAGTGTCAGGTCAGCAACCAGCCCTCTAACAGCTGTCAGTGTTCTCCTTCCCCTCCTCGTGCTGTGTTTCCATTGCTCCCTTGCCTCAGCAACAACAACATCGTCAACATAAAATGCACGCAACATCTGAACTATCAAATATTTATACAATATTACTGTATTCAGGACGCCTTAAGCCAACAAGACTATGCATCTTCGTGGGAAACGTTTACCGCTTTGTCATTTTTACTATGCTCTACAATGGCTGAGGTGCAAGGCAGCATCGCTGCTTATTGTCCATATGTGGATTGACTAGCTGTAAATCCGCTGTAGAGAATATGCACGAGCATCCAGTATGCATGTTCTGGGAGTATTAAAGTAAAGGGATAAAACGGGTAAAATAGGCGGCGACGTGAGGGGAGGAGAGGGAGGACAGTGAGTTTATGAATCCTGCTTTAATGGCACCACATTATTCACAAGTCCTCCAGGCCAAATCCAGCTGCTCACTCGGAGCCTCTTGCTTGCACTCACTATTATTTTCCCTCTCTCTTTTCCCTTTGCTCTCGTTCTCCTTCTCCATTGCCCTGACGCACATTCTTGTTTTTTCCCTCTATGTTCAAAAGCTGCTCCAACCCACCTCTCTCTCTCTACCTCTCTATCTCTCCCCCTCCCTCCCGCTCTGTCTTTCCCTTAATCCCATCCACAGTAGTTGAGTGACAAACCTAATTGGAGTGCAGAGAGGGTCCAGTGGGAAGCCAGACATGAAGCAAAAGAGACACTCACTTCTGTAAAGAAACATGCAACACATAGAGCCAGAGACAGTGATGGCCAGTCAAATAGACTGGTGGGAGAGAAGCAATCAAAGCAGATTGAAAGCGTGATGTGTGTGTGTGTGTGTGTGTGTGTGTGTGTGTGTGTGTGTGTGTGTGTGTGTGTGTGTGTGTGTGTGTGTGTGAGAGAGAGACAGAGTCTGCGAGTGACACCTTGTTTAGAGCTGAAATGTCATGTTCCTAAAGTAAACTATGTCTCCGCGGTTGGATTGCTTAGTTCTGCGTGAAATCCAACCCTACCTACAAGCTTTAGTGACTCCTAACAACTGTTGCTGCAGTGAACTAGTGAACCAGTGCACCAGTGCACCAGTGCACCAGTGAACCAGTGCAGCAGTGAACCAGTGCAGCAGTGAACCAGTGCACCAGTGAACCAGTGCACCAGTGCACCAGTGAACCAGTGCACCAGTGAACCAGTGTACCAGTGAACCAGTGCAGCAGTGAACCAGTGCACCAGTGAACCAGTGTACCAGTGAACCAGTGCACCAGTGAACCAGTGAACCAGTGTACCAGTGCACCAGTGAACCAGTGCACCAGTGAACCAGTGAACCAGTGCACCAGTGCACCAGTGTACCAGTGTACCAGTGAACCGGTGCACCGGTGCACCAGTGAACCAGTGCAAGTACAGATATTTTGTGTATTCATCCCTTCTTCCAAACGTTGACATGAAATGCTGTTGGAATTGCAGACTGATTGAACAAATCTGGCAGAATATTGCATTTGGCTGGAAAAACATTTCAGGTTTGACACATAGATTTCCAATAAGTACATCTGCACCTTCAGTGAAAAAGTTAGACTTTTTCACTTTAGACTTTTAGATGTTTGAACTTTTAAAGCTAAAGATCCAGCCTAGTATCCCAAGTAATTACATTCATATTGGATGATTCTTCACCTCACAATCTACATCCAATGCCAGCAAGGCAAACAGGAAGCAGGTAGTAAGTGAGTACAGGTCGTGTTGGTAGACGAGCATGTAGTTCATGCGTCAGGCCCGACTTTGCATCCTGTCACACATGAACAATTAATACTTGTCTTTCAACCGTAAACACAACCTTTGACTTGAACAGTCTGAACCTTACCCATACAGTAATGCATGCTCAAACATCGTTATTGGGCGGCTGTAGCTCAGAGTTGGAGCCGGTCGGCCATCCATCAGAAGGTGAGGTTTGATTCCCGGCTCCTCCGGTCCGTATCCATGTGTCCTTGGGCAAGACACTTAATCCCAAAGTGCTCCCATTAATGTAGCAATAGGTTTGAAAGTACAAATCTATTTATTTACCATTATAAGCAAAAACGTTGGCATTGAAGGTTAAATAAACATGGTTATTAAACATGTTCAAGGTTTTTTTGAGAATCATCCAATATGGTCTCTGTCAGTATGTGAGCATGGCAGGCAGATACTCAGATAGTATGTGTTATTGACTCATCTCTCTCATGCCATTTTCATTCTCAGGTAAACCATCATTTCACTGCAAATGGGCTTTAGTTGCTGAAGCCCATTTGCAGCTGGTCCTCAAATCTTTTTTTCAAACATGCAGAGGTTGAGTACCTCAGTATACAACACTGGTCCTCACGCCAATGACTTCAGTGCTGATTCAAACTGTCTTCACTTCTGTTGTTGAGCTCAGGACAGAACTAGGTTGTTTTCGTTTGTTTGGACATTGGCTGTACAGATATGAATAGTGATGACACGGCACAAAAATCACACTCACAAAGCATGAGATCCAGGATCGGGAACATTTCAATTGCTTCTCTACGGCTCTCAACATGGCGATCGGGTCGGGTGCAGTCCTAAAAACTCGACATATTCAATCACAGAATAGCTCAGCAGCATCATAGTTAACTGATGATTGTGATTTTAGCACTAGTGGTCTTTCAGAAAGCTTTCAACCAGGAAGTAACGTACTGGGTATCCCAGTTCAGATGAGATTGTGATCCCAGTCACCAATGAGGGAAGTTCCACAGCTGATATCTACTGATTTGTTCAGTATAGTCTGCATGAGTTTGTACCTCCAGTGGGAAGGTGGTGCGTGCGGTCAGGACAACACACTCTGACCAAAGCCGTTCACACCACACAGTCCTTCACTGTGCAGGAAGTACAGCTTGAGTTTGAGCCGCCTGACTGCGGGGGAACACTAATCTGCCAGTGACCGTCTCTTCTTCATCATGTTTTAGCTTTCAGATACATTGATTCTTGTCTGTATGAGTAAAATGATTTCAATGATTACATGATTCAGTTATTAAAACATGTTATTTCCACATTATCTTTTCAATCTACTAAAAGAGCTCATAGTGAACAGCTGATTTATTTGGTTCTTTTCTAATAATGTTTTCAGTCTTTACGATGTTTGGGTATGAAACCTACACAATGTGTCTGAATGCGAGAGGCTTTCATTATGTGTGTACAGTGACGATCGATTTTGTTTTTGCATATTCGTGACAGACAAGCAATGACAAATATATCTCTGCTCTGAAAAGCGTGAATTGGGAACATTTACAGTCAATGGCACACGTTGAGTATGAGAGCGCCTCAGGCCTCAGCTGTGTAGGTTTCCTCTTTGCATTTATATTAAAGACACACACACACGTTGCCCCCTGGAAATGCAAACCCAAACAGTACCCTCCATCCCCCAAAACAAAAGAGCTGAATCAATGGCTGATGATTAAAGCTGAACTAAAGTCCCATCAAACAAGACCAATATATTCTGACAACGCTCTCCACTCAGGCTGCCTGAGAACACAGGAGTCTGTGCGTCAGTGGGATTTAAGCAGCTAAAGTCATTGAAAGATAAATGAAAAGAGCCATCGAAAGATGTTTAATGAAATAATTAGCTGTCAAAAGGCAGGCAGTGAAGCTGGCAAGAAATCCATCACCAGGAAGGGTAAAATCCCCCGGTTTATGTTATAATCCAAGCTTCCAGGGGCCTGGGTGATACGGGACATTTCTTATTTTTCTTTGACTGCATCGGCTGGATTAATTGACAGCTTGTCACAGGAGTGTAAGCTGTTTGGGGCGGCTGGAAAGTCAGGACCTAACTGTGGCTTAGAGGTGCAAGATCCGAGATTGGGAGTATGTCTTTTGCCTCTCGACGGCTCTCGACATGAGCCGGTGGCTCCTAGCTAAGGCTGCTAACAGCACTAACGGTACAAACTGCGGCTAAAATGGTGACAGAGCTAACGGTGTTTACCTGAGGAGGAACCTGGAGGTTGGTGCTCTTCTTCCGTGACGACGCTGTCAGTTGGGATGGCATTATCAGCTGCATGCACTGAAAGCACGCTGGACCGGGACTGCTATGTCTGCAAGGATATCCTGTCTTATCCTCTGCTCAGGATAACACATTACTCCACTATATCCTTACACAGCAAATTGCTGTTTGCTGCTATATTAATGTTCAGCTGAATAAAGCTCCTTTGAAAGCCCAATATTAGCACAGCTAACTAGCGCAGCTAATATTGGGGCCAGAGCTGTAACCCCACATGAGACCAGTGTGTCTGATTCTGTGTTCTGTAGGTGAACATTTTGACTCGGTTCAACGCAGCCTAAAGTATCGCACATCTGAGGTGGTAGTGTTGGAATTGAATAAGTATTACTCGTCGTGTATAGTTGCAACCATCAATAATATTGTTTTGTCCGGTTTGCTGTCTGAGTAAATGCTTCCTAACCTTTGGAAGACTCACATTCTGCTCTGCATATACTCTCCTTCCTTCAACTTGGTTTCATTTCTCTGGGTTTTGAGGGTGAGTGGTAAATTCAAAGCCCAGGAAAACCTCCTTTAGCCTTTTGAAGTTCCCAGACCTGTTTGCGTGAAATCAATCGCAGGCACCTATTTTCCAATGCCTCACTTCAAAGTGCTGCCCCGTCCCACTGCTGCTGCTAAGGCCTCCTTCGATCCCATCAGGGAGAGATAGGTGCCTCTCAACTCTGAAGTAAGATTCTGCTCTGTGATTACACTTCCCCTAGTTGAGGAATTGTTAATGGAACATAAAAATAACTGACCCTGAAACGATGGATGGTAGGCTGCATTATTTAACTGCTCCTACCACGGCCTCCAGGGAGGGAAGGATGGAGGGGAGATAAGAGCGGGTGAGGGAGTAGCAACTGAACAAAGGAAAGATGGCAGAAGAGTGCATACATGGGAGTCTCGGCGAGACATTTTACGGCTGTGTTCGGTAGTGAAACTTTGCTTCTTGCAAGATAAAAAAACAGTTTTGCAGCTGTGCAATGTCCTTGTCTGAAACTTCCAACCTCCTCCTGCTCGATTATAGTAATTATTTAAGGGTCACACATCCTGATGTTGTTGTAATTGGTCTCCTGTGTGTAGATGAAGTGCCTCAAGGCTCTGGATCTCCGTGTCTGCATGTGTTACTGTGCCAGCAGGTGCTGTGGGAGCAGAAGAGGTGTAAAAAAACCAAAAGGAACAACAATAGCTGGACGGAACGGGTTCACCGAGAATCATTCCCACCGTCGATGTAAAAGCTATTTCACGTCTGTTTCATGAATTATTCACGGAAAGGCTCTTTTGTGTTCCCCACAACAAAAACAATGGAGAGAAATGAGGAGAAGTGGAGGAAAGATGGTGTCTGTGTGAGAGTGTGTGTGTACCTCATTATCAACAACACATTATTCCTTATTTACTGCATTTACATGAACACTGTAGTCCCTGTTAAGTCTTACATGTGTTCATGTTTTGAATAGAACATCACAAACTGAGATTTTTACATATTCTACGTACATCACATATAAGGTGCTTAGAATCCTCAAAGACGGTCTCACTTAATTATGAATGAGTGAACTGCAGGTAATATCAGTATCTGATGTCCTGGTGTTATGGCCACATGTACTGGCCCCTCCCCCAGCCTGCTTATGTCCTAAAATGACCTTGATTGCAAAAAAAAAAACAAGACTTATTAAGTAATTTACGATGAAATATGAATGGGTGAAAGATATGCACTCATGTCACATCCATGCATTAAATCACATGTGCACATAGGCACAGTACGTTATTACCATTCAGAGCAGGACGGTGCTGGCCATGATACAGGACATCAGCTGTCCAGCACCTACAAGGCACCTATTCTACAAGTCCCAGGAGACATGGGTTGAATCAGTCTCAGGACACATGGGTTGGATCAGTCTCAGGACACATGGGTTGAATCAGTCTCAGGACACATGGGTTGAATCAGTCTCAGGACACATGGGTTGAATCAGTCTCAGGACACATGGGTTGGATCAGCCTCAGGACACATGGGTTGAATCAGTCTCAGGACACATGGGTTGAATCAGTCTCAGGACACATGGGTTGAATCAGTCTCAGGACACATGGGTTGGATCAGTCTCAGGACACATGGGTTGAATCAGTCTCAGGACACATGGGTTGGATCAGTCTCAGGACACATGGTTGGATCAGCCTCATACGGACTGCTTCTCCTGCTCTGAAGGGAAACCTTACCGTCTGCTGCTCTCTCCAGGCTGCTTGTCCACCAGGGAGCCTCATTCACATGCTGGACGTTGCTCCTCTTGCGTCCTTGCCCTCCACCTTTCCAATTAACTTGACTCCCCTTGCTTTTCATCAAAGGGATTCAATGTGTGTCTCTGGACATGATGTGGGTTTCTCTGTGTCCATCTGTGTCTTCACTTGTCTTGGCTTCTACATGTCTGCTGCTCTGTCTTGTTGCTCCTAGCGCTCTCCCTCTCTCCTTCTGTGTGCCGTCTATCTTCCTCTGTGGGTTTTGGACTTTAGACGTTCACTTCTGTGATTTGTGTTTCTCTCAGTCTCTCTCCCTTTTTGCTCTCCCATCATATTTGGCTGCACCTAAGCATGAAATCACATCAGCTATCTATTGAACCTCGGACATCAATATGACACACAAAGACATGCAGAGGGATTTATTTATTCCTAATGAATTTAGAACAGCCGTCTGGCACAGTGAGATGCGTAAAAGGCTTAAGAGAACGAGAGAACAATCTATTTCATCTCAGGTGTGTGTTTTGTCATTACTGAATACAAAGTTATATTTAAATAATTAAAAAGACGATTCCACGTCTACTTGTGTTTAGCACCACTGTCTTTAAAAACAACAACTATTGTTTCAGTTTGTGTTTGAGTATTACTGACACTGATGAACATAATATGAAGACAGAATCTGAGAGACGGACAGATGTTTCCCTCCTGGAGCTGGTGGAGAACAAATCAGAGCTCAAAGGGGATTTGGGGTTTCGTCATGTCACCAGAAACACAACTCGTGCTGATGTTGCTCCGCGTCTTCCCTAAAACTGTTTGGTAACACTTCACAAGGTGATGATGTAACTGTGTTGTGTTTACAGCTTGTTCTGCTGTAAGTGGCCAAAATAATCAGCTTTACCATCAAGAAAATTGCAACATCCCACAAAAACACATTGTTGTGCATGCGCTGTTTGTCTGTAAGTCTATTCTGTATTCATGTGGGCGTGTTCCCATTCTTCATGCACTTACTACATTAATCTTTAACTTCCTACCTGTAAGTCACAAAGGCTGCCATCACAGGCTGACGCATCTCTACAGCAGGTCCAGAATACGTCTGACATGTGGTGCAAAATATGACCATTAGTATTTTTCACTTCTATGTCAGACCTTTGATAATAAAACATAACCGGTATACATTGTTATTAGTAAGTCTGAATGTGCAAAACACATACAATCCACATAAACACACTGGGAAAGTTTACAAGACGTTTCAAGGCAAAGGCATGCAAGAGCCTGCAGGGACAGAGTCACATAATGAGACAAGTCTGAATGTGAGAATCTGACAACGGAATCCATCAGAGCATTCTCAAGGCCCATCTCAGCCTTCCTCCCTTCTCTCTGACTATCTCTGACTCTGTGCCCTTATCTTCTGCTGCTCGCACACACACAGTTTATCTCATCACGAAACCAAAAATCGACTGAAACTTCTGAAGGTTGTGCCATCGCAGACTCCCCCACATGATCCGTTGCGTGTGCACATGTGTGAACTTGTGTATGTGCATAAACACAGTCCGTCAGCCATGCATGGCCTGATTGCAGTATCTGAGGCGGGGACACGGCGATGTGAAGCGCTAATTTGATTTGTGTTGGTGGCTCTCTGAGAATGGCTTGATGGAACTGATGCAATTAGTGGTAACACAATCGTTGTGTGTGTGTGTGTGTGTGTGTGCATTGCAGTCATGTACTCTTATGTTCTCTCGTGTGTGGTTGTGGGTTTTTATACTGCACTATTTATGTGTTCAAAGTGGTGTGTTTTCTGCACGTTGGTTATGTGAGAAAGAGAGAGTGCAGGAAGGAGAGCGAGTCTCAACACCCAAATAAAGTTTGCAGTCAAGTGGCAAAGTAAACATGGTTGATATCCTGTCTTAATTGATTTGTTTGTGTTTGTTGATTGAGACGAGAGAAGCAGCCATGGAGTGTAAATGTTCAAATTATGAAAAGCAGACTGCATAATTACATCTCTGAGTATTTCCCTATGGGGGAAGTAAAGAGAGGCAGAGGAACAGAAAGCGAGAGAAGACGGATACAGAATGTGACAGAAAGCGTCCTAACAAACCACCGAGTGAATGAGGAAATAAAACTTGATGAGGGAGATTTCAATCACTACATATCAAGGCTTTGTGTCTCGCACTACCCTGGAGACTAATGGATTAGATCTAAACACTGGATTAAATCAACGTGCATCCTGGGATTAGGATTATGCGGGTGGGTTCTGAGAGATTTATGGCATGTTGCATAATGGATTTACAAGATTTTAACAGGTTTAAACTAGTATATTGAGATCCCGAGGGGAGCAGAAAAGTACAGTCGACTAAGGGAGGAGAGGCAACACAGCATGAAGAGTGAATTATTTTTAATCCGTCCTTTGAAGGTATGCACGTAGCCCCTCTCACATGTCAGGTTGAGGGATATTCTGAAAGAATTTACATTTGGACTTGCATTTTATGGAAAATGTAATTTAGTCGAGGCAATGATTAATGTATCATTTCATATTGGAATAGCAGAATGCCACCGAGGTGCCCAAGAGGGTCAGGCAGTGTTGTATTGGTTACAAATTGTTTTACTAACAAGCAAACAAAGAAGAGGGAAAACAAGGAGGCGGCTCGACTCAGGGAGAGACAGGCACGCATATAAATACAGCTTTAGGTTACGCATGGTCACCCTCGCTCTATGAACACAGGCACAGCCCTCTATCAGACAGAAACACATCTCATGCAACAGGTGCTCTGGGCTCAACTCTGTCCCGAGCTCATACAAGTTTCGAATTTTCAAGTCGGTTTTAACTTCTAATTCAATTTAGTTTTCAGAGTGTGTTTTTTTAGGGTTAGGTTGTAATGTATAATGTCCCAGAAGTATGTAGTTAAATATACATGCAAAATAATACATGGTTGGAGAACTCTGACGAGATGGCCATAATGTTTAAATATTTTGATCTGGTAAGAACTTCAGTACGCTTTCCTATTTCCACACTCAGAAGAAATCTGGTTGCCTACAATTGAATCCGGACCCCAGTTGGTTAACATTGGACCTGAACTACTACAATATTTAAATCATGTTCTTGTTATTAAATTCTACAAGATGAAAATGTTTCCACCATCTGCTTTTACAGTTAGTATCGCGCTACAGTGCACAGTCTATCCGATGCAGTTCTATGGCTTCAGTGTTTGTCTTCCATACGTTGCTGCTAAATGATTAGCACGGCTGCTATAGAACAATATTCCCAAAAGCAATACACTTGCTATCTCTACTGTAAGCAGCCAGAGTCAAAGACAAACGAAGAGTATATAAGAATCACCCCGAGACATTGCCACTGTTTAGCAGCCTGTTATTGGTGGTTTGGAAGCCTGGGGGGGGGGGGCAGGCAGAGGAGGGGGGGCTGAAGTGAAGATATGTTGTGAACAACACACTCATGTGTCGACGGATTAGCTGTTTTTAGATGAGCTAGACAGAGGAGATGTGGCACTGTACTGTAGCTCGGTGCGCTTTATGTGGAGTGAGTCTGACTCCATTCCGAAAAATAGCCTTTTAATTGCTACATTGTTTGTCAGCAGCAGGTTGCAACTAAGGAGCCAATTTCACCTTTTGTGTTCTCATTAATTAGGCAGCGAACACACCAGACATAATTATGTTTTAATAAAAATTACACTCCTGGAATGTGCTGCTGGTGTTCTTTACCACTTTTTTGGAAGAAGGAAACAACGGTCAAAACTGCTTATGTTTCAGTACCAGTAAGAGGATGTAGAAAAGTAGCCGACCCCACACCAAGTAGCTTTGTGGGGTTTGTGGGGTTTGTTACCTTTTAGGGCTTTATATGTATTTTAGAATAAGGAAATTAGTTTGCTTGTAAATTTCAAAATAGTGTTGAAAACTAACAATAAATGACATGATATGATATTTTTACCAAATCGCCCACCTATCGGGCTTTACTGTGAAGAACTGGAGCATAACGGCCACTCCTAGAATCTCAAGGCTGTTAAACCGCTGCGGTTCAAAGTCACGAGGCATCAGTGTGTCACAGGCAGCATGAGGTCACGTCACTGTCACACGCGTGTCGTGATGTTAAAGGTAGAAATGTGTTTCACAGGAAGAGAAGGACATTGTATTTGGATACAAATAGATTTTTAGTCATTTTCTGCATATATTATAGGTGCACAACATGACCGTGAAAGGGCATTTTTGTTATTTCATTTTATTTGTCATGCTTATTTAATATTTTTATGAATTCTAAGAATTTTGAGGCAACAGCTGTCCCCATCTTTGTCGTGCACAGTTACCAAGGCTACAGGTGTTCACTCTTCACACACACACACACACACACAAAGCATATCCACTTACCATTTCCAAACTCTTCCCAATCCCTGTGCCCCCCCCCCCCCTCAGGCCTGAAACCCTGAACCCTCAAGGACTCGCTGACGTCACCTGGTGAGTGTTTGATTGTGAGCGGCTGTGAGGGCTTCACATGGTGTAAATATGAACGGGACAGCACTTTGCTGCAACATATCACGTTACCATGAAAACAACAACACATATGATGTATGATTGTGGATATTTTTTTTGTTCCATCTTTAACCCTTAATGTTTCTGAGTAAATGTGATATGAAAGGCTGAACACACTGATCCGTCCTCTTTGTTTACGTCTCCATGCGTCCACTGGTTACCTCGTGTTTAACGTCACATTGCAATGATTTGTGGGTAATTCCCTTTCCCACGTACAGTATTTCCACTAGCACTACACCTGCTAATGTAATATGAGATAATGGGAAAGCTGTTCCACAGCAGTGGAGAGCAAGGTCCTGAGCACTTTATGGCCACATGCTCACTGATCTAATCTCCGGTGAGCGGCTCTTGCTTGAAATGACTAAAAAAGATGCTGAGTGTTAACTCCAACGGAATATGAGCTCGTGCCAAATGCTGTGAATGTAGAGAAGATGTAAATGTAACCAGAGTGGCAGCTGGTGGTTGTGTTGGGCCACAGCCTGCAATGGACGTGCACATGCACATGCACATGCACATACACACACTGGAACCTTCAGGATTGCCGCTTTAACTATGCCGTGGTTTTGTCTTCTTATTTGTTACTTGTATACACATGAATACAAATGTGCTTCAGCATCATGGAAATGTATTCGTATGAATTTATTTGAATCCTGAATTGGGATTGTGGTTACAACAGAGGGCACAGGGGCCAATCAGAAACCTCAATTCAGCCAATTCACATTGACATGTATTTAAGTAGCATCTGACAGACCGTGTAACGTGTCAAATCCTCAACAAACCCTGAACAGTGTCTTCCCCATTGACTTCCACCTCTTCTGATATTGGATACTGTAGTAGACTAACCTGTGACTCGGTGCCTCGTGTGCATGCTCCTCTGCACGTCCTCTCTGATAATTTGTCATTAAAAAGAGGCTTTGCTCTGCTGTCACATCTCTGACAGACGCCACTTTGCTTGGCTTGCTTCGGGACTCGGTCATACTTCCCAGGGGAAATTATTCTGCTGTGAATTTCAGGGACCGGAGTCGGTTTGCTACGCTAACTTCAGTCAACCTACACTACTTGAACGTTGCTGAGAGAAAATCCTTCATCTGTAATGACATATTGCTCACTTGAAGAAATATATAACATGGTGCAAACCTCTTCTGTGGTGCAGTGCATTCATTGGTGCATTTATTTTTAGATCATTTTCGTTTATGTGTGAACAAAACTCCAGCAGAAATACAATAAACCTCACCTCTTACTGTTATAGCAGACTCTCTCTCTGTCTCTGACCCCCAGAGTGCTGTACTCCCGATGGAAGGCACAGTCTGTTCCAGGGGTATTCAATTAAAACTCAAAGATGTTCAGAAAGACGACATGTTCTCATGCTCAGGTCCGGAACTAATTGACCCGCCAGAACCATCTGAGTAGCCGTCATTGGAAAAGCGCAGTCACTTCCAAAAAGGCATGTGATTGGATAGATCTGTAAGTCTAGTCTCAATTAAAAGCTCTGTTCTCACAGTGTGTTGTTCTCCTGTTACAGCACACCCTGTGAAATGACTTACTTATCTCTGACCCGAGGCGCAGTGCTTATCGGACGCAATGCCCCGATGTGATTGGCTGAGGAGCATCAATGAGATGGTTTAGAAGGAGCTGCAGCAATATCACTCTTAAAAGGTTGTGAAGCAAATGATAGCGGTACAGTTGCAGATCAAGTCAGTGTAAAGGATCAGAAATAGATTGTTTGTAGTGAAGACAGGCAGCAGTAAAAGCTAGCAGCTGAATCTGCACAAATAAAACAGGGTGAACATCCCCTTTCATTTAGTCTGAACACACCCTGACCCTGGTCATCAGGGTTGAAGGCAGATACAATACAAACGCCACACTGTTATGTTCTGAATCTCAAAGGGGAGATTATTCTTTCACATACTGTCAACCCTGGAAGCATGTATTCGGTTTAATAAATAATTCTAATTCAACAGACTTTCAGCTACCAGGTGCAAAGTGAATATGCCGACCGAGAGTGAAGTCACTCATCTCACAACACATCAACTGAGCACCCGCCCACACACACACACACACACACACACAGCGACACACACTTTACGCAAACACAAAGCATGGCAGGCGGACGGTGTTTTCACAAACGATATGAAACGGGTCATATTGGCCACAAGTTATGATGCTTAAAGTTCACGACTCTCTCTTACTGCTCCTCCGGTAATCAAACCAAAACTCCCTGAGCCTTGAAAAGATGATAGCTGTTGACAGAGATGAGATCAAAGTATTGCACATTAAGAGTGGAACTGTATGGAGCCGCTCACGCTGTGAGGTGAGAGTAGAGCTACACATTTATAATCGCTCTGGAGAAACCAAACCCACGCACACAAGGAGATGGAGGGCTGAGCCGAAGAAAATACCTTTTCAAAGGCACAATACAAGCGACATGCATCAGTGCACAACTTGGATTTCTTTTAGAACAACATGGTTAAGTATTGCACTATTGTGTAAACAAAGAAATGACTGCAGAAGCAGCATTCGATGAATGTAGTATTAGTCTGCAGTCGGGAGAACACAGCTGTTTGAGAGTAAACTGTGAGACCGTTCTTTACTGAAATATACTTATTTCTGCCTTTTAAAGGAACTAATGTGTTCTTTTAATATTATTTTTGAATATTGTCTTGTTGTTTTAACATGCTCGTATTGCTCATTTGATGACTGTAGACAAAAGAGAGCAAAACAATATGTGCAGAACTGAATTAGCGTTTTCATTTATCATGTTTCTTCACATAAACAACAGACCTACAGAAGGCTTCTGACTGCCGATCGAATTGCATTTCGACAATTGAAGGATGATCAACCGTTGTTTGTTATCGAGGCGATTGAACTCACTTACCATCAGAACTAATGTGGAGAATCTGCACCGTGCTGTGCATTGAGATGCTTCTGGTGGTCCAGTTAATCAGCACGAGTGATGAATTCATTTTAAATCCTACGATCAGCATCTCTGTTCTGCTACTCACCACGCTGTTGCACTGCACTTTCGAATGAAGCTTCACATTTATTTTAGATGAGACATTGCTGTTCAATGGATTTTTTTTAGATATTTTAAATACAACTTTTACATTTGCTCAGTATATATGTGATGACCCTCCTGCTGTCATACATCGGTGCCGGTTGTGTTTCATCTGTTGCAGGTGCTGAGCGGAGGATCGTCAGCAGGATGAGTCTCATGTGCCGGTGTGGTTCATCCTTAAATACCCGTTCCAGTTGGCAGGCGCGCGGGGGGGGGGGAGGCTGGAAGGAAGACGGGCTCACTACAATTGCTGCGTTATTTGTGAAAGTGCTGTTAAACATTGTTTTATGTGTTTTTGGCGAGAGGAATGAATGACTACTTTTGGCCGCCAGCTCATTGTCTCCCTGTTTTGTCTCAGTCTCTGAGCCGGGCTGTGACAATACTCATATATGGAGAGTGCACAGTATCTTTAAACCAGAGCCTGATTCCGAGTGGAGAAAGGTGTCAATAACTTAACACAATAAAGTTGTGTTCAGTATTGTCTAATACTTTGATAAAGTGGATGAATCTACTGAGTGTTCGGCTGTAGCTCAGACTGGTTCAGCTTCAGTCTGACGGGGATAGAACACGTATAGATCAATAGAACTTTGAGACATGATTGCAAACGAACAATTTGATACAGAAATCATGTCTTTGGTGATTCAAAGGTTAAAATACAGAAGATTTAAAATGTGAGATGTTTATTTGGCTCAACAGCATTTGTGGCTTTTTTTATCAGCTCCTTCAACAAATGTAGTAAAGTCACCGAACCATCGCTGGAATACTGTAAAAACAGGTTCACTACACAGCCTATTGCTTTATGAAGGGCTTTGTTAAAGAAAAGGTTTACAGAGTCAGTCACCATAGTAAGAGACCCAGAGTTTAACCAGAGTTTAACCAGAGTCTAACCAGAGTTTCCCTGATCGCAGGATTAACTAACTGACAATGTTTTACTAAACCTGTTACCTGACACAGGACAGAGTATGAATGTATGTCAGAAACATGATTCAAAGTGGATGATGATATTGCTGCATGTCTGTTTGAAACGGCTTCATAAGCCAAAGTCAGCGCTGTGTCTCTTTAAGCTTGTTTTGGAGTTGCTCTGCCCCCAAGTGGCCATCAAATTGAATAATGCAGCTTAAAAAATATGTGAATAATCAATAGAGTTGTAAAAGGTTTAAGCTAAAGCCTTTATGCATGAGCCTTTGTGAATGGAAATTACTGCACAATGAAAGACATGGTGTATTCTATAAGTTTACTCATATATTATTACTGATCCTGAAACATTATCTGTCGTGGACATTTGGGCAAATTGACGATAATGTTTCTTTGAGTCAGAGACACATTGTTTGAATGCACTGCCTTACTTTGTGTGTTATTGTTGATTACATTTCACTTGTCTTTGTCGTCATCATGGATAAATGTGAGATGACTACAGACTCACTCAGCTGCAGCTCTGCCTCCTCATCGTATCCTTCCTCTCGGACGTGCACTGCATCTGTCATCGGGCAAACTTTGTTTAAGCTTTGAATTATCTCCTCATTCTCTAAAAAGTATGATATCAGTGGGGCAGCAGATATACAGACACAGAGACATGATGTCTGGTAGACATTGCGATTCGGTGCCAGGGGAAAATAGAATTAATATCGTGCCAGCAATCTTGTTAAAACTCCCACCCTACCCCCACCCACAACGCAATCACACACACACACACACACACAAACCGGTACTCGCCAAGCAATCCTATTAAACAATGAATGTGGCATTTAATCTCTTAACAGGGGGGGGGGGGGGGGGGGGGGGGCTGCAGACAGACAGAGAGACAGACGGGAATATTCCCTCTCTCCCTCGCTCTCTTACTTTCCGTTTCATCTCCACCCTTCATAAAGCATTGTGTGTCCTTTCGTTTGTGCTGCAGCTTCTCATTATCGACTCACTTTATTCAAGGTGCATGCTGGCGATAACTCACAGCAATGCTTCCATAAGGTAATGCACAGTAAGCACAGCACCTCGGCGGTCCCTTCTATTATACAATGAATGGATCTACAGGGAACATTTAAATGATATCTGATAGAAGCTCAAATAAGCCGGTCAAAACAGCCGTAATATCTGTTTAATATCTGTCTTCAAATAGCCGAGTGAGTGTAGCAACACACACATGCACATGCAGCAGTCCTTTCATTGTTCTTTATTAATTGCTGCACAGACAATTTGGAGCAAGTGGTGCAATTAATAATACAGCTAAATGGGCCATTATAATGTAAGGATATCCTCACCAGTGATCAGTCACAATAACAATGAGTAGAAAACAGCCAACAACGCTCCACAGCACGCTGAAGCTGAGTGCTCTGAGCTCACTTCAATGAACTGACGCTTACAATGACAATGATGATAAGCCTGTGCATATGATATTTACAGTACCATTGTTGGCTATTAGCATGCTAACATTCAGCATGCTAACATTTTCCAATTAGCACTGATCATAAAGTACAGCTGAGACACACGAACACCATTGGATTATTTCTTTCCTGAGGGTTACGTGAATCTCCGTACCAAACTAGATGCAATCCGACCAATAGTTGCTGACGAAAAGTTATGCATTGGCGAAGTCAGTAAGATTCATCCTCTGGGAACCATGACATGGCTCTAGTGGTGGACCAGCCAACCAGCAGACCCTCATCGGCATCCTTATCCCCAGTACCCAGTACAGGATCATGCAATAAACTTCATGCACTACTTATTATTATTATTATTATTAGCCCTCTTTATGTGATTCACTTTCATTCAGAATAATGTAAAGAGAAGTAAATATCTATCTGAGTATTTTGACATGAGTAACCCTTGTGCAAAACTGACTCAATCACATATTTAATGAAACAGAAGAGAAAACGGGGGAATGTGAGAACAAAGCTGCTGATGTGAAGGTCTGCTTTAGTGTCGTGTGCTTTCTCTTCCACCTTTACACCTTCAGACGTAACGCTATCAACAATGTGACGACATTGAAAGGATGAATCTCTTTGTCTGAGGATAAATTCCTGTGTTACACTTAAACTATCATTTCTGGAGTGTGCTCCAACATTTCATTGTTATAGTCTCTCAATTCCAACTTGCACAATTCAGAACCATCGTCAGAATTTCAAAAATGTCTGAACCTTAAAATATGACTTAATGGCTAAAGTCTGCCAACATCCAATAAAGAGAACTGTTCTGGATGATACAGCACGAGGAGCGTTTTATGGGTTCCTCCTTTAGAATTCAAATCAGTGGAACTCCAAGACATTCTCTTGAGTTACTGTTCATATAAGGTGGTTCATTTACACAGTGAGATGCAATTCAGTTCAAATAGCATCGTCGCCTCCTTTACGATGGCTTGGAGTCCAATTGAGTGTTCATGTTTTTGTCACTGCATCTTATTCACAATAGGCACATAATAATCTTTGTGCATTACAATGTCCTATTTGTATCTATTATTTAGCTACTTTGAGGTTTGAAACCAGGTCTGCAGAGTAGAAACAGGTATTCAGATCCTTTATTACCCCATTGCACTTTAATAGCCTGCATTCAAGGTGTTTTTAAGTGAAGGTACACAAGTATTATCAGCACATTGTCTGAACTATTGAATAGTAAAAGTACTGATTATACAGAATATCCCCGTTATATAATATACAGTATGTGTTATATTAGTGGATTGATATTACTGATTATCCTCCGTCTCGGACTGAAAATCCATCTCTTCAGACTCATTGTATTACCGTTTGTGTTTCGTCAGCAAACTCTTACTCTGCAAAGTATCGAATAGCAAGAAGCTGTAAAATACTGTGGCAGGGTGCATAATGCACGTCCCCTTTGAAAAACATATTCAAAGACGGAGCCTTCTCCAGAGCTGCCCCCTCCCTCTGGAACTCTCTCCCCAAACACATCCGAGACTGCACTGACCTTTCCACATTCAAATCACAAATCAAAACTCACCTGTTCAAAACTGCTTTTAACGTGTGACTATTATTGTGTACTTTGTTTTTAGTGTATTGTTTTTATATATGATGATTTTAATGTAAAGTGTCTTTGAGTGTCATGAAAATATAAATAAATATAAATAAATAAAATGTAAATAATAATAAATAAAATGCATTCTTATTATATTACTAACTAATGTACTGAATAATACTTTAGTGAATGGACTTACTTGCGACGCTTTAATTCTGTCGGGACGAGCTGATGGTCGAAAAATACCAGCAGTAGAAAGAATGAAGTATATTTCATCAGCTGCAACGTTTTAATTATGTAAGAGTTAATGCATCCATTATTATTATATAATGCACTCTGCAGTACACTGAAGTGGGCCATTCTGCCTACATGGTACATGTACATTGGTTTATTTTGATTATCTTGAATCATAGTGTTGGGAAATCATGCTCATCATCATAACTCACATAAAATGAGCACCAGGGCATCAAAGCAACTCATCGATTAGTTGATTTAAAAGACAGATCTGTAAAACTGAGTTTCTCAACAAAGAATTACACAAAAGCACCACTTTAAATCTTGTGTTTACCAATAATATGAGCTTCTTAGAAATGAGTCATTCAGAATGAAAAGGCAAAGAAAGGGAAACCTAACCGACTAAAGAACCCGTTAAGTCAACTAATCGGCTCAGAGGGAGCTGCTCTTCTGAACATCCTGTCCCCCGACAAGCTATTCCAACTTTTCTTCTTCTTTATTATCCTCAAGTACACAGAGGCCCATAGCGAGACTTAATCCGTCCAGCATGTCCCAGGTCAGTCCAGGGTCTCTTCCCAGTCAGTTGTGCCCAGAAAACCGTCCACAGGGACATCTGTGTCATTCACACCTCCCATGGCTCTTCTTAGTCCAAAAGAACAACGGCTCAGTACTCCAGTGCCCTGCTTTTCTTACTTAATAATGTAAAATGAGAACTAATGGTCTAAATCTTAACCCTACAACAGAGTCCACCTTGGAATGATCGCAAGTAGTGAAAACTGGTCAAACGTTTTATAAAATGGTGTAAAACTCAGTTTGGTTCCGTTTGGTTCTCACAACTACAGAAACACACTAAAGCACTTAAACGCTGGACACAACCTTGCACACAATACTTGAAGGGGAAAAAGAAAGAGAAGAAATAGCCATGAAAAGGTGAAAGAAAACAATTTGTATCCCAAAAGACCTCAGAGATCAATACAAGCTGCTGATGTCTTAACACTCGGTTAGACAGATAGACAAGAGGCTTGTGTGACTATCACATTCCATCCTCATCATCTCTCTGTCTCATCCTCTCCCACACACACACACACCTACACACACACACACACACACCTACACACACACACACACACACGGGTGATGAAAGTGTGCTGAAACTGAGCATGAAGGTCAGAGGGATGCTGAAGTGACAGGAGAGAGATTTCCTTCTCCCTCTTTCTTTCTTTCTTTCTTTCTTTCTTTCTTTTGAAATATACACACACAGAAATGCGGACAGAACACACAAACACACACACACACGCAGGCGTCCATGCACACACACACAGACACACACAGTGCATGGCTGATGGATGCTGTTTGAGTTGGAGTGGAAGTATCCTGTTGTTTTCTACTAAGCACTTTCTGTTCAGCACTCATTGCCGAGAGTAATGGTCAGTGAAGAGCCCCGCTGCTCTGTGAGTGTGTATGTGTTCGTGATAGACTTCTTGGTTCCAAAGCCTTTGTTGTATTTTCACACAGACTTCACAGTCTAACCGGATTGGTTCTGCTCGACCACTCGTCCCTGCAGCCCCGCTCACTGACATGTTGCATGGCTGTGCTCAGCCCAAGAGGGTTTTCCCACTCGACTGTAAGGAAGCAGGCTCCATGTGAAGACTGCGATCCCACTTCATCCACGGAGTTTCGGGTGACTAGCCGGCTGGCGTTGGCAGGAGCTGGTTCAGCCTGATCTCATTCCCAGGCTTTGCAAGGCCCCCTTTAATGTACGAGACACACCAGGCTTTCAAGGAACTCCAATGTAAACCCATCCACGTCAATATTAATTCTCAGGGCAAGTTCTCCACAAGTCAGGTGAGTTAGTACAGTCCACGAGAAAGTCGGCAAAGTGAAAAGGATGAGGTGGCTGGATGGGTAAAGAAATACTAATAATACTATAATAATAATATAATATAATAATACTGCACTGCAGTCATTACATACTTTAAAGGATGACAACACAATAAGGCTTGAGGGCTTATTTCCATTGCTGCCTCTAATATCACACTTATTCATAAACAACACACAACAAGACATTATAGTATAAATACAATATTAATATCATTTAAACAGGTGAGTTATATAATATGTTAACTGGAGACGGAAGTGTATTGTACCCGACTGTAAACATGTTTATTTCTGCTGTAAAGTGAGTATATAAGCTATTATATATGTAAGTTTATAAACTAAGTAAGTATAAGTGAAGCACTTTAACATGGGGTTTGGAGCCACTCACAAGTGGCCATTTGAGGAACTGCAAATGGTTTTTGCCACTTTCACGTTGGCTTCACTTCTGAGCACCGGAGGTTGCAGCTTGACAACAAATAATTATTCTTCCGTTGAGCAATTTTGTTCTTCAGTGACATTTGTCATGCCGGTTGCCAAGCAGCACACAGTTGCAGTGGCAAGCATGATGAAGAATAAACACAGAATCATATCAGCACTCCTCTGCTCCGACGGAGGTAACATACCGAGAAGGTCTGTTGATATCCATCCACCATCTGCAACTAATTCAATTTATATTTAATTTATTTTTATAGCCCAAAATCACAAATTACAAATTTGCCTCAGAGGGCTTTACAATCTGTACACATACGACATCCTCTGACCTTTGACCCTCACATCGGAACAGGAAAAACTCTCCAAAAACCTTCAACGGGGAGCAAAGAGGAAGAGAGCTGAGAGAGAGCACCAGAGGAGGATCCTCTGTCAGGATGGACAGAAGTGTGACAGAATGAACAACATAACAGAGTTACAACACATTCAATGCATCGGACAGAAATGATTCATATAATGAGAGTTATTATAATAATGATGGAAGAACTATGACTACTAGAAATAACAGCAGAAGTGGATATAGTAGAATAACAATGATAACAAAAGCAGTAATGGTATCGGCAACAGCAAGCACTGCGCCTACTAATAATAATGATAGCAGTGGGTGTCAGGCAGGACCACAGCAGGAGGCAAGACCAGGGTCCAGCTGTGACCACGATCCACGGAAACATGTGAGGAGAGAAAGCACAGACTCCGCTGAAGAAGCATAGTCAGTAATGTGCGTTAATGGTAACGGTAATAGCAATAGCAATGTGACTAATAATACAAATGGTAGAAGCAGTAGGTGTCGGCAGCGCCACGGCAGGAGGCACGACCACGGTCCAGCTGTAACCACGATCCACGGAAACATGTGAGGAGAGGAAGCACAGAGACTCCGGGGAAGAAGCAAAATTAGTAATGAGCATGAATGGGACATGAATTCATACAGAAGGAGAGAGAAGAGAAGAGAAGGCAGGAGCTCAGTGTATTCTAGGATGGCCCGCGGCAGTCTAGGCCTATAGCAGCTTATCTAGGGGCTGGTCCAAGGCAAACCTGATCCAGCCCTAACTATAAACCTGATCCAGCCCTAACTATAAACCTCAGTCAACCCTAACTATGAACCTGAGTCAGCCCTAACTATAAACCTGAACCAGCCCTAACTATAAACCTGAGCTAGATGTTGAGGCTGGTGCATTGGGTGACAGCAGCAACCGGTACTTCTCCAATGACTTCGGGCTACCTGGCTGCTCAGACATGAATCCCTGTGCTGTCTTTGTTTCTGTCGCTCACATCTTTGTGTTTTTCTGTGTATTGAATGACAGCGTAGGCCATCGTACTCTTGACCGTTCTCGCCCAGGTCTGAAAACAGCAGACAGACCATATCTTCTGTTTCAGGATCCTGCATTCGTCCCGGCCTTGTCTTCCAGCTCTGATTTCTCTCACGTTATTCCTTTTTTGTCCTCCTGCTCTATCTTGTCCGTCTATTCCACCCACTTATCCACGCGTAGCTCATCCAGCAAACCAAAATTCAGAAGAAAACCTGACATTTTGTTACATTGTGTTGCAACTTGTTTGGCGCAGTAATGTGGTCACAGCTGCGTGTTGTGTTTGAGGTGTTCGGACGTAGCTCAGCCAACCATAATCAAGGACCGGAACTATCCGCTTCATAATATATGTTTCACTGTGTGTTACACTTTGCTCTAGTTTGTGTGTAGATTATGTAAAGACACAAGCGTTTAACACCCACAGATACAGGAGATCTGCCTGGCCCCACTACCCACAGTGAAGCAGTTAGCTGCCTCTTCCAGCACAGCAAGTGGTGCAACAGAGGTACTGCAGGTGTGAAAGGTTTAGCAGCATCTTAAGACACGAGCCGAAGCCTCACACAGAGAGGCCGAGTCAGCCCTTCATCCAGCCGTCTCTGCTTCACAGTAAAGTGACATCAAGCAGCCCCTGCAGCGCTGAACACGGGACAGGAGCGAGACATGAACACGGCGCGGGACAGCCGGTCCGACACACGGCGCCACACCTAACCAGCCTCGCTAAAGGGAGAGGCAGACGGGAGCAGCCTCTGTGTGTGTGTGTGTGGGCGTGTGTGTGGGTGTGTGTGTGCGTCTGTGTGTGTGCGTGTGCTGGTTAAGTACGCGTCTTTGTGTGTGTCTTGTTTACAGAGCTTTTCTGTCATATGTCTTCATCTCCACTTCATATCCCCTCACTGTTCTTCAGCTCTGTGGCTAAGCCAGCATGAGGCAGAGACACACTGTGTGGGTTTCATCCCTGAGCTCAGAGGTGAGTATTCATCTTCCTATATGTGTGCAAGGGAAGAGGAGGAGAGAGAGCAGAGACCCGATGTGTTGCCCTCAAAAATGAATGTTTCCTCTCTGAAATTGTGCATTTGTGCCCCTCAATTTGCTTTCATTTGCCCTGTAGGTGTGTGTGTGTGTGTGTGTGTGTGTGTGTGTTTACCTCAACAGTGTGATCCTGAGCTTATACTCTCGTGAAAGGCAGCCACCACATTCAGAAGCTTCTTCTTGGGGCATAATTCATGGAAAAAACAGGCTTAGGGGCACATCAATTTCACAAGCTTAACCAAACGACGGGCGTGCGTGCATGCGTGATCGTGGGCTTTCTTCAGATGTATTTTTTTACAGCTCCTGTTTCTAGATGGTGAGCGACGCCTGGGGGGTCATTGTCACATGTTAAATGCCGTCATAATGAATGTATGGAACCAAATGTCCAATAAAAGCAAGAGATTTAAGGGGATTTCAGCCATGTATTTAACATTCGTATTGTTTCCCCACATAAATGGGTTTTTACTCCCCAAATAAACATCAGAGTCATGAATAAACGTGATAAAGATCTCAGATTGAATGTGTTTATTTAACATGTATTATGTCTCCACAGACGAATCCTTTGACAGCAGTTATTAAAAGATAGTTTAGAATACTCAAAGATGAGGGATTGCTCGTTCTTTTGTACTTTCCTTCTGTTCCATTAGTGTAAGCAGAGCATGAGGAATATACTATTGATATTTAAGACTTGCTGTTCACATTAGGGAGAGAAATGAAACGAGATTTGAGAGGCCTCTGTTTGTTTTCTGATTTTCCAAAAGCCTTTTTAAATGTCTTTCAAACTAAAAGATGCTGCCCGTGGAGACTTTGCAAAAGAGGAAAAACAAGCAAGCGAACAAAATGCCGAAGCGTCATAGAGAGAGATGTTTGTACATTTCACCTCTTCTCCAGTGTCTGCTACTGAAGGCCAAATGTATATTTATCTTCAAGCGAAATCACATACATGCAGTGAGATTAGTTCCTAACTGACTTTCACTGGATTTGAATCCCACAAAGCATTCATTTTGGAGAACATCATCATTATTTCATTTTCCCAGGCAAGTGAACAACACGATTCTGCTTGATTACAAGCCGTGCACTCATGCATTATAAACAACTGAATCATTTCATTACATTTTAAGTCATTGCAATGGCGCGCCACATGCTAAATCAGTATTCATAAGTCCATATTTCTTGTTTAATGATAATTTCTCATTTCACTAGATTAAACAGCATATTTCTGATAATAAAGGGCCCCATAAAGCATTCAGTGAGAGAGAGAGAGAGAGAGAGAGAGAGAGAGAGAGAGAGAGAGAGAGAGAGAGAGAGAGCGAGAGAGAGAAAACCATGATGGGCATTTTAAGATATTTGGTTTGGTTGTATTGTGAACTCATTCACTTGTGTTCCTCAATAAATTTAGTTACACAAAGGACCACATTGAATTTGTGTGTGTGTGTGTGTGTGTGTGTGTGTGTGTGTGTGTGTGTGTGTGTGTGTGTGTGTGTGTGTGTGTGTGTGTGTGTGTGTGTGTGTGTGTGTGAAGCAGGAACGTGATTGGTTGTGAGAACCTGGTGCTCCTCCCTCAGTATCCACCGAGCAGACACCAGGCAGAGCTCCGTCCAGAATGGCAATCAGAGTGTCGGCTCCCTGCGAACGATCAAAGCGCTCCGTGGCTCTGTGCTCCCACCACCAAGGGATTTACTGTCCCTATGATGAGCGGGGGGGGGAGTTAAAGGACGGACTAGAGAGAGGAAAGGGGATGAGATCGAAGAGAAAGTGGGGAAGCAACAGACGAGGGCTATATGCAGAAATGAAAGAGATGCAAGGGAGGAGGAAGGAGAAGGCCAAACTGCAAGCAGAATGGCTAAGCATGGCTGAAAGGAAGCAAGAGTGGAAGAGGAGAAATTGATGGACAAAAAAGGGCGTAAGGGAGACAGAGATGAAGAGGAAAAGGGGGTAGAGGGGAACAAGAGGAAGGCACCATTAGAGTGAAAATGAATGGAGAACTAAGAACCTCGGGACCGGAAGCTTCTTAGAAGAGAAGAGATGATTGCAACCATCGCATTGCCCCTCATCTTCCCTCTCTCCACATTGTTCCTCTGTTCCAACAATACAGAGAAGTCTGTGGGGGAGACAGGAGAGAAGTGGGCCAAGCAGGAGAGGTAGCTGAAGACCTGAGGCTTCAAAGGGCTCTGGGATCTGTTAATCCCTTTCTTTTTGTCTATTCATCTCTTTTCTCACTGCATCTCCTTCCTTTCTAGTCCTTGCAGACCCATCCATCTATTTTGTTTTCATTCTGTTTCTCCTCACAGCTTTTCTACCACCTTTTACCCCTCTGGGCATTTGCTTTATAATCAAAACCCTTAACATAAAGAAAGTTCGTAATAGTTACATTCTCATGTTGTGCTGAGATAATCACAAGTAGAGTGTCAGTCCACCCTAAATCTTTTCTCTAACTATGTCATAATTAAGGAATAAGACTAAAGGACAAACACAGCTGTGTGTGAGACTGATACCCTGATACTCGGGTTGTGTAGGTGTCTCTCTTTGAGGCTGTACAGATCTGCTTTCCAGTCACAAGGAATTTAATTAATGTGGAGAAATTAAGAAAATGTTAAGTACCTCTCTGTCATCCAGTGCCGGTTTAAGACTACTTTACTCAACCCTCGACTGGCTTTAAGATAAGACTCAGCCTCTTGTCCACATCTAACCTCCACCAAAGAGTAGCCACTAGACCTCAAAGGGTCCCGGCACGGAGCAGAGAAAGGTCAGAAGATGGCAGAAGTCTGAAAGCAGCAAATCGCAATTGCTTCTGTTCTGAAGGATCCTCGTCCCAACCTTTGCCAAATCAACCAATGTGTTGAGCATCTTTGTGTATTTGATGCATCTTTAGCAATGGGCAACTTCATTTGCAGTGTACCTGACTCAAGAGACGAATAACTCTTCAGAGGTTAACACTGTGCTGACGCACACAGAAGTCTAACAGATGCCCGAGTACTCACATTAGCTCTAGAGTTCTCGAGAACCCTTTAACGGCCAATCAATACTTCACTTAGACACAACCACCTCTGACAGTCAAACGTGACAACACAAAACAATAGCTTTTACCATCACCAGAGAATGTAGAAAGCAAAGATGCTCCATTTCCATCTGACAGCTTATTTGCTATGGATTGATCATTTAAACCAGGGGTGTCAAACATACGGCCCGCGGGCCGGATCCGGCCCGCCACGTCATTTTATGTGGCCCGCGAATCCCCCAGCAAAAAAAAAAAAAAAAGAAAGATTTATTTTAAATTTTTTATTTTTTTTTACAAAAATTAAAAGTTAGATGTGAAAATAAAAATATGAGAAAATTATGAGATGAGCCATTTGCGCCGCCGGTCTCGGTCTCGCACTGGACGCGCCGGAGAGGGGGCGTGGCTTATCGCCCTGAAAGCCGTTCAACTGTCCGCCATTAACCATGGAAAAAAGAACCTCTATTTCTGCTAAGTAGGTGTTGAGGAAGTCACAGATATCCCGGGAAACTAAACTAAATATGTTAGGAGTAGTTACATTTACACCGTCTTACATTTACAACCGGCCCTTTGAGGGCGACCGTGATGCTGATGTGGCCCCAGAGTGAAAATGAGTTTGACACCCCTGATTTAAACCATACACTGATTTGTGCATGCTCCATTGCATTCTTCGCGTCTTGGCTGCCTTCCATGAACACATGGAACGTAAAAAAGACGTTTAGCGTGAAACACATGGAACGTAAAAAAGACGTTTAGCACCCCACGGTTGTGTGGGGTGCTAAGGTCAGTTCAAGTAACCAACCGGAAGCTTCTGAATTCTAAGAAGCATAGAGAGTGAGTCAACAGGTATTGTCTTTGATAATTGTTGGACACAAATGCTGTTATGCCTTTTTGGATAGCTGAGGGTTTAACCCCTTAGGCACCCACGCAGCCGACCAAAATACATTGTTGCTGTAATAATTCAACTCTATTGGAATATTGGAATATGACACATTAGGGAATCATGTATCATTTTTTGTCGTCCTTTATTGATATATCTCAGGCATGTGAGGAGCTGGAGGCGATTCCATCTCATTCATCGTCTTCTTGCTGTCCCTTGATATGTCTAAAGTACGAGCAGTCTCGTCAGACAGGTTTTGCCTTCTCAGAATGCTTAATTTGACTGACACAAAACTATCGAACAGTTCACAAATAATCAACAACGTCGGAAAGATTAACTTAATTTTGATCAACTCCCAACTCGTTTTGGGAGGGTCCTGACCTCTATGTTGGAAACCAGTCACAGTGCTGCACATAGTGAACCGCTGACAGTCACGACTATGAACAATGGAATGTCGGTTCTAAGAGGGGCAGGGCCTCTAACTGTGTCGATAATTCAACAAAATGGAAGCTGTTCCATTATCTGAGGGATGGATGTCAAGATGGTCTGTGGATCGGCTGTTAAGGCCGCCCCGCCTGTCTCTTCTCTGGACTTTGGGTTGAAACTGGAGCCTTCAGAGAACACACGGACACCAGCAGAACATGCAGGCGCCACTGACATATTACCAGTAACTACAAACATCCAGTTTCTTTTATGCAGCATTATACATTAAATGCGTATGTCCAGGGCCCCTCTGCACTCTAGCACATCCAGAGGTGAGCTGTCACACACAACATCATAAGCATAATCAGAGAGCTCAAAGCTGATATATATGAAACAAAACACCCACGTCCCCACACCCACTGCACCTTCCGGCACTAGATGTGTGACATCTATGTGCATACTAAGACATTGCCAACTAGAATATCTCATAAACACACATAGCAGCCAAAGCACACATATAACACAACCATCACACATATCTGTACAAACATAATGTCGAGGATGACATGACTCGGAACCACAAGACTATAGAAAAATCCCCACTTCATGCACCACTAGTGTCATGCAGTATGAATATGTACCTATTAGCATATGCCAACCCACTGTGTGGGAGCCGGTGCAACATGACGGCTATTTCAACAGAAGAAATAACGTTCATTTCCCTCCAATCCTGCAACCGAGCGAGACGAGCTTCCATTGCAATGTTTTGACCTTGCTGTGTAGATGCTCAACATCCCAAGAATGAAATTGGCACTCCCAAAATGGATTTGGCCTGATGTGCAGCAGCTTATAACAAGTGCCAACTCTAGTATTTAAGAGGGTACTGGCTGAGTGTGTGTGTGTGTGTGCGTGTGCACGTGCAGGCGTATGTTTTACTCTACACAAAGCTGCCAGTGTTTCAGTCCTGGCTAAATATTTACAACAGAAGAAGACACTAAGTAAGTCAGACACACACACACACACACACTGTTAGACATCAGGGAGAGAAAGTGAAGGTAAGCGAGAGACAGACAGAAGAAGGAGGAAGCTTATTATTTAATGTCCTACTTGGCAGAGAGCTGTCAGAGGGCAAGAGTGGAGGCTTGCCAGGGACTGGCAGAACAAAATCTCCATTTGTCTTCTTCTATTCAAGACACGGACAAGCCTAATGAATTAAGAGCCAGCTCACGCCCCTTCTCTCACTTTCCTCATCTTGTGATGTGCAGGCTTCATATTTGTAAGGTTTTAGACGAGTGAGTAGCGAGAACCGAGCGAAATGTCATTAAATCAACACAAAGGGCACCGTTCATTCTTTCAGAGCCTCATTACATGAAATGATCGCTCCATCAAGACTCTAAACTCTCATCATTTCAGGTGCACACACTCACACACACACTAAGCCCATTACCTCTGGTGATACCAGCCTTCCAAACAACGGCTGCGAAGAGCAAATTAGCAAACAATACGCTGTGCTCCCACATATCCTGAGTGATGAAAACAGTACAAGGCGAGCTAATGCATCTCAGGCAGGTCAGATTCCTGCCTCCGCTCTTATCTTCGCCCAACACGCTATCAGACAAATTAGCAATGGGGTCCACTTAAGAGTGTGAGTGTGTGTGCATAGAGCGGTGGTCCTCTCATCGCCTGCCTCCTCTCTGATGTTATTTATGGCTGTTTAAATGATCTCAGACACCTCATTTGTTTAGACAGCTTCAATCGGCTTTCTGTCTGAAGGAAGAGGAGAAGAGGAGAAGAGGAGAAGAGGAGGGCTCGGGAGCCGAGGGGCAGGAGGGAGAGATGAGGGGAGAGAGAAGGGAGGGTGACCAGGCCAACAAGGGCGGGGTGTGAGGGACGGCTGAGGACAGTAGAGGGTGAGGTGGGAGGCAATGGAAATGGAAATGGATTGATCATAACTCTTTTCCACAACAGGAACTTTATAATCCATAACTTAAAGAGTAATTTAACACTAAATCCACTTCATACAGTCGTTTTATTACACTATCTATTGATCCGGGTCCCATTTCATGGTGTTTACTGCAACAAAAGTTATTTTCTTCTTTCCAGAAAGAAAAACAGTCATTTCATCTTCTTCACTACTGTTAGAAGTTAAACTCACAACCAAAAACAACACGCTGATGTCACCTTCACCCCGAGCGTGTCAATACAGCAGCCAACTGTCAGCGGTGTACACAGTATACTGCTACTGACAAACTATTCTCGATCGATTATCGATTATCTATCAGTGGAGACGTGATAATGATCCATGAATGGAGCATGACAGATTGAGAACATGCAATAAGAGCAGCGCTAGTTTAAATACTGACGTGGAGTTACTCCCCTCACTACTTTCACTGAGTTCATCAGTGTTACGTGTTCGTCGACCTTTCATTCCTGGGAGGGTTTCGTGTATTTTTTGAATTTGTGAAGGGGGCGTGTTCACTCTGAACATCATGTTACTTTGCTCTTCAAAGCAACATGTGGTCATTGTCACAGGTTCTCCTCTTGTTTCCAGTGTTTTCTGTACACTTTCAGCATGCATTCTGGGAACTATATTTCCGCAAGTGATCCAAAACATTCTGCTCTAGAAAACACATGCGGCAAGAAGGAACACATGCAGAAGCTGCAAGCAGAGCTTATTGGCAAGCTCCATTTCACCGGTTCTTACGTTTTCAACGTGGAAAAGGCCTCCAAGCGTCTGTGCAGACACGTCTCTGGGTTTGCATGGGTGTAGGTGCATCTATCTCAGTGCGTGTGTGTGTGTGTGTGTGTTTACATGCATGTCTTGTGTTGCTCAGTGAGGAATCAAAGTGTACGGTCCAGGAGCCTTGTTTGTCTGATTAGGCCCCTCCAGGGAATACACAGGAGCTCGTAGGAGGGAAGGTTATCTGCTCTGATTGTTAAAACACGACTTTACGTACACACACACGCACACTGACACTAACACAGACACACGTATACAGAAAATACAGAGTTGAAATATTCAAATGTAGCCTCAACTTCAGACACACTCACACACTTCAATTACATGTGAATGTATATGCGGCAGCTCCACCGAACCAGTGATGCTGCCGCTGTTGAGACACTAAAGGGAACCAGGTGAAGTGAAGAACACTACGACAGCTATGCTCGTTACTGTAAGTAACAATAAAACCTTTGTGACTAAATGGCCAATACTTTATCAGTGCACCTGTTTAACGAGCGTGAACATGATATGAAGATGTTGGAAAGCTTTGTTGCGATCTCAAGTAAGCTTCGCTAAAAGCTAATTGTGTCGCATGTCGATGTGTCCTTGAGCAAGACACTTAACCGCAACATTGCTCCCGTCGCTGTGCCTACAGTGTATGAATGTGAATAATCTGATGGGCAGGAGGCACCTAGCCCCAACCATCAGTGGGTGAATGGGTGAATGATGACAAGTAGTGTGAAAGCGCTGTGAGTGGTCTGACAGACTAGAAGAGCGCTAAACAAGTACAGTCCATTTACCATTACAATCAAGCTAAAACAGAAGCTGTACGTATGTCTGTAGTCTGACTGTAAAGCTCAGAGTGTTTTCATATAACACCCCCCCCCCCCCCACACACACACACTACCCTGCTGCTTTCTCGTTAGCAATGCTCCGTAGCCAAGGACTATTGCGTCATCATCTACAGTGTAGAAACACAACATGCCAAGCTCATACATGGAGTCAACCTTTGTATTATTATTATTATTATTATTATTAACGAGCCTGGTGCCTTCCTACTTCATCAACCAACGCCGTGCACTTCAGAGGATTGCGATCGCCGCATGCTGTGTGCATGCTGTGTGCATACAGATGTTAGAGGAGACCTGCGACGCTGATAAATGCGTTTGCAACTCTAATTTCCGACTGCTACTCGCATTAAAAGCAGACAACCTTCTTGTTTTGATTTTGTTTTCACACCTGATGCAAACTGTACCAAAGTACACGAAGCGTACACGCGACCACATGTCAGGTGGACCCTGGCAGGAACCGGTGCACTGTGCACGGGTAGGGTCCGGTGTTCACACTAATCAAAGGAACTGGCCTTTGGGGACCTGGGCACGGGTCCCTGATGTAAAAGCCTCTTAGTTTGACACGTATCTTAATATTTTTGTAAACTCAGCTGCTGGCTGAGAAACAGCAGCCCCTCCTCCTCCTCCTCCTCCAGGAGTACATGCAGTGAATCACATCAGAGGACAGGAGGGACGACTGGTACAAACTGATGTCTGTGTTCTTCATCCTTTATAAACCAAACTCAGGAATATGAATTCATTGACACTTTGTTTCCAGTGAGATATTATTGGATTGATATAAAGTGACTTTGCTGTTGTAAACATTACTGCGGCTGCTCTAGAAACATGTATTTATAATCCTATTGATACCCATCCCTTCAAAATACAGACATTTATGTATCTTTTGACCATATCGGCCAGCACTATCTCTGATTTGATTCATTTACTCTTCCTTGTCTTCGAGACATGAGACAAACACTTGAGTCTACAGTCTCGCATTGTAACACATGTAACAATGTAAATCCAGGTATAAGATGCTTTTATTCCTGTTACCACACAGAGTGTAACTCAAAGACATGCTTCCTTCCCTTACCTACCACTGCACCAAGCGCATCGAAGAACACGGCATCTTGCAAGCTATGCACTAATTATTAACACAATGAGACAGCTTTAAAATGCATGCATATCTGGAGCAGTGACCTCCGCCGCCAAGCAGATTTATCTCCGTGATGTATCTGCTGTGACTACAGTGTGGGAAGGCAATAAGCGGCACAGTTTTAGAAAGTAAGAGGATTTATCTGTAGTGGTGTGAGCAAGGCGAAGATAAATGGGATAAACACGCTTTCCTTTGAAGGTAAATGAATAAAAACTAGGAGAGATGTGTAACTAGGTCGAAGTGGAAAAGAACTTCATGACCAAATGAATGCAACAAAGGAAGGACAGGGACACTGGTAGTGTTTGTAGGTTTGTGTTTGAGTGTGTGTGTGTGTGTGTGTGTGTGTGTGTGTGTGTGTGTGTGTGTGTGTGTGTGTGTGTGTGTGTGTGGCATCATGGCAAAGTGTGAACCTGAAGACACCTATTGTAGCGGTCCATACCACAGAGGTTTGCCAGATGTTGATGTTACTCTCTGTCTCTCTCTGTGGACAGCAATGTGACTGTGACTGAAACAATGCGAACACACAAGACACAAGCACAGATCTCTACACATGTGTATGTGAGATCAACATCAAGGTTAAGTTCAAATATGGGTGTTGTCCAAACAAGGATGCACACACGCACACACACACGCACACACACACACACACACACGCACACACACACACACACACACACACACACACACACACACACACGCACACACACACACACTTTGGCTCAATTTGGCGCCATGGATGGTGTGATCCCAACATTGCAAGATGGTCTTATGAATGTAGAAAACGTGTGCTGGCATTATGCAGAAGGGGGAACAAATACTTCATCAGGAGTTCATTGTAGTGACATAAGGCCTATAGTTATGAATGAAAGCAGCTATGAATGAGGTTTTAAATGAAATGAAACACGTTTGTATAGATTTGTATTTGTCTGTACTGTTTGAGTCGACTGCAGTGTGTGCAGTGCACGGCCGATAATCGCCGCCTGCATTACTTGATCATATCAAATGCAAATAGCGATGACTATGCAGAAGGTTAATAAGCAGTTTCAATCACAGGCCCGCTCCCCTTTGATATGTGCTGCTGTACGGAGGATACATGAATCAGATAAAGGACAAAGAGTTCAGCACCGCCATCCTGCCCTCACCCGTCCCTCTGCGCCAGCAATCAATTCAGCTGTAATTACCAACAACAGCATCCGTCAAAGATCTGTATCTCATCTGATAAAAGCGTTTATCAGTGGAAACGACTGCTGAGATCAAGGATACACAAGGGTGTTTGAGGCCAGTAGCTCATCAGATGAAGAACTGTTCAACAGAACGGCAACAAAGTTGGACAAAGTTAGCTAAATAACCAAAGTCAAGATATCGTGACATAAGGTTCAGATGAATTGATACATTAATAAGCATAAAGAGTTGAGTATTTAGTCTGAAACCCATCTCCAGCCCTCTGGCAGCCCGCTTATTAAAAGGACATTATGATGTATTCAGTATTTATGTTGTATTCAGTGAACGACGGGTATCGATGGCCTTGGATCTCAATCATTTTGCAAAAGTGAAACAGGTGACAGAGCACAACGAGTGAAATGCAAGCATAGTATTGCGAAGTATATCAAGCGACTGCTATTGAAAGTTATGCGGTATGATGACAAATATAGCAAACAAAAGAGAGTAATTGTGGTGCAGATGGATGTTTGTGTACTTCTGACATAACGTTGTCCTCCTGTTACATTCCGCTACGTAAGAAAGCTGCTGAGGGCAGTTGATATTTATTCACGTTGTTTATGTTATGACGCTTGTTACGTGACAATGTTCCCCTTTTATTTAAACAAAGGTCACTACAGTAACTACAAGGTCTCCTAACCAATTGTGCATTTCTGCAGGCGTGACACGAGGCTGATGAGAGTCTCAGGCTCAGTACTTCATACAATAAACACAATAATATGTAAAACTGATTCATTTTCCGAAAGAAGTTGCACATTTAGCCATAGCTGAAGCTTTTCAGTAGGAATAGTTTGATATTTTGGTGAACATAATTATTTTATTTGCCGCTTAGTATAATTGATCATATCAAGAAAATGTCGCACAACTCCTTTGAGGAATTCTTGAGTTCTTAAAAGTGTTCTAAACCCAAATCACTGAGACGACTGCTCCCATTGGCTGGACTCGAGATGAGCACATCCTGAGTGATGCAGCAGATCAGCGCCTTTAATAAATAAACTGTAAATACTCTGTGAATATAGCTTGATGCTTGATCATTGAGCCCTCCATTCCCTTTACACACTGATCATGTAGGTGGCCTGGATTCTATCCCAGCATGCCTTGGGTTAGACCCGAATACAGTTACATTTATGAGAAATTTAAAGTTCACCCAAGCTGCATGTGTTCAGACTGAATCCAGATCACCTGAAGGCTGCGGGATTTAAATCCAGGATCTTTCTGCTGTGAGGAAAAAGGGCGAACCACAGCAGTCCATATGCTGAGTAGTGTTTAATACTGATGCAGCAGAAACGTTAATGTTCTCTACACATTCAAATAAGATCAGTTAGAGCAAGAACACACACCAATAAACAGAAAACTAGATACCACTGTCATCGTTTCTCTGCTGAACTTAATATTCCGTCTTTCTTCATCCAGAAAGTATAAACAAAGACTCTCTGACTTCTCTCAAGCGTCTCAACCATGCGGACTGAGTGATGGATATCACACAGTCATAGCCCTTCCAGCTCATCTGGCAGTAATGCATATAACATTTTCTGTATATTTGATTTGTCCTCAGTGATGTCTGTAGCTGCAGGAGTGGCATTTTTCCATTTCAATGATCCTTTAATGTCACAATATTTCAGCAGGTAATATTCTACTTTCACATCGCTACATCTATGTTAAGGTTAGTCAGGTTTGACATGCAACATATGAGCTGTGTGTTTAGACTCAGGTTGGTGGGAAACGGTGACTTCCATGCTGTTTGATGTTGATTCTGCGGTGATGCTGGTTTTGCCACATATCGTGACATATCGAGTGACATTATTAAAGTCGGGAAATGTTAAGTTAGTATAGTGTGTGTGTCGTTCTTTCCTGGTGTTTGGCCTTTTCAAACCCCGGGTGTCTTCATGTCTCTCTGCTGGTGTCTGTCCCTCTCTGTCCTCCTGAACCTGACACGACGTGAAATAGTTTTCTCTTTCAGTGTTGACTCCATCAAATGATCAGGAGAATGTGCTTGTGTTCATTCCGAGTTGTACTCAGCTTTACAACAACCGCGGTGAACCTTGTTCAATTAGATTATTTTGAAACCTTTGGTTGTTATTGTCACCTGCAGGCTTGAACGGTAGCTCAGACAATGTTGCTCCTCAGCGGAGGAAACAGGTGATTCTGAGCCCCAACCCAGACACGACAGACACCCTGCCTGCATCATCTATCCACTTCCTTGCTGTTGATATTTCATTATAATATACAGAATACATATGTGTTTCAGTACATACTCAGTTAGCTTGTTAGCTCACTAAGCTGTTACCAACAAATAATATTGAAGAAATTACTTTACAAGAGAGTGTTGGTGAGTTTTATCAATATGGACAAAACCAAGTTACAATGACGCAAGTGCCTCCAATTGTAGTTCGTCATAGACTTCCATCCAATCGGTTTGGTTTATTTGCAACCAGAGAACCTGCCTGTCTGGTCTGTGGCAACGGACTTTCTCTTTTATTATCTCCAGCTTCGCTCCACTAAACCTAACTTTGTCCATCGTAGGGTAACTACGTGGTGTAAAACCCTGAACTGCATTATCATGACACGCAGACTGTCCTTAACATGTTGTGCTATGTAAACACCTTCCCATGACATCAGGTTGCTCACCAACTTAAATGTCTCTTTTGTGTACCTTTTTAGGCATGTGCAGTATTATATATTCATATCCACACATATAGCTGAAGAGGAACATCTTACACATGTCACCATGAAAGTAATGCATGAAGCAAAAACAGTTTGAATTCCGATTATAGATGCAGATGTGTGTTCCATGTATTCATACTGCGAAGTTGATTTACCTCAAAATAGTTATCCATTGAGTTACACACGTCTCTTTCTTTGTAAGTCTCTTGGAAAATGTATTTTTGGGCCTCATGGCGTCACCTGATGGTTCTGGAAATTGTGATTTCACCGTTTGGCCACGATGTTAGATTTGCGCTCTTCCTGAGGGCTTGGTTGTAAAGCACCCAAAACCGAGTGTGTCGAACATTTTAGCATGTAAGCATGTTGGAGTAGAAGCCTAAAATACCCAACGTATGAACCTGTAGATGATCAAATATGTCTCCTTTAAGGGTTTTATGGTCAATGGTGTGAGTTCTCAGTCGCCCTGCTGTGACTCTGCAAATTGCAGGAAACAAATGTATGAAAAATGTGAAACTTTTCAAGATGAAAAAAGATTTTCATTCCAACATGCACACACATTGTTTGATATTTATAAAGCTGCCCTTTGGATGCACATGTTCTTTGATTATCACTGATTACCAACAGGCCGGCTGCTGGTTTGAAACTTCCCCCAAATGTAAAACCAATGAAGAGGAAACACAATAACTTCTTTATTTTTCTAATGTCTGACTTTCAGAAGACCAAACTCTTTTTATCCATCATCGGATCATCTATGCAGCACATCTGTCTTTCTCTAGTCGCCCTTTCCCGACCTGATTTGTTTTGGTCCTTCATCGTTTCCCCACTCCTCCTCCTCCTCCTCTTATTCTTTCTCTATCACTCTTATTTCTTTTTCCCTTCTGCTTGTGTGGAGGGTTTGCACACAGACATCACAGACGATGAGCATGTGCATGTGTGCGTGTGTGTGTTCATCTATGTGCATGTGCGTGTGTGTATGTGCATGTGTGTGTGTTTATCTATGTGCACGTGTGCGTGTGTGTGTTTATCTATGTGCATGTGTGTGTGTTTATCTATGTGCATGCGTGCGTGTGTGTGTTTATCTATGTGCATCTTTGTGTGTGTGTGTTTATCTATGTGCATGTTCACGTGTGTGTGTGTTTATCTATGTGCATGTTCACGTGTGTGTGTGTTTATCTATGTGCATGTTCACGTGTGTGTGTGTTCATCTATGTGCATGTTCACGTGTGTGTGTGTTCATCTATGTGCATGCGTGCGTGTGTGTGTTCATCTATGTGCATGTTCACGTGTGTGTGTTCATCTATGTGCGTGTGTGTGTGTTCATGTATGTGCATGTTCACGTGTGTGTGTTCATCTATGTGCGTGTGTGTGTGTTCATGTATGTGCATGTTCACGTGTGTGTGTTCATCTATGTGCATGTGTGCGTGTGTGTGTTCATCTATGTGCATGTGTGTGTGTGTGTTCATCTATGTGCATGTGTGCGTGTGTGTGTTCATGTATGTGCATGTGTGCGTGTGTGTGTTCATCTATGTGCATGTTCACGTGTGTGTGTTTATCTATGTGCATGTGTGCGTGTGTGTGTTCATCTATGTGCATGTGTGCGTGTGTGTGTTCATCTATGTGCATGTGTGTGTGCGTGTGTGTTCATCTATGTGCATGTGTGCGTGTGTGTTCATCTATGTGCATGTGTGCGTGTGTGTGTTCATCTATGTGCATGTGTGTGTGCGTGTGTGTTCATCTATGTGCATGTGTGCGTGTGTGTGTTCATCTATGTGCATGTGTGTGTGCGTGTGTGTTCATCTATGTGCATGTGTGCGTGTGTGTTCATCTATGTGCATGTGTGCGTGTGTGTTCATCTATGTGCATGTGTGCGTGTGTGTGTTCATCTATGTGCATGTGTGCGTGTGTGTGTTCATCTATGTGCATGTGTGCGTGTGTGTTCATCTATGTGCATGTGTGTGTGTGTGTTCATCTATGTGCATGTGTGCGTGTGTGTGTTCATCTATGTGCATGTGTGCGTGTGTGTTCATGTATGTGCATGTGTGCGTGTGTGTTCATCTATGTGCATGTGTGTGTGTGTGTTCATGTATGTGCATGTGTGCGTGTGTGTTCATCTATGTGCATGTGTGTGTGTGTTCATGTATGTGCATGTGTGTGTGTGTTCATCTATGTGCATGTGTGTGTGTGTGTTCATGTATGTGCATGTGTGTGTGTGTTCATCTATGTGCATGTGTGCGTGTGTGTGTTCATCTATGTGCATGTGTGTGTGTGTGTTCATGTATGTGCATGTGTGTGTGTGTTCATCTATGTGCATGTGTGTGTGTGTGTTCATGTATGTGCATGTGTGTGTGTGTTCATCTATGTGCATGTGTGCGTGTGTGTGTTCATCTATGTGCATGTGTGTGTGTGTGTTCATGTATGTGCATGTGTGCGTGTGTGTTCATCTATGTGCATGTGTGCGTGTGTGTGATTCTGAGTGTTTCTGTAAGAGTAATGCGAGGTTAGAGGAGAAGGTATTTGGATATTTGCCGTCTAGTTTTATACAATTGTTGGTCGTTCAACGATTTCTCAAACAGCGATTGACAGATGGGACAAAGAGAGGACTGTGAGTGGGGATGACTTCTGGTTATGTTGAGGTCATGTGTATTTACTACAATCCAAGCTGAATTAAAGTCCTGTGCAAATAGACTCTGCATAAAAGATGACTCCCACATGCTTACACACATGAACATCATGGAATCAGCCAAATATCACGTTCTGCATGCATACTCTGTTCCATGGTTACCAATCCCTGCACCACCAGCTGTGATGTGAAGTAATGAACCTCCAGATTCTTTCAAAATTAAAGATAATGAATATCTTCATTACTGTGTGTTAAAATCCAAAAAACTCATTCTGTTTCTTTATTATTAGATTGATATAATGAGGAAGGAAACGTCGATCACCACTTGCCTTGCACTACATTTCTACCCACCGGTTATGAATATGTTAGATTAAAACAATCAATGCGTACATGTACTTGCTTTCATTTTCACTTCTTTAAATTGATCTGAACAATTTCTCCGTCAATATTAAGCCCTAAAAATCATAAAGTGAGTCTTTTTCGGGCTGATACCGTCATCGATTTCATGTGTAATTAGAAATGTTAATCTCCCTTTAGATGCTATCAGCTGTGGGTGTTATTAGTGGCGATCGCTATCTAATGCTACACACAGGCCAGACATCACCACCACGTTGTACCAGTCCAAAAAGAAAAATAACGTAAATAAGTATAGATTTAGAGAAGAAAAGGACTTGGTCAGGTTTAGTAAATGATTGTAGTTTGGGTTGAAATAAGGATGCTTGTTAAGTAATGACATAACTTGCCGTTGGTGAAACAGTTGTCTCTCAGTAAAAGTCCTGTTTGTGACCCGTCCATCGCCCTCGTTATACGACATCACCTGACTTTGTTCTTTGCTTCCGTCATAATTACTACGGCCACCAGAGGTTGGCGTCATCTTCCTGTCTGCGTATGAGTGATGAGCAGTGTGACTGGATGATAATGGCTCTGAACCTTCTAACCCATCTGTGAGACTGATAACTCAAGCACTCAATCAGCTGATGACCTTTGACCTGGATAAGACAATGCTGGCAGCTGATTTGGATTTAGTTTTGGTGTCTTCACAAAACAATGTACATTCATTCTGTAAAATTATAGTTATTTGATTTTGTTGTTATATCACCATCTTTGTTGTGTACACTTTCCAGTTAACAGTCAGAGAGCAAACTTGTTAGCCTGTTAGCTTAGCTTAGTCACTAACTGAGCAACAAGCACCGAGTTTACTCAAAAGACATGATTGTACTATTGACTCCTGTTCATAACTGTCTTCAAACTATTGCTTGTTTGTGGGACGTTTTAAACCTGACAGAGGAGGTTAAATAAGCAAGCCGAGCTATGGCGGGTTCCTCTATTCTGGACCTTCAGGATCAAATGTACATGTCAAAGTTCTCCTGCAGCAGATCCTCTGGTGAGCCAGTCGGTTGGAATGAATCGCTGTTGGAGTTCTAAAGCCTGGTGTTCTTCACGCTGTGCTGTTCATTCATCTCGCTTGAGTTTGAAAACAACGATAGAGATGTTATTGGGTTACATATTGGCATCCAGACAACTGCTTTGAAACATTTAGAATATTCAAATGTGGTGGTTGGCTTCCAGTCACAGGTTGGTGTGTGTGTGTGTGTGTGTGTGTGTGTGTGTGTGTGTGTGTGTGTGTGTGTGTGTGTGTGTGTGTGTGTGTGTGTGTGTGTGTGTGTGTGTGTGTGTGTGTGTGTGTGCGTGTCCATAGATCTGTTTGGACTCACGTTGCCTTTGGATCCGTTTCTTTTTGTTTTCCTATAGTTTCCTCCTGAACTTGCTGCGTCTCCCAGACAAACACGTACAGAAAAGAGAAATCATTCTTTAGTCTCATGTGGCTCCAACCGCAGAGAGCGTTTCCTCTGGAAATAAACACTCATTTCAACGGCTTGGACAAGACAAACACACTTTGGGTGCCACAGAGGGACAGAGAACGAGGCTTCATCATTCACCAGCTGCCTTATAAATCTTCAGCCAGTTGTTTCAGAGCTGCTGACTAGGAAGGAGGAATGTAAGCATTCCCACCACAGACATGCTTTATGTTCCCCATTACAGTGACTAATTGAATGTTTGTCTATATCTAATGAGGTGGGTTGCCCCTGGAGTATTTGTCTATCTTTGTGTATGTGTGTGTGTGTGTTGATATATTCAAAGAACCACTGTGTTGAGTCAAGATTTCTTTTTGAATTATCTAAACTCCAGTTTCTCTCAGCGCTGCAGAGCCTTTAAGAGTATTTTGGCTGAACATAAACTTTAATTATGACACCTGACTCATCAAAATTGTAATCTTCAAACAGATAAACAGATTTGTATTTTATTCCATCCATCTCCATTATCTGTAACTGCTCATCCTGCTCAGGGTCCCGGCCGGGTGCCACTGCACCGCCGTGCAGCTCCTCATGAAACATCCACATGTTAAATAAAACCATGAACCCTCTCTTGTTCATCAGCAATACACTATTTAAATGATGCGTCGAAGGCAACACATCAATCAGAGGCATGCCAGCGTAACACTGCCTGAACCTGAGTGAACTCGGTGATATGTAGCCGCTGTACGTACCTCCCAGCACCAACAACAGGCACAGTGACGGAGCAGCTGGTGCACACGGGAGGTCTAATGTCACCGGCATCAGGGGACCAGAGCCGGACGAAGTCTGCATGTGGCTCTGTGTGGACTGGATGTAATGACGTGTTCACAATATCACCGTTATTTATTTAAGTTGATAATGTGTGAATGTTGTGTCACTTAACAGCTTTTTGCGTTGCCCCCAAGTAACACCCCAAACATTTGTGCAGGTTTAAGCTTTTAAGCTAATTGTAGTGCTCTTCTGTTTCATGCTCAGGTGTTGATATGTCTACGTGTGCTATTACAGCATTATATAGAATATGTTTTTATTTTAGTTGTTTTGCATTAAATTGACAAAGTGTGGTGTTTTTGTGGGACTTTATTTCTGGCTGTATTGATACATAAAGGTATTTAATTGTTGCAAAGGTAGAGCTGTGAACATGGTGAGGAGCCTGTCCTGGATCCAGGCGTTGATTGTCAGTTGTGGAATAATGAATTCATGTTGTCTCTTTCATCACTTTTATTTTGGTAATTTTTCTGACTACAGACTCAAACCTCAAAGGTTCTTGAGCCTCTTCATCACAGTCTGTGTGTAATGAAGCTCTCAGTACAGTTCAAACACAAACCCCTCTCACTCTGGCTCACCATCATGTCAGCGCAGTAATTGATTCAAAGAAAAGTTGATAAAAACATTTGTACAACTATAAAATTGGTTGAGTTTTAAATTACGGTCATGGCATAAATCCACTGAATTCCTGCTGCGACTGCAATAATCAGCTCAAGCAGCTCAAGACCCGGGTCATCAGAGGGTCTGACCCGGGTCATCTGAGGACGCAGTTATTTCTTAGCAAGCAGGAAGTGGAGGGAAGCGCTGAGGGAGCTCCGGCACACAGAAGCTGCCCGGTGTGTGTTTACAGCAGCACTATCTATCTACTCCATATCTATGGTCTTGAGTCTGCATAATCATATCAGCACTGATCTAAAAAGCCACACATGTTGCAGCGCTATCTATTTAGAAGCTGGATTTATTGCATCTAAGTTCCCCCCAAAGAGCTGTGTGTGTTTGTGTGTGTGTTTGGGCATGTGTGTGTGTGTGTGTGTGTGTTGGTTTGTCAATACTTATCTTAGATCCCTTGTGTTCCAGGCCTAGTTGGGGTGTAATTCCAGCTGATCTTAATCTATTTCCTTCACTCTGCTCTCCCAGTAAAGAAGAAGTGAAAGTACAATGATAGGGCCTGGGGTCGTTTCCTCCTGCTGATGGCTGCTAATAGGTTCCGTTACAGATCATTTGGGTCTAATGATGTGGTTAGCGGCCTCTCACACTTGCTCTGGGGTCAGACTCAGTATTGGAGATGCTCCTGTCAATATGTGCTCAAGTCATGGGCTTCCTGTCCAGTGAGGTTTCACTCGACGGGCAGAATGAAAGGAGTCGTGCAGGGTTTGTGCTCAGCTACATTACTGCACCGCTGACCTCACATATGAAACATTCCCCTCTGGAGCTCATTCATTGAATCCAATGAGAGGTCAGAATAGCTGCTCCCTCCGGTGTCATTTGGAAGACGTGAAACCTGTTTTTCCCAAATGTTTTTTCTGGCGACCCACTATTCAAAAATGGACAAACCATCATGTCCCAGTTCACAGTAGGCCTCTTGTGAGTAAATTAACATTCTGTGTTGAATCAGGAGACTCTAACGTTCCTCTAATAAATGCATCAAAACAAACTATTTACATGTTTTCCGTATTTCTTCCGACCATTTGAGGTTTGACTGGTGTTCTGTATATTATGTCATCTGGTTAATTCCTCAGTGACAGTTGCATAACAGGCCCCGAATTAACACAACCGACCACTGAACTCAAAGAACCAACACCTAGATGTGTATCAATTCATTTAACATTTTAGAAACGTACACTTTTTGCGCATCCACACTGAATTTTCTCTATAAACTGATTGTTATCTGTCAGATTATTTTTTTTTCTTCCCATGTTTGAACAATAGCTGCAAAATAAAAGACCTGCAAAATTTGAATTCAGAGACTAGACCCTCCAAAAAAAATACATAATCCACTTTACGCTTGTCAGCACATTTCATGGTGCATCCAGAGGATCCTCGTCAACTCATGAAGCCGTGGATCCCGTGGCCATGTTACATCCATCAGGAATTTAAATGACTCTACCCATGTGCTGAACCACAGAAGAAGAGCCACGGCAGGGCAGCAGAGTGTATTCAGGGCTGGGCAATTAACCAATTTTATTTTCAACTTCGATATTGGCTTCCAACGATGATGAAAACAGCATAATTGAGATAAATGATTGTTGTGCCACATTATGATTTGCAATGACGCTCTGTTTTCGTCTTGTGTTATTTCCTCCATGGTGCTCTTAGGTCGGCTTGGAATGGTCCGGGATGGAGGTGGACAGAACCCCTCGCCTGGACCTCGCCCCTTCACGGGGCTCTCACCCTGTGGAGAGGCGACCCGCCCGACCCATCATGAAGCACTGCCGCTGTCTCGTTGACCGTGCTTCAGGGGCGTGACTATTTACATCTATACAGTCAATGTATTTATGATTAAATCATCAACATGAGCACAACATTCTTCAAAGATCTAGTCTCCTAATATTTCACTTAAAGTGCATCAGATCGATGTATTTAACTTTACAATTTACACAATTTTCTTTCAACATGCATGTTTCCAAAGTCAAGGACTGATCGTGTTAATAATCTCAATATTACCAACTTAATCGAGACTATGATTTTAGCCATAATCAAGCACTGAGCGCCTTGAATATGCCCATGTACCATCTGCGCTGCCTGCATGTCATGTCCCCTTCATTTTGTGGGTTTCCATTTATTTTGGTCTTCTCTGCCTGTGACTCAGGTGTTTATTTATGATTGATGACTCACTGGTGGGATATAAAACATGGTCCTACCCTGTGCCAAACTACTCTCCTCATACACAAGCTCCAATGTCTAGTCTGACCCCTCCAAAATCATCTTGGCAATAACACACAGGCACGAAACACTGTGTATTATCTGTGCTCCATTTAGAAAGAAGTTGACCTGCTGCAGACGTGGGAGGAAACAGAGGGAAAGTTTTGTGATGCTTGAATCTCGAGAGTAGACCACGGTGATTTATGAGCTTTGTCTGAGTGTGTTTGTCTGTTATGAACCTGTGTGTGTGTGTGTGTAGGTGTGTGTGTGTGTGTGTGTGCGTGTGTGTGTGTAAGTGTACGCAAGGCTGCGCTCTACTTTTAAAATCATGCCACCAGCCGTCCATCTCCTGCTTCCAATGCTGAATCACACAGATGTGCACACTAAACTAAAGAGACTGAAACACTCTTTCAAGCCCCTCCAGTCTTCCCTAGACACGGACTAGTTACGTGTTATTATTGTAACGACTGCTACTGTAGGGATCAGAGGACCCGGCGCATTCTCCCCACAGCAAGTAGAAGTTAAATCAACTTTAGCAGTTTTCTAAATCAAATTCTGCACCGGCACTGACAAGAGATAAGAGAGCTGTGTGTGTGTGTGTGTGTGTGTGTGTGTGTGTGTGTGTGTGTGTGTGTGTGTGTGTGTGTGTGTGTGTGTGCGTGTGTGTGTGTGTGTGTGTGTGCGAGAGAGAGAGAACATTTTAATTGGCTTTAATTGATTGACCATTATCCTGAAGCAAACTGCTGTCAGACATTGGACAGTGATTGGAGATGCAGAGGTGTTTTAACCCTTTGTCAGCCTCTCCCTTTGCAGTGCTTTTAGACCCAGATCCATTAAAGGCGGTATTTTAGAATTAAAGTCAAGAAGCCTTGTGTGTGTGTGTGTGTGTACTCGTGGTTACAGCGTGGATCCTGTTCAGCAGCTGTGTAAGGCAAGGCAAGGCAAGTTTATTTGTATAGCACATTTCAACAAGGTAATTCAAAGTGCTTCACATAAAACCATTAAAAGCATCAAAACATAAGGCAAAAGAAAAGGAGATTTAAAAACAATTAAGAACATTCATTAAAACATTAAAAACAGTGTAAGAAATAAAATGCAGGAAATTGATTAATATGTTAATTGAATGTGGTTCAATTAAAGGCAGCAGCAAACAGAAAAGGTGGATGTTCTCACGTGGCTTTGGCGGCGATCGTACCAGAATGCTCAATTACTCAGTGCGAGTCCCATCGGTTTGACTCTATGCGTTTATACGCAGTCATTCATTAGTGTGAGCAGCATATCTGGAGATAATCCCTTCTCCCCAGTGTTGTCATTTTCAGTCTGAGCTCTGTATCACTCTCCCTGACACTGATGTTCTGGTAATAAGTTTTAACAAATAGAATCTCTTTCAGCAATGGAATCTCACTCAACACCGAGCTACACCAGCTAAAGTGCATGTGTTTGGCAAGTGTCCTGTGCTGAGTCAATAGCGCTATCAGTAACAGTAACAGTTTCATTCGCATCTTGCTCATGAAATGAAACCCTGAATATTTCCTCAGTTGAAGAGGTTGTAGCTTAAACCTGAAGTTGATCTGCTGTTTACTTTAAGTGATGAACTCTTTTGAGACATGAAAGCATTCAAATTGTAGCTCAACAATGAACTACCAATAATATTAAGGTATGGAGACATTTTTTCATGAAAAACAATCTTATGTAACCATAAGAAACAAGAGAATACTTTCATAAAAAACCACTGCGTAAAGCTATAAAGACATGAATAAAAAACAACACTGAGGGAAACTAAACAGTGAGAGTTATGTCATCGTCTGCACGACTTTGTGAAGTGAATCCCTCCACTTCATCCCTCCAGTAATAACTGCATGAAGGCCTCACCATCACGCAGTAATAACTGCACGAAGGCCTCTCCGTTACGCAGTAATAACTGCATGAAGGCCTCACCGTCACGCAGTAATAACTGCACGAAGGCCTCTCCGTTACGCAGTAATAACTGCACGAAGGCCTCACCGTCACGCAGTAATAACTGCAAGACTGCCTCACCGTCACGCAGTAATAACTGCACGAAGGCCTCACCGTCACGCAGTAATAACTGCACGAAGGCCTCACCGTCACGCAGTAATAACTGCACGACGGCCTCACCGTCACGCAGTAATAACTGCACGAAGGCCTCACCGTCACGCAGTAATAACTGCACGACGGCCTCACCGCCACGCAGTAATAACTGCACGACGGCCTCACCGCCACGCAGTAATAACTGCACGACGGCCTCACCGTCACGCAGTAATAACTGCACGACGGCCTCACCGTCACGCAGTAATAACTGCACGACGGCCTCTCCGTCACGCAGTAATAACTGCACGACGGCCTCACCGTCACGCAGTAATAACTGCACGACGGCCTCACCGTCACGCAGTAATAACTGCACGACGGCCTCACCGTCACGCAGTAATAACTGCACGACGGCCTCACCGTCACGCAGTAATAACTGCACGAAGGCCTCACCGTCACGCAGTAATAACTGCACGACGGCCTCACCGTCACGCAGTAATAACTGCAGGAAGGCCTCACCGTCACGCAGTAATAACTGCACGAAGGCCTCACCGTCACGCAGTAATAACTGCAAGACTGCCTCACCGTCACGCAGTAATAACTGCAAGACTGCCTCACCGTCACGCAGTAATAACTGCACGAAGGCCTCACCGTCACGCAGTAATAACTGCAAGACTGCCTCACCGTCACGCAGTAATAACTGCACGACGGCCTCACCGTCACGCAGTAATAACTGCACGAAGGCCTCTCCGTTACGCAGTAATAACTGCATGAAGGCCTCACCGTCACGCAGTAATAACTGCATGAAGGCCTCTTGAAGACAGTTAAAAACAAAGGGAGAGATTGTTGTTTGTATGACTGCTGATGCAGGAGTCCCTTCAACAGATCGTACAGTGTTTCATAGGTTATTAAACTCTTACAACTTTAGTTTTTCTATGTGCATAAGAGATGATGAATATACATTTATTATAGTGACGTGAGGAGTCGCGTTGAACGTAATACAGAACTGTTACAGCGAGTTGCATTGTGACTTTTACGTAAAAGTGACCAGGGTGCTTATCTACTGTAAACGCATCTCTCTGAAAGGGGCTTTTGTGTGACTGTTGCATCACTATGTTCAGCTACCTTGATTTCTCAGGTGTATACTTTCATCTTGCTCTGCCTTGTAAATGGTGAATGGAAAACTCTCTCTACCTCACAGGACAAAGTGCTTTACTATCTCGTTCACTCATTCACACACCGATGGCATGCAAGGCGCCAGCCTGCCAGTCGGGAGCTCCATTGGTTGTTGCTCAAGGACACTTCGACGTGTGGACGGGAGGAGCCAGGGATCCAAACACCAACCACACATATCTTTGATTGTTGAATACATAAACCATGATGATTCTAGGCAGACAATATTCTTAATGGATATATATTATATTAGGATATGTCTATAACAACCTACGGTTGAAGTGTTCCTCTGGACTCACAAACTATCGGGGCAGACTCCGAGTTCAGCCCGGTCTCACTCCCAGTGCGTCAAACACCGACGCTTGGCCGACCATATTTAAAATACAACGCACTCTAAGTGTCTGAGACACACTGGACTCAAATGTAAACCCATCTGCATCATTATTAGACACGCAGAGCAGCGGACGTAGGAGACGGGTTTCATGATGTTCTTTTCTAAACCTAACCACGTAGTTCTGTTGCCTGAAGCTGACTGCCTTGTTTCAGGACGTTAACCGGGTGTTACAGCATTAACCCCGTCCGTTTCACAACCAACCACACGCTACAGTGTTAAGCACGACCATGTCATAACAATAACCTGCTGTTACAAAGTCAATCACCACCGCCTTACGTTAACGTCAGCATTTCACAACATTAACCACTTGTTACAAAGGTAACCAGGACAGTGTTACAACTCCAACAGTGACCATTTCACCATCCTAACCAAGTGTTACCACGTTAACTGGAACCAGTTGGCAATAATAACCACGTGTTTTACCGGAACCTTCTGCAACAAGATAGCACAGAAAAGGCTGCAGCAGGATGTGACGAGTCGGGATGAGATCACGTTGCAGTTATATGATTCATAATGACAATTGAAGACAAAATGATGAGAATAATGTGCAGAGAGGTTGGTGTCAGGTTGACCAACAGCTAAATACATATTACAGAAACACTTGATCAGATACATTAGCATTCATTCTTTCTTTCATTGAAGTATTTACCTGGAGGAACAGAAAGGAGCATCACAGGTATTATGTGTCTCCACTACACTTCACATGCATCCTGCTCTGCTGCTCTGGGATGGATGGAGCATCAAGAGGAGAAAGAGATGTGTAAGCATTATTTAACACAGCCATTTAAATGCACATTCTGTCTTAGCCTCTCATAAATACACACATAAGGCACACCGGCACATGCACACGTTAAAATGAATATATGATCTCACATAACCACACCGTGTTTTGTCTTGTCTGCAATAACTTTTAGAGATAATCCGTTGACGACGTGTGGTTCTTGTATGAGTCTCTGAATGAGTGTGCGTGTGTTTCCATGTGCATATATATGCACAATTGTGCTTGTGTGTCTACGCATATTGTGAATCCTCTGTCAGCACATCGTGTGAGCGGCTAGGACTTTCAAAAATGCAGGCACAAGCATATCTTATTTGGATTATGTATAAAACACTGATAGAGGCCGTCTGCTTGCATCAATCAGGACAGCAAGAGGAAGAGATGGAGGAGAGAGCAAGAGAGGGAGAGAGAGGGAGAGAGAGAGAGAGAGAGAGAGAGAGAGAGAGAGAGAGAGAGAGAGAGAGAGAGAGCGACGTGTAAGCCTCTGGGGTGAGAAGGGAAGAGGAAGTGAAGGTGTAGGGAGTGTCTACGAGTACAAAACCATTTAAATATGCAGAGGGAAAGAATAGGTTTGTGAAGAGATGGGAGTTTAAGATTCAAAGAGAGATTATCTTAGAGAGAGAATAGGAGGGAGATTAACAAAGGTGAGTGGTGCATTCGAAATTTGGGATAGAGAGTGGGAGATTTATTGGAGAAATAGAGAAGAGGGAGGGAGACACGGAGGGATGGGAAAGAGGGATGGTGGAGGAAGGGAGAGAGGAGGAGAGAGGGGAAGATAGCCAGGAGGGTTTGATTGATGGGCCGTAGACAGGGTCTGCCGTTCTCCAGAGCAGAACCACTCCAGCACTGGACACCCGCCAGACACTGCAGCCCTGGAGAACCCTGTGTGTGTGTGTGTGTGTGTGTGTGTGTGTGTGTGTGTGTGTGTGTGTGTGTGTGTGTGTGTGTGTGTGTGTGTGTGTGTGTGTGTGTGCATATATGGGCTGTCTTCTGTCACGATCTGATGATGCAGACACATGCAGTTAGGGCAAAATAAACAGGTGTGGGTGACAGCTGTATTTTTACCACTGTATGTGCATACTAACCATACTTGGATCTGTGCTTTGTGCCCATGCATGCTGTGTTAGTATATTGAGATATGACTTTATATGCCAAAGCACACATGAATGTGTATTTATGTAAATGTTTAGAGCTGTATGCATGTGTGTGTGTGTGTGTGTGTGTGTATGTGCAGGTGTACTCTGCAGGTACTGTCAGCTCAGTGTTTAGTTACTGAAATCTCCAAAGCTGCGTTCAGACAGGAAGCCCATATGCCATTTCTCTGGCACGTCCCCTGTGGAAGCAGATTGCCTTGATCAAAACCATGAAGAACTAAAAAGTCAAATAAATCAATGTTTGGAAATCAAAATGAAAGTAGAGCACTGTTGGAATCACCACGCTCAGTCTGTTGGGAGGCTGCAGACTTAATTATGGGAACTGCAAAGTAATTACAGTGATGACAAACTGACTATAAACATACAAACACATTCAAATGAACCAGGACAGGAAGCAGCATGAACGTGTGCATGATATTTAAATTCAAACCGGCTGCGGTTATACAATAAAAACCACATATCAGATGACTCTTCTCTGTAATAGAAAGAAATAATAAGTTGGACCTCCAGATACAGTTCTAATGTCTACAGTCATCTGTGCCCTACTTCATAAAAGTAGGATGTACAATAATAACTGTTGTTCAGGTTTACCTCCTTCACATCCTCACCCTCCTTGCCTTGTGGATGTGACGTCTCTCTTGACATGCATTCATCTGTGTCTTAACCTGCAGACTTTGTCATTTCACAGAGACCCAGCAGGATATTCCTGCCAGCTAAAAAGAACCTTGTGTCCCCCAGTATCCTGCTAGCTCAACAGTAATGTTTTCCCTTCAAGTATATCATAAGAGCACTCAGAAAACTCTTACCCCCCTCATGCTTATAGCCAGTTACATAATCATAAAAAATGTAATCTCATTCCCTCAATCTCCTGCACCGCAAAAAAATCGGACTTGAAATTGCCCTTAACGTTACTCACATGCAACACTGACGTTGTGATGAGTCAGCCATGATGCTGCACGGAGCACATTACCCTCCTCTGTGCTGCTGAGCAGTCCTGCTCCCCGACTCTCCTGCTGAGACATGCAGTGCAGGAGGACCCATCTCTATTCATAATTCTATTATGGTGCCTTATTGTAAACAGTTTGGGGAAATTGAATCTAGAGTAAATATGAATGCTTATGTAAAAACCAACACAAGTGGATTAATAATAACTGAATATTTAAATTCCACTCTCGATGAGACGCAGCGGGCTTTCAGCTGGAAAATATATATCTACGTAGTAAGTTGACTATGAAAAGAGGCCGTTTGCTGTAACGAGAGGAAACTAACAGGTCCAAATGTTAACAGGTCCAGAGCTAACAGGTCCAGAGCTAACAGGTCCAGAGCTAACAGGTCCAAACGTTAACAGGTCCAGAGCTAACGGGTCCAGAGCTAACAGGTCCAAACGTTAACGGGTCCAGAGCTAACGGGTCCAGAGCTAACGGGTCCAGAGCTAACAGGTCCAAACGTTAACGGGTCCAGAGCTAACGGGTCCAGAGCTAACAGGTCCAAACGTTAACGGGTCCAGAGCTAACGGGTCCAGAGCTAACGGGTCCAGAGCTAACAGGTCCAAACGTTAACAGGTCCAGAGCTAAAGGCTCCAGAGTTAACGGCTCCAGAGCTAACGGCTCCAGAGCTAACGGGGAACCTAGAGGGTCATAGTTTAAAACAGAGGGCCGCGGACCAGCAGCGGTATTAATGAGCTGGGAGTGAGAATGTGCTGCAGTGATAGTACATAATGATTAAAGCAAGAATGCAAAGGCTAAACTACTCCATCATAAGGAATGTTATGGGATTGATCTCATAACATTCATAATAACAAGGATTAATCTGCACAAATTATTAGTTTGAGAGCAGAAATTGTTCAATCATGCACACAAATTCCGTTATTTTGAATATATAATTGTTAGCAATATTAGAGCAAATATATTAGAGGAAATATATAACACTTGGACACAAGGGACATGCAGGCGTGCATATGTTTTAATATGTTTTAATAAATGTCAAAGCACAGGAATACATAACGTTGCTGCATGCTGCAGGCTGCATGCTGCAGCTGCTCCCGTCTACTCAATGAAGACGCAGCGCTCCCCTCGCTTCCTACCCAAACGCTGCTCCAGGGCCTGGACGAGCTCCATGTAACCAAACATTAACCTACTAAAGACATTGCAGTTGCAAGATTAATGAAGGTGATAAATGATGGTAAATTGAGAGCACTAATTATTCTCTTCCCCTCCACGACGTAGCCCCGGCCTTTGAGTCCACGTCATTCAAGTGCTGCAGTGGCGGCTCACCACTCATACAAACGTTAACTCTACAAAGTGCTTGAGTTCAAATTCATCTGAATTCAGCGTGTGCAACAACATTCAAATTTGACACTTGACCTCATGTTTCCACCACTTGCAATCACAAGCTGCAGTAAACAGAACGATGTTTAATCAAAGAACAGCCAGTGGATGAAATACGCAGGGAGCCCATTAGATTAACATGAAGATGAAAAACAAAGTAGTGCTTTCTCTTCTGATGCGCTCTCCTTGAAATAACACCCCATTGAATCAGGCCTAATGAAATTGTCAGTGCTTTTGTATTCTGATCAAAATGAAAGCTGCTAATGTGAAGCAATATAAACGAGAAAGAGAAAGAAAGAGTTCCCTTTGATCGCTGAATTAAAATGTTAAGTGCTGCTAAATGCATTTCTGTGACCATCCGATGAGCAGCCATTCCTCTGAGTAATTCTGCCCTGACCCTTAAGAACTATGCTGCCACCTTAGCTTTCATTTCATCTCGTTTCATTGAACCGTCACTCCCCCAGACCCCACTTCTACCTTTCTCTCTCTCTCTCTCTCTCTCTCTCTCTCTCTTTCCTACTCTCTCTCTCTCTCTCTTTCCTACTCTCTCTCACTCTCTCTCTCTCTCTCTCTCTTTCCTACTCTCTCTCTCTCTCTCTCTCTCTCTCTCTCCTCTCTCTCTCCTACTCTCTCTCTCTCTCTCTCTCTCTCTCTCTCTCTCTCTCTTTCCTACTGGCAGAGGTCACTCAGGAAGACAACTTCATTTTTATTCATGTGCTCCTTCATGTGAGGAGCTCTCTAAATCTCTCAACACACTTCCGGGAGATGTAATCTTTTGTGTTCTGGTAAACACTAAACATAGATGGAAACATTTGCAACCTTTGCTGGTGTTACTCTGTTTCCAATTGAGAGAATAGAGAAAGGGGAGAACAAAGCAATATGCTCTATTAGTACTGAGTTTACACTGTTAGCAGCCAACTATCTTAAACAGACCTTTATGGCTGGGGTCAGAGGTTAACTCTCATCATTCATGCTCAGGCATCTGCTGTGGCAGTTATTGCTGCAAATTAAGTTTTTTTAAAGTAATGAGATGTTTTTAAAAGCTGTAATGTATGCTCAGAGGTGACTGGTCACTGTCAGTAACCATTTTAACATTCTGAAGAGATGGATGCAGGCAAATTATGAATTATTATTATTATGAATGAGTCTAATCCACGTCAGCCATAAACGTACTCCCTACTATGTTATGGGATGTTTTTTAAAGCTTGAAGTGACAATGATTTTCATTAACGAATAATATGTTAATTACTTTTGATTTATGGATTCATTATTTTGATAAAATGTCAGAAAATAAAGAAAACCATGATAATGTCCTCAGAGCCCAAAGTCAATGAATTGCTCGTATTGTCCAACAGCCAGAGCCTGACCAAGATTATAGCTTGTGCTCCTTCCACCTCCAATCATTGTGTTCATCCACTCGCAGAGACTTAAGGCTAAGCTTTGCAGATCACTTAATATAAACTATATTTCTCACAATGACGTTGTCGATTATAGGTCAGCTTTCTCTATGAACTGACGTTAGTTCTTGCTATTTATTACCTATCATGGTTAGAATGTAATGGGCCACATAGTTATGTGGTTGTGGGCTTTTCTTTGATAATATTTTGAAAGAATATAAAAGGTATACATTTCATTTTTTGTCGTCTGCTGTTTCCAGCGTCAAGAAGTAAATTGAAGTCAACCTGAAAACTTCTTCAAACAAAGAATATGTCTTTAATGTGTAACTGAACCAATAGATGTGAAAGTTCAAATGAAGCAAAGCACAGTTAGCGCTGTTAGCACCGTTAGCGCCGTTAGCACCGTTAGCACCGTTAGCTTCAAGCCGCCGGCTCAGCCATCGAGACTTTGAGAGCCTTTCAGAGGCAAAAGAAATGTTCTGAATATACAAAAGAGCACCTTTGAATCCTGTCTGGTGGATGAGCTTTTCTTTCATCTTTAAATGATTAAAAACAATCATTTTTAATTTTATGAATCAACGAATTATTTCAGCACTGTAATGTTCACAGAAGAAACATCAGTTAAAGAGAATCAGTCCTTTGGCACAGACAACGTGTCCATGCACCGGTGAGAGTTCAATGTTAAGAATGTAAATGTGAGGCACACATCACACTGGAGTGACGGGAGTGTTGAGTTATTGTTGAGTTATTGTGTCAATGTGAACAGGCCTTCAGTGACCTTCTCCACTCTAGAGTGAACAGTTTATGTGCTGAGTTAGCTGCGAGGGGAATGAAGGGATGACGGAGGGATGAGGAGACAGACGCAGAGCTAGAGGGGTTGTGGCAATATTTATGGTCATGAATGGTAATTAAATAGCACAGCGTTACTTTTATCAGCCTGATCTAATGATGACAGAACCACTCATTAAAGACACAGTGCAATAGCTTCGGTCCCTATAATTCACCCAAATCTAGTTTTAGGAATACAAATGTCCACTTTTCTTCACCTGCAGGTGCTTTACTACCTCTGGCAGCTGGGAAGGACTTACAACTTAAACATACCCCTGAACAGTTTAGGTAGGAGCTAATGGGGTTAACCAACAATGTCAACTTCACTGATGAACAAGGAACGTATTTCAAAGTCAACGTGTTTGACTGTTTAGTTAAAATAAAACTTTACATCGAGGAATGAGAGGAAATGTGATGAGAAACACAAAGGATCAAAAAAACGTGAAGAATGAATATCGAATGAAAAAGGGCAGATAGTGAGGAAATAAAGAAGGCGGAGTCAAAGGACAGTGAAGACTATCGGCAGCTCGGACATCCTAGATGTATTACACTAAGGCAGGCTGCTTATAGGCGTCTGTGCTTCTTGCTTTACAGAGCAGATAACGGCAGACATAATTAAGACGACCAAAGGTATAAATCTTGTGTGTGAATGGCCCATTGCACATATCGACCGCACAAGTCATTTACATGTCCCTTTGAGAATTCGCCTCAGAGTTTTCTCTGACACTCACAGAAGGTAGTAGTGAGAGCGAGTCGACATAAAATACACTTCATTTCAAAGCTTCATTTCAGCGGTTCTACTCAATGAAACGGAGACATTTTAATTAGTTTGGTGCAAGGTAACATGATATGTTAGTACGGATCATCAATACTCATTTGTCCTGAAGAAAACTACCATCAATGAGTGAATGTGACGTGAATATGTTTCACTGGGTCTTGTAGAAATGCTTTTAAAAGTATTAAATCGGAAGTCCGGGGTTATAAACAGAGTGTTATGCAGTAGTTTAATGTACAACTTAAAGTGATATATTTACTGCGTCCTGTTCTTTCTAGTATTGGCTTACATACTTACATACTTACATACTTACATACGTACATACTTACATACTTACATATGTACATACTTACATACTTACATACTTACATACTTACATAAGTACATAGGTACATACTTACATACGTACATACTTACATAAGTACATACTTACATACTTACACACGTACATACTTACATACTTACATACTTACATACGTACATACGTACATACTTACATACTTACATACGTACATACTTACATACGTACATACGTACATACTTACATACTTACATACGTACATACTTACATACGTACATACTTACATACGTACATACGTACATACTTACATACTTACATACGTACATACTTACATACGTACATACTTACATACTTACATACTTACATACGTACACTTGTTTACTATCAAAGCCAGCTATTAGTCTGTAAAAGGGTCAAAACGTCAGCAGCCTCCGATCAGCCAACAGCAACATTCATTTATAATCACTCAGACAAGCGGGCGTTTGCTATGCATATCTATAATACAATATGTAGAACTCAAATACCAAAACTAAACATACACATCGATGTTCAACTGAACACTGGTTTGGGGTATGAGCTACTCATTAATGCTAACTACCCAGTGACACCAGTGCCATTTAGTTTAGTTCAATTCAATAACTTTATTCATCTTCAGCAGGCATTGAACTAAACAATGGGATAGGTGCAGCAATGGTAATTATTAGTTCAGTGTGTATATTGAACATATCTTCAGTTTGACGGCTGGTGATGCCTGCACGTATAACCATGTTGATCCTTCTTGTTCTTCCATCCCACGTTACGTGAACACGCCTCTCCACAGGAGCCCTGTCAGGCCTCAGGGGAGCTGCAGCTGTTGAACTGAACAAAACATGTATTGTTCAGATCTCGTAGGATTTGTTTTGGATTGTTGGATCTGAAAACAGTGAGAACTTGACTATAAGCAGAAAAGTCATCAGAATATGATGTTGTACATGTTCATTCTTACTGTGAATATATGTTCAAAAAAATGTACACGATATACCAAATAGCAAAAAAACTTCCCACTACCTCAGCAACATTTGCAGACTCCCTTTAACGGAGCATGATGGGACTTTTACAATCTGTGGGAATTAGTGATTTGTTGTGACATTACTGAAACACAAACACAAATATACAAAAGGAATTCCAGCTCCTCTCTCAGAACTATGGCTTTCATAGCATTCCCTCCAGCCTCATTTACCAATCGTAAGACTCCCCCTCCAGTGGCGGGAGTAAGCAGCATGGAGGACCACGCCACGGTTCAGAAAAGAAGCCACATCTTAACCCACGCTACAGGTGTTAACACACACTCTTTTGAAGATGGTCTTAATTGGGTTAGGAGAAGGGGGGGAGGGGGGGGGGTTGTAGTGAGCGTGCAGTCCATCGTTTGAAATCCTCCCCTCCTGATTTGAGGAGGTGTAAAGAGGAGAAAAGAGAGCTTTAATTGATCCCCTAGTGGTGTGTGCAGCTTGGCATCCCTCTCAGATGAAGGTGGGGGAGATGTTATGCAGGACTGGCTCCGCAATTACAGTCAAGCATCATTACACACTGTAGACTAAAGATTCACAATTTTCTACAGTTTTTTAAATGTGTTACTGTGTATAAGATGCCCAATTCTGCCTTTTCCATTGTTCCAAAGGCTCTTTACAAAACGTGTTATGATGATATAAATGAGGTGTTTCAGACACTGTAAAACCTGTAAAACCTTGAAGACAAGCAGAAGTACCAGCCATTAACAGAAAGCATTGGATGAATAGTACAAACCTTTCTTGTACAAATATCCTATATATATATATATATATATATATATGTATATATATATGTGTATTTATATACATACACATATATATATATGTGTATGTATATATATGTGTATTTATATACATACACATATATATATATATGTGTATGTATATATATGTGTATTTATATACATACACATGCTTTGCTTTGGGAAGGTGAAGAGACAACATACCATACATCGTGGCTGTGCAGACTCTTTAGCAGCATCTTTTCACCAAAGCAATCCAATGAGACATAAAATACTGGTGTGCAGTAACACAAAGACAGCTCCTGCTGTTGACGTTTGGCTGAGGCACTGAGGTGGTTTGACTGCAGATAGAGAGGTTGTTGCTTAGAGTCCGGTGTGTAGGTGTCATTGTTTGTGAGCAGAGGATGGGACACAGCAGGAGAGGGCGTGTCTGTTCGCATTGAAGATAGAACAGCAATGCCAAAGTTATTCAGCAAATGTGTTTCGTAACCTGCACTCTCAAAGTCACTTTCTATTCAGATGCTTGGATTGATAACTCAGTTAGTTTGCTTGCTCTCTTGACACTCACAGTGTCATGCAGCCTTTACTGACGTACTGTAACACACACACACTCTCAATGCACTATTTACCTGCGCCTATCTTTCCTATACACTATACAGCACCAAGTCGATAAATGAATCCTCAAATAAATAAAGTCCCACATTACCTCAACCATGTGTCTCAATACCTTCCTGTGTTTCTATTCTCCATAGAACTCAGCTCCATTCTCCACTTAACTCCCCCACAGAGGGGCAAACATCACCTGTTTCTCTTTCTATGCAAGTGAAAATCAAAGGAATGAAGCGACGCGTTGCTATGGCGATTGCAGCCATGTGGAATCTCATCATGTGACATCTCTGCTCATCTGATCCGGTCTCAGTGGTTCCGGTGAAAAATCCCATTACAGGGTGAAACAGAAATAACCAAAGCGCCTCGTTTTTAAGCCACTCTACTTTTGTGTTTCCACTTGCACCTTCTCGTTATCCTCTGCCTCATTCTCTCATCTCACTTGTCACAACTTTTCCAGGTGGCTGCATCTTAGCTCCTCTTCCAGGGCTTAATCTCCGTTGATATTCTTATCACAGCTTTTATATCTAATCCCTTTGAAATACCCTCCTCTTTATCTTCCTCTGTTTCCTGCCATCTCCTCTGCTCTCACGTCGTCATTACATTCAATGATTTCATCACGTCTTCCTCCTCTGCACCTGCTTGATTTCTCCTCACATCAAGACATCAAGGCCGTAACATGACTCCTTTCTTCTCAGAGATTTCAATAATCGCTCACTAAAGCTTGTGCATGATACCTTTAATTAGACCATCAATGCCAAAAACTTTTCACGAATCATTCTTTCGTGAAAACTGTTTTTATGTAGTTTATTTTATACATAACTCTTAAACACCTAATCATGTTTTTCTCTGTTGATTCAAACTCATATCTAATTCTTAATGATGTAAAGATGAATAATGAGATGAATGAAGCTAGCCGTGATGAAAGATGAACATGCTGCTGCTAGTGTTGCTCCACAGCAGCAGCCTCCAGTAGCTGCTGCCTCCGTGTGTGCAGCTCAGCAGGGCCTGTGTTACTGTGAACAAGAAACTTAACCATTTCATTGAAGCATACGCTGACTTCAGTCCATAATACGTTATGATTATATTACAGCTAAAGGTTTACTTCCGCTTCACATCGGGCGGAACGACATGCGTTAGCTGCGATGTATGCACAGCATACCACAGCCCGTCAGGAGCTATTGGTTCAAGTTGTACTTTGGTGTGTCTTCCACAAGGTCCTTGGCTCTTATTCCTTTTGTGTCGTTTTCCAACAATATGTCAACAAGCAATGTACTTGAACAGCTGCGAATGCCACAGTTGCTCCTCCCCATTGCTGTTCATCGTGCGAACAAGCGCTTCAAGTGTGTAAGCGTGCAGCTCTGCATGCGTGCTTTTATGCGCATGTGCTATTCAATGCATATAGCACCTTATTACACGATCAGATTATGCCCGTGTTTATCAGTGGCATGATTAATGGACTTGGCCGAATAGAAGCAGAGAGCACTGAGGATTCATTTGGTATCTGACACGTTTTATGTATCGGCTGTAAATTGTGGTCCTTCCACAAAATGTAATTGTATTATTGAAAACGATGCTTCCACTCTAAGCATCAGTAATAGCTATGGTGCGTGAGATGTATGTGTCCAAGAGCCTTTTTGTTTGTTTCTGAGGGTGTGTGAGTGTGTGTGTGTGTGTGTGTGTGAGGGTGTGTGTGTGTGTGTGTGTGTGTGAGAGAGCGGGAGAGGAATGATGGCAGTGTGGGTGGAGCATACATTTTTAAATTGAAAACATGACACACCCGCAGTGATGATTTAGTGCTGTGCTAGAGAGCGGTGTTAGCAGTGAATGCTGCCTTTGAACACCAGAGCGAGGGCCGCGCTGTTATTCAGCTCTGCAAGTATAACTGCACCGTGAGAGAGGCACTTAGAACAAGCAGGCCGCTGCATGCCAAGGCTTCTATACACAAGGTTGATCCATTTCATTTAGCCCTTAATTAAAGGCACAATGAGAAGAATTCAGTGGTTTGCATTTAGTAAACACTACATTCACAGCGTGCCCCTCCTCCCCAGCTCATCCAGCGTCGTGTCAGGTTGTGATTTCTGAAAATGAATCACAGGGGGGGGGGGGGGGGATGTTTTCTCAACCTTTTTATTCATGAAAATATATCATAAACCCCAGTGGGCCGATATAGACTAAAAAGCCTGTTAGGCAGCTGTTAAAGTTACATGTATGGAATAATTGTGAACTTTAAATATAGTTTTGGAACTTGAACTTACTGCATTTGCAGGATTTAATAGAAATAACCATGAAATAGTACAGCACAACCTGTATATTGGCTACATGCTTACCTTTCAGGGCGCTACGCTGGTCTCCTGTAGAGGGGTGATGCATTCACATCTCTGCATACTGCATATCTCAGGAGAGGATCGACCACTGGTCCATTTACTGACGTGAATAGCCACAGACTATTGTCACAGTGAAAGTCCATGTATGATGTTATTGTTTGCAATATAGACTGTTCTCATATTTCAGTGCTTTAATTAGATTCATTATTGACTAAATGAACATCATGTTGTATTGGAGAAACTAGCGATTCAGACCATAAACTCATGTTTACAATATTTACTGAGGTAATAAATCAAGAGAGGAGTAGAGTCATTTTCTCATAGATTAGCATTCAACTTTAAAATGCTGGCTCTTTGAAAGAATGCAGGTTTACGGCACTTCCACATTGGCCTCACTGTCCAGAAGTGGAGGATGCCGCCTGCTGCTGCAGGCCAACGAGTCATTAAGATGTGAAAATCTGTGAAATATATCAGAAGCATGAATTGTATACACTTTGTTTTATCAATTTTAATTAAATTGTATTTACATATACAAACAACATGCAAGCCTGACTTTGTTTCGTGACTTTCCAAGAATGGGGTCCAGTTAGATAACTCGCTCGTCTCTCAATCCAGCCTCCTGTAAAGTCTCTGTATGCAGAGGACACAGAGGTTAATTAGCCTCCGACAGCGTTAGCGACAGCCATTCTGCATATCATAGCATCCACCATTAAAGCTGCCTCGGCTCTCATAACAGACTGTTAATTCAGGCGGAGGGACGTCTGATGGTTGACAATAACTCTGAGAGAGGGGGGAGGGAGGGAGGGAGGGAGGGAGAGAGAGAGCCTGTGTGTACATCGTATACCTCGGGCAGGTCACGGTTTATTGGCTGCCGTCCTTTGAGGAAATACTTTGCATGCAGATGAAATAAATGACGAGTGCGGCCGGTAAGGACCAGCTGAGACTTGGGTCATCTGTAAACTGGGTTTGTACATCCTGACATATCCTCCATTAATGATGTCCTGCTTACTACATTCAAATCATGACATTCCTTTGCCGCCGATCACTGTCTTCCTCAGCAGATGCTGCTCTACCATCTTGTCACATGAATTAATGAATCTGCTGTTGATGATGTTCTTCTCAGCAGATGCAGTTTGGCTTGTTAGGCCAAAATAAATAATAGAAGCTGACAAACTTCATCTTGCATCAAGAGGGGACCTTCAAGCATAACATTGCAGCACACTTCAACTAGATTTTCCATCAGCAAGTGTATGAAATATGTAATAATTATGCTATTACACATTGGTAAATTCAATAACGAGCTTGTTAAGATTCGGAGCATGCAAGCCTCCGAAGTGAAGTAATGGACGGAAAACATTCAACAAAATGTGTGTGTGTGAGTTAATGCTTGAATGTGGCCACAGCCTTTCTGTTTCTGAGTGTGTGTGTGTGTGTGTGTGTGTGTGTGTGTGTGTGTGTGTGTGTGCGTGAGTATCCGTGGGTGCACGTGCATCCTTATGCATGTGTTTTCCTTTGTTTAGAGTAATTAAAAGCTAATACGCAGCAGAATCAGCTCTGTGCTCTCTCCTCAATTAGTCGTCTATTAAAAGACGCACATTTCCATTCGTTATGAAGCTGCTTAATTATGATAGATTTCCTTCTCATTTTCCTCCGTTTACCGCTCACTTCTTTTGTCCCCCTCCTTCTCTTTTCTATAATGGAAACATAACTAGTTGAGTCATTTTTAATCAGCCATTATTATGGATTTTGATCAAATGTTTTTTGTTTTTTTAATACTTACGACCGCAGCTTGATTTAAGACTGTTTTCTTTTTGTTCTTCATCATTATCGGTTTAACTCATCAGAGCTCATTTACTTCTACATTAAGACACAGAGTGACCAGCGGTGTACAATGGAGGATTTCTTTCCTCTGACCCGGCTGCACAAAGTCAATGTGTGTGTGTGTGTGTGTGTGTGTGTGAGGGGGGGGGGGTATCTTACCTACAGATCAAACATGCTCTTTGGATTATGTACTGTTCTGGGGAAAGTAATGTATTCACTGTAAAGTACCAGCCCAGAAGTCTTTACTACATAAACAACAACAACATATCTAGCTTGGAAATCATAATTTAAAAAAACAAACATTCAATTCAGAAGACAACAACACTTAAACTGATATATATATATATATATTTATTTATATATATATTACCATTCAATTTGTACATGTACTGCTTTTTGTATGGATTCTCTCGTGTGTCCTCTTTCACTAAGTGCTTTTCTCTCATGTCTGCTGTTACTAAAATGTTTCATAGGCCTTGAGAGGTGCTTTGTGGGTTGAAGTTGATTTACACAACAAGCACAAATTGAAGAACCGCTTCAATTCTGCTCAATCGTTCCTTTTGTATATATTTAAAAACCCAGTGATGACGCTACACTGCTCTTTTTTTCCCGATGGATCCATGATTGCATGTTTGCGTTATTGGTTGTGTACGTGCCCTGCTTCCATTCTTTACCGACAGAATGTAAAGAAAAGACGGAGGGAAGCACGCTAGCACAGCTGTGTCACACACCAACGCAGCTCAGCCTGATCTGAGCTGCAGAGCAATGAAAGAGATGATGGAGTGCTGCGCTTTCTCTGAATATGTATATTGGTTGTGAGGAAACTCATCATAGTCACAGCCAGTCACTCAGATCCACACACACACACACACACACACGCACACACAATCATGCTAACGCTTGACAATTTCCAGGTGAGCTCGCAACTTAAGATTGATAGTGTAGACAGAGCAGCATATGTTTAGTCATCTCTCTCTCTCCGTACTCTACTTCACTCTCTTATTGTCACTGTTTCACTGCGGCCTATCTGAATCAATCATCAATCTATCTGCTCCTCTTCACTTCTTCTCCCCCTCCCCTTCGCTCGTCCTACCTTCCCTTGAGCGTCCCACTCTCCTTCGATATATTACAGCCACTCTTTATTCCACGTGAATCCACTTAGCACAATGGAGACCAAACAAATGTGTGTGTCGAACCCAGATGGCGTGATCCCAACGCTGTAGAGGGACAAAGAGAGGGATGAAAGGGTTGAAGACAGAAAAAGACCGTGAAAAAAGGGGAATACCTTTCATGCTGCGCTCAATAAAAACAGAAGGAGAAGCTGTAGTGATTTCAAAGTCAGCATAATGTTCGGCAGCAGGGAGACATAATTGATACAGTACACAGCTGATTGCATTTATACATTATTCATTCATGGCATGAAAATGTTCTAGCTGCGCACGAGAGGAAACGAAAACCTGCAGGCAGTGTAGTGGCTTACAGTCAGCTTTGACCAACAAATGATTTAATGCTGTGACAGATCAGATTATTCCATAATGCTGCCGGATTATTGTCTACATAGGTCAATATTGCATCCGTTCTTACTATCGATCATGTCAACTTTGCACTCCGGCTCCATTGTGGAGATTCAGGAAATGCTGCCTCTGACATGGATGGATATCTAGAAAATGCACACAAGCCTGATATGAGCCTCCTTGAGTCGCTGGTGTTAACTGTCAGGAATTAACTTCCAGAGCAAGCCTACCAGGAACTCAACTAGCTGTCTGCTCTGCTTTGTTCTACTGTGTGGGGCTGTGGCCCCCTGATGATTACTACAGGTAGTAGCAGGTTGGTTAGCTGGCAAGTTGCCCCAGAAGTAGTTCCATGTGCAGTTATTTACAAAAGGTAATCCAGGGGACTAACTCCTGTGGATGCTTTCATTCCAACGCAGAGACTAACATCTGACATGTTTTATTTGCCCAGATTTGTTTTCCAGACAACAGAGTCTCCGTTTCCCAAATTAAGCATCAGCCATTATTCAGAATGGCCAACACAATAAGAATCAGATGCAGCTTAAGGTCATGGGTCCAAGCCCCGCCCCCCCCCATCCTGCTGGAGATGCGGGCATAAACCTGCATCCATGGAGAAAAGCAGACCACCTGTCTTCACAGATTTAGGGTTACAGTATGTAACCATGCAGTCGTATTGTCATCTTGTATGGCAGAAAGGTGCGAGGGGCAACCGAGTGCTTAGGGCACACATCACATGGGTGCATACGCCTTAAGCAGCGAGTCCCCGGCCTACGCTGTTACCTAAACTACCTGTCTCTCTCTCTGCTGCTAACAAATGAAGGCACACAATGCCCAAGAAGACAACCGAACAGAATAACAGGTGCAGCTCCTCTAACTAGGCTGGTATCATCTTCAAAACGGGCCAGCTGGCACAACACGCTGCAATCCTGTCACCACTTGTTTTTTGTTTTGTTGCTTAGCCTTGCTTTTACCAGCTAAGCGAAGGCTTTCTGCTTTCATTCCTTCGTTCTTTACAGTCTTTGAGATAATCTATCCCAGGTGGCTGGACTGAGCGATGAGTCTATCGTAGAGGAGGAAGAGAACAACGAAGGAGGAGAGGTGAAGTAGATGGGTAGCTCTGAGCTGGGCTCTGTCTTCCAGTGAAATCTTGAGTTTTTCCAGCGAGAGCGCGTTCTCGATTGACCTCTGCCCTTTATCGATCCAGCCGCTCGTGAGTGTGTTTTACGCAGAGGAGAAACGGAAAGTAGCAGGTGTTTGGTGTGTAAGTGCAAATGTGTGTGTCGGCGTCTGATAGTCTCCACTAAGTGCCTTCATAACCATAACACCAGTGGGGAATATTCTTTTTTAGCAGGAGCAACTTGCTAAAGAAAGAAGAATATCTGCCTTCAGGACGTACTTCACAGTGTAATGTCTGCATGGAGGTGGGGTTGAAAAGAAGAAGACTGCAGCAGGGTGTAAGGACACACGCAACGTGTTGAAGGGAAGGAGGAAGATACCAAGAGGACAAGACAAGAGGAGACAAGTAGGGAGATCATGTAAAGAGGGAAATGGCTCATGGGATCACCGAGCATTCATCACTCTCACTCTTTACTCGCTTCCCTTCTTTCTTCATAAACACTTGACAAATTCACACACGTACACACATGAACATCCATACACACCATCCCGCCCTTCATCCGCACAGCTGCATTTTCTTCTTCTTTATCTCTGGCCTTATTCCACAGCTTATGAATTTTAATAGGCCTCAATCAGAACACCTCAGCTGTGTTTTTCTATCTCCCAAAGTAATGGACTTGAACCACCTGAGAGTTCTAAGACAGCTCTGTGTTCGTAAAGCTGAGGAAGTCGGAATGAAATGGGGAGGAGAGGAGGGATGAACGATAAGGACGGACGGGATGTGGATGAATAAGAAAGCGAAGGAGGGTTGGTGGGAAAAGAGCGTGCCGGCGGAGTGATCGCTGATGGCGGGTACGGTGTCACAGGGAGACAAATTGAGGGAGGAGAGAGTGGCCTTGGCTTCAAACTGGATTCTTATTGGATGTCAACATACATGTTCGCATGCATGCAATCTCCCACACAAACATGCAGAAACACACACTCACACTCCCTAAATGAGAGTCTGGTGGTTTCTTGGTTGCCTTGCTCCTAAGCCCCCACCCCCCTTTAATTACAATCTGCACTGACAAATGGGCCTGCTTGGTAATGCAAAGCCAGGCACACCCACACACACACACACACACACACACAGAGAGAGAGATGCACTGTCTTGCTGATTCGGTGTGTCACTGTTCTTCTCTGGTCTCAGACCTTGCATTTAGACACACAGCAGCATACACCTACACGTTGTTTCCCCAGCAGATCTTAACATAACTGCTCTGCATTTATACTGTTGGAAATTGTCCCTATTGTACCATCTTAACCGTGATGTGTAGCCATTTGTCGAAATCAATGGAGCCCAGAAATTGGTCTTATTCTTTCAATGGTTCATTCTCTCTCTGGCCCGCACTTTCCGTCTCTTTCTTTCTCATGCTTGAATGAGAAAGTGATTACCTGAGAGAGAAAGGGGTTAGAACCTCGGTGAGAGATGGCAGTTGTGTGTCTCCGTGTATAGCTGGTGCACCTCTGCACATCTCCTAACTGCCTTATCTCGCCCCCCTTTTGTTTCGACGCGCACATAACAACACACACATGCACATCACAGCACAATGAGCCATCGACACAATGAGCGACACTGCAAGTGCTCACAGGAAAGACAATCCGCACATTACATGTGCCAAAGTTGATAGCCAGAGAACAATGCTTCGTCAGCTCTCGCCATAATCACAGCACTTTTAAAGATGTCGGGCTAAAAGACAGGAGAGCAGCATAAGCACAGTCATACGCCAGCTCTATTCACAGGCCACAGTTCTACCAACTGTTAAAGCATTCCCATGTCGACAGAGCAACAATAGAGCGCAACAGAGAGACTCGGGGACGGTGTTGATATCGAGCGCTGCTGAATGGTCGGCTGACGAGCGTTCACTGTCACAGCGGATAGATGGTTTAATTGTGGATTGGTGTGAGAAAAAGGGAGAGTGTGTATTTCTGTGTGTGTGTGTGTGCGTGCGTGCGTGTATGTGAATGAGAGGACTCGGGGAGGTGACAGCCGTTATCTCAGGCCTACAGACAGACACTTAGCCCTCCTCCAACCCTCAACCACTCGTCCCTATGGCATGCTCAGAAATGTCAGGAGCTGGCACTGTCAGTACACTCTGTGTGTGTGTGTGTGTTGCAGGGGGAGACTGCTTGTACTGTCTCCATGCCGATGTGTCCATGAAAATGATGTCTAATATACGTCTATAAGGTATTCCTTGGTCCAACACAGAGAGTTTAACTTGTATGTACAGGTGCTGATCCACTCCACTGTGCTGACAGACATAAAGGAGCACAGACATAGAAAGACTGGGATGAGTAAAAAAGATGACAAATAGCCTCAGGGCCCGGTCAAAAACACATTAATGGATTTATTTTTACACAAAAATCTATTCTTTTTAATGGAATCACCACAAATCGATCATATAAAGTAATTCTGTACGTGGCTTTCATGTGAAGTTCAACTTTGCTGAACTTTGGCAAACATTTGCACCAAACTGCAAACCATCTGAAGCTGAGCTTGAATGGAATGGAGAGCAAAGTGGATCACATTAGCTGTGTGGCGCCGTCCAATTATATTAAACCGCCTGCATCAGCATAAACCTGCGAGACACTCAATGATACAAATACATCTTTTGTCTCGACGTCTAACTTCTCGTTCCTTTGGCTTGGTTGGTTGTGTGGCTGAATAGCATGTTCCCGGCTAGTGCTAGCACGTCATCAGATAGCGAACTAATTGAACGCTTTCCGCCATGATGCTGGTTAACGCAGCGGCACCATGAGGTCTCGTTGCTTTCCTCGCCTGCTGGCCGTGGTGGACTCTTCCTCCTCCTGTATCCTGGCCCAGCTGGTCCCCATGTAGCTCCACATATCCCATTCCAGTGTTGAAGTAGCTTTCTCTTCGATGTTTGTCTTCACCCCTCAGCTCAAAATAGTGCCGTGGGAAAAGTGATGTATAGACATTTTTTACATTTTATTAAATATATAATATTCTCAACTTATTGCAGGTGGCTCACTCAATGGGGACAGGAGATGGTAGAGCTGTCACTCTGCAGCATGTCCAGACCACCACACACATCTGGTTGAGATGTTTGTCGTGTGGCCATCTGTTTTGCAATACAACCATGCAGAAACACATGAAGCAGCTTCAGGAACTTCCTCCAAAATGTTCATTAGTATGCATTAATATATATATTTCACTAGCTTAGGCCCCCACCTCAGCGGAGCGAGCCGTCGTCGGTTGTTAGGAGTGCTGAGGAATGGTTGATGGAGATTTGGCCTGATGCAGTTTGGGGGAGGCTCAGCTGAGGATCCACTGCGGCTCCCGGGCCTTGCAGACCCCCGATCTCCATGGGATAAGAGCATGCTGACTATGGGGGGAGATAACCATTAACGAGAGGGAGGGAGGGTGGGGTGCAGCACACGCGAGTGTGCCGAGGCTTAGAGTGGGTAGGTAGTTATGAGTGTGGCCGGAAGTGGGCGAGTGGCTGAGGTGTGGTCCTGCTCCTGAAATTCAGCTAAGTTTTATCTCCAAGTATATATAATTACCATTACCGGCATGAAAATTGCATGTTGGATTTATGCAAAGCAACGCTGCCTACTCAGACAGCAGGTTTAAGCAGATTACCATTTCCTATGCCCACACAATGTATTGTTTGGATAAAATATTAACAGCATTTTTCAATATAAACCCAAATGTTGTGTTATGAGAAATGCAGCAAAAACAAAAGTCTTAAGTTTATAACTGCAGCAGTGTCTGTGCTCTGCTATTAGAACCAACTTCTATCAAAGCATGTGAGCGGTGCTCACGCTGTCTGTGAGGACTGAGGTCGTGGACGCTCTTCATACTCTTTGGAGTTTCTCCCTGAAGTGAGTCACAAAGACTCCATGCAGCTAAAATCACAACACGCATTGTTGACGCTGCTGAACGAGGTTAAGCAGGCAAAGAGCAAGAATGTCAACAGCAGAAAGGAGGGTCTCGTGGTGTCGTGGGTGTCGTGGGTGTCGGTTGCACAGAACAGCTTTAATGGCAGGTAGTGGACAAAAGCAGCTCCCATGATTCACAGCGGTCAGATATTCACACAGTCAGATAAGCTGTGTTTCTTTGGCAAATACTTTTATTCAAACAATATTTTTAATGTGTGCAAAGCTGTTGACTCGTTGACTAATTTAGGATTTAAATGTACATTTGTGTTATGTGGTAGTGTAGTTAGTGGACCCAAACGCACGCACACAGCAGGTTTACTCCAGCCAAGACTTTTAACGGTGCAGGAAGAGTCACAGAATGAACCAACAAAAAACAAAGGCTAACTGTCCAGCAAACTAAAGTCACTCCTATAATCTCGACCGGAGTCGGGAGGGAAGCTCAACCGAGGCCGGGACAGGTAGCCTCCGGAGTCGGGAGGGAAACTCGACCGCACTCAAAACTGAAGAAACAGAAAACAAACAGGTAACGATCTTCACTGAATTGGTGTTCAGACTTACGTGACCAGACTGGTAACCAGACGGACTGAGGAGGCAGAAGACGATAAGGAGTTGGAGCGGGTGAAAGACGGTACAACCCCAGACTGCAGGACCAGAGTTTATATTGTGACAGGGGAATCATTAGTGGGCCCTGAGTCTGGTGTGTCAGGCTGCAGGAGGTGATCGGCTGGAGTGTCCTCAGCTGTGCACAATCAAGGGTGTGGCCATGGGAGGTGTCTGGAGGCAGAGGACAAACACAGAGCACATGGCACACAATAACAAACCGGGGAATGACGGGACACATGAGGAGAGGAGATCAGGGCAAACACACAACGGGTCAGACAGGGATCCTGGATCCTGACAATTTGAGCGTCTTTAGCTTCTGAACTGAAAGGATTTAAATTACATCCTTCACATGTGATCGGACAGGTGGGCTTAGAATGAGCGGGGCTGTGATCTACAAGGGTTAGGCAGGCATTTATTATTTCATCTCCAGTTTGAAATATAATATAATAATATGTGTCAAATTTCATGCCAGATACTACTTGTATACAACATGTACCATTGTACTAATTGTCACAGTGAACAGTTTTTGAAGTTCTTACACAAAGACATTTAGATACTCGACTGTTTAATGAAATCAACAAAACCATTACCGAGACATTTTGACATGTACAGTAAGAAACGCTCAGGTGAAAATGAATAAATCCAGAATGGCTGAATTCCATCGAGCATGCTGGCTTTCTGTCACACTGTCCAGACACTCAAGAGGACAAAGCGATAGTGTTGTGTGTATGAACAGCTTTGATCTTCCTACTTTGACTTCACAAAGAAAAAGAGGAATGTTCTTTCTAATTTATTTATTGATCTATAGTTTCCCTACTGTGGTGTACATGAACACTACACAAAAGTGACTTGATTGGATCTAATTAATGTTCGGCATTTCCAGTGTGAAAACACTACATCCTCAAAACCTGCTTAGAATTACTGTGTATTATGGGATTAGAATACATATTAACTTGGCTGTAACACAGCCGTATGTTGCACCACAGTGTGAGCGGAGCAGATGGTAAACAAGGAGACGAGATGGCACCAGACACTCCCATGCACTTATACTGCTTGTTGTACCTTGGACATGTGTATTTGTACACAGTGAACATCACATACTACACATCATTCTTCTTAATGTTACACACACACACACACACACACAGTCTCTAAAGAAAATCTCTACCCAGGTACCTATTTAAGTAGTGCGGTCATGTTGTGAATTTGTTGTCTTCAACAGTCTAACTGGTAAGTCTGCTGAAACATTTACGCGTTCAAACATTCTATGCAGGCTCAGCCCCCACTTACACACACAGATATCAACGCTCCCCTTGGCTTGCATCGCTCACCACTTCATGCCAAAGGCCCCGAACAAGCCATCTGCAGTATGTCTGCCTCTGCCAGCCTGGCCCCGAGAGATGGACTTTGTGTCTGTTTCTATGAGTGTGTGTGTGTGTGTGTGTGTGTGCTGCGGTACCTTCTATAAGCACAACAGTGTGTGCCCCAGCGGCTAGTTATTGCCGTCGCTCTGCACCGCGCTCATACGTTGCTCATCTGGCAGTTCCTGCTGTTTCTGACCCAAGCTGACGTAGCTGAAGCGTACGTGACCCCAACCCTCCAGCTCCACCCTGCACTGTCAGCCCCGTCAGTGCTGTTGCAGTTGTAAGCACTGTTTGCCATGTGTGAGACTTTACCAAGACGCCTGCCATGACATACAGTAGTGACATCACAGACCCAAGTTGTGGCTACTCATGGTCCAAAACACCAGTGAAATACACTCGAGGGACAGAACACCGGAATAGATTTATTACGATGTTTAGTTATGAAAAATGTTGAATTATGTTACTAATCTAAGTCATTGCGCAATAAATGAACATAAAGTCCCCCAAGCAGAACATGAAGCTGGCCTGTGTACTACTTACTATGTACTTCAGAGGAAAACATTGCCGTACTTCATTTACCTGACAGATAAAGGTTACTAGTTAAGTGAAATATAACAATTACTATATGATGCATGATTATTCATCAAACTACCCAGCATTATAAAATGAAAGCTCCATGTTACGTACATTTAAGTATTTTGTTGTGATGTTTCTCTTTGACTTCACTTGCAGGACTTTTACGGTGTTGTATTAATACTTTTACTAATAGTTAATAGTTTTACATATGTATATAATAGAGTACTGCTAATAGAATTGGTTAATATATGTCACTTTATTAAGCTATAAAGTGACTGTTAAACTCTCAACATGTGGTAAGTTCATCCACAGAAGGCAGGTTTGTAGATTGTGTAGTTTGCTGCACGGTGTGCCATGAAAGCGGCCTGGCTGCCGCTCTGCATGCCGTACTTCAGTGAACCCATGCTGTGAACAGCCTGCTGGTAAAATCATACTTGATATTTCATGATACAGCAGAGGGACTCACAGGCAGCCGGGCCTGGATTTGACAACTTTATCAGAGTTATAAATTGGTTTGCCAAAAACGTACACATTTTGATTTGCAATGGCAGACCGGTGGTGTTGCTGTATCCACTCGTGCTTTTTGACTCCATGGCAGAGAAGAGAAGTTCGGTTGTAACGTTTTCCAGCATTCATGTGGCTCCAAATTGAAGTGCAGACAATGAGCCACTCGCTGTGGACAACATGCTGGACTGCAGAGAGCTGAAGCTCAGTTGCTAATTAGCACTAATCACTAAGTACAGCTGAGGCCAATGGGAGTGAAATCCATTTTGCTGGTGTTTGACCAGAAGCTGGATATGAGAATGCAACGTTGACCTGATGATGACACAGGTGAATAGAAGGAGCTGCACCACAGTTATTACTGAGTGGGTGTAATCCATCCAATAGATGAACAGACCCCAACACTACATGGCTAAATATATTACCACGAATGTACCACTAATATCCATCCGCAAATATGTTTTTAAGGAAGTGCAACGCTGCTCTGATTATTTTCTATCATCATCACAAGGACACGTTGTAAAGGAACATCTGCAAAATGTTTGTACTGATCATGTGATATAATAATAATAATAATAATAATAACAGTAATAATGTACACATAACATCTAATCAGACCACCTCCCTACAAAGTCTGATGGTTCAGTCACGGAACACTTTACTCGTCTGTAATTATGTATTCTGAAGAAGCGCTGGCAAAACATTTTCCTCCCACACACAACTCTCCTTATGAGACTATTTCCATCTGGTCAAATGTCTGCGCGACCTATGAAGTGGCTGTTGTTTGCATGTTGTGAGTAAAAATAAACGATTTTACATACATTATAATCCTTGTTTACAGAAATGATTTTCGTATCGTGTAAATGAGGAAGAGGTGAAGTGCAAACAGGAGAGAAGCTTTGAAACTACAGTTAGTGCTTCTCCAGTGCTGTCGCCCGATTAACAAACCCAACATCCCCTCACTCAACAGCAGTCATCATCTCAAAGATAATCAGTGGCTTTTTATGTGTCAATCAAAGAAAGAACTCCACATACAAACACACATCAACGTCTAGAGGCACTCAAACACGCGTGGACACACACACACACACACGCAAACACACACACACACCACACACACACACCTCGTGACTGAACCTTCCTCCCAGCATGTGTCCCGGTATCTGATATGCAAATAGCTCCATCCAGCTACATCACAACATGTCATTTGGAGCAAAACAGAAACAGATCTTGATTACCCCCCCCCCCCCCCTTTTCCCAAATACTCACACCTGCTTTTCTTAGCAGATAAACATTCACAAACATCCCTTACCCATCATGTTATCTTAGACGGTACAGCTCCATACAGAAAGCTTAATTGCATGTTCTCCAGCAGCTAAATTGTATGTAATTACAATCCCATCATTGCAACTTCTAATCTGGTACAAGAAGGAACAGGTGCTGCTCCATTAAGGTTCCTGACACTACAGGATGCAAATAGAGTTGTTCATGCATCCATATACATAATAACACTGACTTACAGGAGATCTGCTGATTTGCTTTCTTTCCGAGAGTATACGAGAAGATTGATACCACGCCGTATCTGTGGCTCAAGAACGGATACATGGCGAGCCTAGCTTAGCATTAACAGTGAAAGCAGGGGGAAACAACTGTTATCTCAGGATGATAGGGGTTGTTTTCTGAGTTGGAGGGGATGATCCTTAGTCGTGCTGCATGAAGTCACTGGGGCTCAGCAGATCTGCTCTGTAAATATCCCCAAAACCATCGGCTGCTGCTCATTAAACACAACGTTTCTTTTCTATTCCTACAGAAGATTAGATGTGTGAGTCTGGAGCTTTCTGGCACCTAATAGCTGGGTGGAGTAGCAAGTAATTTACCGATAACCTTTGCTATTAATGATGATTCAAATAATATAGTTCTTCAGTGAGTAATATGTAATTGATCATGTTTTTAAACACTGGTGCCTGAACAAAGATCTAAACTAACTTAGCAGGCAGTCCATTCAAAGGCTTGTTTTGCCGTTTGGATCTATTTGCAGGGCAGCATATGATAGGCAGGCATCTCTCTATCTATCTACCATCTGCCTTTGGATTTTGTATTTGGATTGTTAGCACATTGCTCACGTGTGCTTTCTGACCGCTCTTACTGACCTTCATCACATTTTGCTTTTTTCACACATCTGTTCTGGATTCATCAACAACTTGCCTCCAGTCTTTATGCTGATGTAGGTTTAACACGTCTGACTCCAGCTCTGTACTTCATCCTGGACAAGAAGCTGATATCAAACTTCTGAGTTCACTCGGGGGGGAAAGCTAATCTTCCACAAAATGTAAAACCGATTTTCCTTAAAAGCGGAAAACGATGTTGTTCACGTACAAAGTGTTATAAATAATATATATAATATGAAATGGTTTCTTGTGTCTCATTGGCGCTTAATAAATAAATAGTATAGTTGTATCTAATGTAGTAATACGTAACAATAATAATTTCAATAATGGTAACTATATTGCTTGTAAATATGTTCTCATGTTTCTTTAGGTTTGTCCACTTGTGTGGAAGTGAGTGCATGGGCGTGTGCTTGTGCATATCCCAGACTTATGCTTGCATGAGAACATGTGTTCGTGAAGCCCAAGTGGCAGAGCTAAAGAGTGCATCCTGAAGCACAAAGACAGAGAGAGGGAGGAAAGAAGGAGAGAGAGAGTTTCTGTGTGTGAAAGAACTCTTTCATCTTCACCCCAGAATCCCTGGCGAGGACTTCCATGCCAATCCATTTCCTGGAGTTGGCTTCAGTCTCACCCAATGGGACGACACACACATATATTCACACCAACTTGGCTGGCTTCTCCCCACTGTGAAAGCTCTGCAATCTTGCCTCTACCCACAGACAGACGCACACGCTCGGCCCGTTGGGATGACAGCGAGGAAATGGCAAGCAGCAGCTGGGGGGTCCCTTCGCTCCTCTTCAGAAGCTGTAGCACCCCAGAGGCATCCCCTCGCCCTATCTCAACACTCTGACTGCCCGTGCACTTGTGTGGTGTGTGTTGAGCTGCGTGTTTGTGTGTTTGCAAATTTGTGTGTGAATGGGAATGTGTGTTGTCCTCCCTGATCACCACCACAGTACCTGCCGCGCTTGCCTCCTGCTCCTAGCATCTCTGTGTGTGTGTGTGTGTGTGTGTGTGTGTGTGTGTGTGTGTGTGTGTGTGTGTGTGTGTGTGTGTGTGTACGTGTGTGTGTGTGTGCGTGTGTGTGTAGTGACTCCTTTTAAGTTTCCAGAAAGAAAAAGGAAAGAGAGCTAAACAGAGCTAGAGTGCTGAAACAAACCACACTGACCTAAAGGCTGCCCGCACGCTGGAACTGCTTTAGCCGTTAAGGGGTTGTATTTATGTGAGTGTGCGTGTGTGTGTGCGTGTGTGTGTGTGTGTGTGTGTGTGTGTGTGTGTGTGTGTGTGTGTGTGTCATAACCAAATCCACAGGCATTTTTGAAACCTTCCTTTGTGCATTAATACGTGTGTGTGTGTTTGTGTATTTGTGTGTGATACTACCCGCAGGCCTCCAAGTCTGTTCATTAGCAGGCTTAGCTAGCAGAGGAAAGCATGTAAAGATGACTGCTATTAATTTAGCATCTCACTGGCCTCGCTCGCTCTCTCTCCCTCTCTCTCTCTCTCTCTCCCACATACTACACTCACACACACACGACCATGTGCACACAAGATGACTGCCAATTCATTAAGTGAATGTTTGGAGCCCCAGACTGAACCAACTGGTAGAAGCTAACTAATCTGCGCTGCGCCAGTGGAGAGGGAACGAGCCAGAGAAACAGATAACATTCACCGAGGGGGACATTCAGCCTCTGAACACAACTATTAACATCAACATTTGGGAAGGCCTTAACTTCAGGAAGACAAACACACACTCTCAAGCGCTGGCATTTAGTTGTGAATACAAATCGTAACACATACGGGAAATCGGAAAGCAGTAGCTAGTGTACAGCGGCGCTATGGGGCATTTTAGCTGTCGGAGAAAACTCCCTATTGACCCTCTTCTTCTTAATCATTGTCATGTTTGCACTCCTGAGGGAGGCTATCATTGGATGGACAATACCAGTCTGAGGGCAGAGGCTGTGTTGGTTATTTGAATTAAAGGACTATATCTAAGGTTAACTGATGCATGCACCCGTTTGTTTCATTCACTTTTACCAGATACATACTTTAATACATAAAGGCCAGGTCACAACTGGTTCAAAACTGTATAATTTTGCAACAAAATCTATTTATTACTATATTGGTCAGCAGCACTGAATAAACATCAAGACAGCGCTGCCCTTTGAGGGAATGGGGAGCTTGCTAATTGCCGTTAGAAGCTAGCTAGCTGGGAGATCTTTATTCACTCTTTATCAGAGGGCGTAAACATCACAGAGCAATCAGAAAGAAGCTTGGAGAGCTATTGTGACTCAGTAGTGCACGCATATCACCAATGTCCTAACTTGTTAGCCCTGCACATTGCCACTACATCAAGCATTTAACACCGCCTGGTCTGTAAGCAGGTGGTGTGACTGGTGTTACTTTGTTTTTTTGTATTAGAAAACCTGATGAAATGGCAAAACCAACGATTCATTTATCCTTCCAAGAAGTATTATCTGCAGCCAAAGCCTGATACAGCGTATGCCTCTGTGTGCCGTAGACCTCCATTATCATCCATAAATCATTGCATGCACATAAAGAGCAGTACCATTCATTGTGACGGACACAGGACGTGCATTTAAGTCTTTCCAGTGTTTCATTTAAAAAACCAGCTGCACTTGCTGTCGTCAGTGTAATAAGGGGATAGATGGCTCTTGGTGTTCCAGCACAGACACTACTGTATACATCAGGCTGTGGCGACACACACAGCTAGTTAGTAAGATTAATTCACTCTTTGTTTTGGAACTTAATAATGATAACATTTACAATAACAGCAGCCATATCCCTGGGAGTTATAAACACATTAAAAACAAAGTGACTCCCCACCTCCTCTGAGAACTATGGCTGCATGTTGTTCTGCATAACGCTACAGCACATATTGACAAAAGCAACATCACTTTACTTTGTTTCCCGTGAATGTGCCCACACTGCTGTCATGTACTCTGCTAACTCGTTGCTGCAGTTACAATTATGGGATGTAAATCCCTTCAGAACATTTGAGCATATCCAGTCTTGATCCATTGCAGGGAGGCTGTGTATCCATGTGTAAGTCTCCATAGCTGTGTTAATCACCCGCGCTGCCACTCACTCTCGGGGTCTTATGGCCCTCTGTTGAGAGCTGCAGTCCACGATTCAAAGAGAAACAGAACGTTGTGCTGCAGCTCAGTGAAGCCGTAGTCTCTGACTGAAACAGGCCTCTCTGGTTACGAGCGCATTAACGTTCAGCAGCAGGGCTGACTCATGGCATGAATGTACAGCAACAGTAAAGGTGAGAACATAAGGTGCAGGAGGTAAAGCTGAGACCACTGGGAATGTTTTACGTTTCCACATGTGCTGAAGAAAGAGGACCAGATCTTCCACTACAGCAAACTTTGACAAACTTCATATAATGATATCTAATAGTAAGAGTATTTTGCATGACACCTAGAGAGCCACCACCATAACTATATCTGTTTCAATACTTGGCTCCTAAAGGTTCCTGTTTCTGTTCCTGTAAACACATTTTACATTTCTTTGTTGAGATGGAACCTGATTGAGCGAAGCATGAGAGAAAGTCAGTTCAACACCACATTGATCACCACACGAAGACTTACAATGTAAAGATGGAGCGTCCTCACGTTGTAGCTGCTTCTCACACTCAACGTGACCTTCAGCCCACTGACACGGCACGTTTATTTAAACAAATCAATGCCACGTTATCATTCCAAATACTCTCTTCTTTCAAAAGTATCAACCATGAGAGTGTGTTGGAAAGGACCGTCATTTCACTGTGTTCATGTATGTGAGAGAGAGAGAGAGAGAGAGAGACAGAGAGGGAGAGAGAGAGAGAGACAGAGACAGAGAGAGAGAGAATGTGTGCATGATGATGATGAAGCTTTCTCAGACCACACTGACCTTGATAACAAAGGCTTTCTGCACAAAGTCATGAACAATAATTGGACCTAATTATATGATGTATAAAAAAAGAGGAGGAAATTGCAGAGGAGTGTTCGATTGAACAGTTATTACAAACATGGAACATGGCACCGCAACAGGTCAAATGGAAACAGTGCTCAGTGTGTGTGTGTGTGTGTGTGTGTTCGTGCATCCGTGCATGTCTTTGGGTGTCCTTTTACCTTAGGCTGTTAAAGTAAAACTTTTTGTCACCTAAAGCTTCACAGGACCCACACACCTCCGCTTCCAAAGAGAAAGAACATAAATAAGATGGAAATATCAAGAATTTAATAACTGTCTGTCTGTAATTCATTTCAGTGCAACACAACTTTGTTAAACTCTGATTAAAATAAACTCAAAATCAATTATTGTCATGCATTACAATATAACCTCTGAAAATGTTACTTGTTCAAACTCATTTTAGAGAAATTCTGTATTTCCCATTTTCAGAACCCATCTCACATAAAATACCTCTTTACCAGACACGGAATGTCTGCATCTGTAAGCTTGCACCCCAAACACAAGCCTCCTGTAGCAGGTTTGATTTGATCCGAACCGGAACAACGAGGAGATGCTCACTGAGTCTCTGTGGAGCCGAGCGGAGCCACACATTCAGCTGCTAAATCTCTGCAGGTTGCTCTCTGTGTGTGGCCCTCTTTGTCACATCGCTTTCACATTGTCATTTGATACATGGTCATTATCGGATTATATATTTCAGCTGCTTTTGGTGCAAGAATGTATTTCTGTCACGCAAAATAGTTCCATAAGGGCTTCCCTTGAGATCGGTTGTTGAATGACTGCACTTTATATTTCCTGCTATGTGTTGCAATGAGGTCCTTATATTTAAATGTGTGTGAGGCGTTCTTTGTTGATGAAAGACCAGCGCTGGACAGCACAGCTAGATTATTATCTATTGTTTTCATCTATTCAATACAACTCATTTCAGAAGTAGGGGGATGTTCACGGGTCAAATATACAAAGTTCATGTTCTGCTCATTATTTTGTCATTTGATTTCCTGACAGCAAAATAAAACTTTCAAAATATGTAAAACAATAGATAACGATATGTGTCACATTATGGAACAGTAGGATGACTGTCTTTGTTTGTCCGTATGTAAAGCCAACGCATATTCAGAATAATGAAGGATTGAAGGAGAAAGGGTAATGACTGTGTGACGGGGTCGGCACAGTGAAGGTGTGCAGGATCACCTCTGGAATATCAAAGAGCGCCGGCATCAGGACGCATGCTGGGCGAGGCCTTCCCTCACCCAGCATGCTCTCTAATGACGAGGCTCTCACTCCTGCACTGATGAGGGAAAGAGAGAGACAGCCGTCGGTTAATTGGAGTCAATCTCTGCATGACTGAGTGTGTGTGTGCACGTGTATTCATGCGTGTTTGTACATGTGTGCATGTGAATGTCGGGGTGTTTGTCCGTCTGTGAGAGAGTGTGGAGTGTGTCTCCATGTGCAAGGAATGCCTGATTTCACCTCATTTTACTGGATTTTAAAAAGTCAGTCAGCTGACCTGAGGGGAGAGACAGACACCACGCTAACGAGATGAAGTCAGTCAGGGAAGCAATTGAAGGGCGGACATATTGACAGACACCGAACACAATTGAATCAAATTAGTCCATGGTGTATTTATTTAGTCCAATTAGTTCCAGGACTAATGGCAGAAAGGAAAATTGCCAATAAACGGCTCACCTCCACAACACCTCACCTGCTTCAGGTGAGCAAACGGAGAAAGTTAGATGCATCCTCAGTCTGACAACAAACCATTGATTGTACCATTTAAAAGATCAAACACTGTGAATTCATTGGTTTTTCAACTTACTAATCACCCACCGATGCATCCCGGCAGTGAGATTCGACTTATTCCTTTTTATGCTGCAGCATCACGTCTCTAAAGAGACTGACCTCCCTTCTTCTTCAACTGTTAACACAGGAGGCAGAGACATATCTCTGCAGTGACCTCAACGGTGTTTGTTCTTGAGTTCCGTTCTCCACACAACAGAGTGCTGCAGCGATGACATATTTGTATAGGCCGACCTGGAAATTTGCATCGGCCTGGTTTCCTCGACAAACTGACGTGAGAATAGCAGCGGGTCCATCCTCACAGCCAGCCCGCCTTTCAAGCCTGAGCCGAAGGTCGACGTCACGGCAAACCCCCTTCACTTTCACACTTTAATCACCAGCAGGTGCCAAGATAGTCATGTGGGTTGTAGCATTTATTCAGCGACAAATGGTCTAAATTCTACAACGCTGCACTGCTTTACAGCTATAACCTTACTGATTAACTTCATACTCTCCCTCTCTCTCTCTCTCTCTCTCTCTCTCCCTCCCTCTCTCTCTCTCTCTCTCTCCCTCCCTCTCTCGCTCTCTCTCTCACTCTCTCCCTCCCTCTCTCTCTCTCTCTCTCTCTCTCTCTCTCTCTCTCTCTCTCTCTCTCTCTCCCTCTCTCCCTCTCTCTCTCTCTCTCTCTCTCTCTCTCCCTCTCTCTCTCTCTCTCCCTCTCCCCCTCTCTCTCCCCCTCTCTCGCTCTCTCTCTCTCTCTCTCCCCCTCTCTCTCTCTCTCTCCCCCTCTCTCTCTCTCTCTCTCTCTCTCTACTAAACTTGCTATTGATATGCCTCACACAGTCGTACCAACACATCAGTGGGCTGAACGGACAGAGTTCACTAAGTGCTTTTTTAATTTGAAGAAGACTGAACCCAAAACCCTCATTCCACCATCTTTCAGAGCTCCGTTGCCTGTTTCATCAAAGAACATGGTTACAATCGTGCTACCGGCTATATTTCACGAACCACAACTCAGGAAATCAGCAGTAACTGATGAAAACCCAAATACTACCCAAGCTACTGACATATTTCATGTCATAAGATAAAACCTGTAAATCTCTTCAGCTTCTTTAACCACATATCTTATTTCAGAAATTTAACCGAAGCCCTTTATCAGGAACTCTTGCAGACGAGGGAAACATCCTAACTGTTTTAGGACCTGGGGACTCATTCTTGCAGCACTCTGTGAAGAATAACGAGACATTTATTTGCAATGATCACAACTGGATGTTAGTTATTCACAAGTGAGTAATTAACAGATTCAGACATTGCTGTAAGCCGATGAGCTTTATGCTCTTGTGATTACTATGGGACCAGATGTGGCTATTTTACATAATCATCTGCAGAAGATCAGTGCTGGATGTCTTCTTAACGCCTTTGCCCCACATTAGGCCTTCTAGCTTGGGGTCAATTTTGAAACATTAGCTTATCTTTCAAACAATTCAGACAAATGGTCCGTTGCTTTGCCTGCTTACGTCTTGACTTTGTCTTCTTGTTTGAGCCAAGACTCAGCAGCAGTATTACAATGACTTCAACATTGTGCTGCACGATACTAACTGAAGCTCCGCCGTGTTCTTGTAATGCCTTAGTGCTGGCTTCTTCACACTGACTTGGTACGGACGTTCAGAATCCCTCTGCGTACGTTTGAGGCGTTGCACAGTTTGGCTCCACCATTGAAGCTGCTGTTCTCGTTCAGATCCTCTGAGCCTCCCACATCACCACAGTGACGGCTTCTCTTGCTTAAAGTTAGATGTGTGGTGACGGCCCTTCTGCTGACCTGGTCTCTTTCATGTGCTCAGCAGACTCTGTTGAGTGTTTTTAGTCTCATCTCAATTTGTTCTCAAAGTGTCTTTTTCATGATTCTTTGCCCTGATTTGCTTTTATTCAAATTCTTTTTGCTCATCTTTTATTTAAATGTTCAATTGAAAACCTTTTTCATCGTCTTTTCGTAACTGAAGAGCAAACTTGTTGTGCAAAGGGCTGAATAATTAAAATTGTACTTGTATTGTACCCCAACATGAAACCATGTGTCTGTGGGTAGAAACAGTTTCTTTATGATGTCCACGACTCCATCGTCTTTAGGAATGTTGTGATTGGGAAGCGTTTTTAAAAGCTGGCATAATTGTGTACAGCTTCAAAAGAACACATTGCCTCTCTCACTCTGTGGCTGCTTGTCTTTTTGTTTTTCTGATACTGTGGAGAAACATTATGAGAAAAAAAAGATGGTTTTGGTGAAGACCGGCCCGCTTGTCATTTAGGTGGGATTACATCGGCAGATTGCCTGCATGGTTTAGAAGACCAGAGCAGAAAGTATCTGAAATTGGAGGAAATGATGTGAAAGACACAGAAGTTCTATTGAAAAGAAAAATGTGAGATCCAGAGACTGAAGGCAGTGTTGACGAGCTTCTGTTCTTTTACGTCTAAGATACATTCTTAGATACATAAGTTACATTACTGCATTATTAAAACAGTCAAGAAGAGAGTTCACCGGAGTTCTTACCGGTAGAAAAAAAGCACAATTACATTCCTCGAGTTCTTAAATCCCTTCATTGGCTTCTCATCCAAGAACTCACGTCAACATATTTCTGTTGGTTTTTAAGGCACGACATGGTTCAGCTCCACAGTAACTACATGTACAGTATGTGCATTGAGTCTTCCACTATATCGAGGAGCAGAGGTGATGGAGGGGTTCCGTACTGTACTAGGCCCAAGTCAACACTGAGTTTGTTACATCGTATCTCACGGACTTCACCAACAGTATTTGCGTAACAATCGTAGTCACCTGTCAGTAGCTTATTCTGACCTGAACCACAATCCCAACAAAGAGTCGGGAGTGATGTATGCAAAGGTTCTTTTGGGCTCTTACTCGGGGACAATGAGGACACGAGATCCACTTTTACAGAGTAGTTGACTGTTGAAAGGAAAATAGTTTGAGGAAATCTGCCTGAAAAAAACCCAGACTGCTTGAAAGTGAAAGATTTTCAAAAGTTCCCAGATGATCAAACCCTGCATTCATGTCATGAACGTCCTCTGAATGTGTTGACAGCTAGTTCAGCCTGAATATGATGCTTGAATTTGAGATTAGCACTGGAACTATACAAATACAAAATAGTGTTTCAGCTCCAACAAAAGTCAGACAGAAAGGCGTTGCTGGTGATGCTGGTTGCCACGTAGTCCCGATACCTGCTGCTGTTTCTGTGCAGTGACCATTCTGTAGATTGAGTTGAAAATCAAACTGAATGAGGATGTTTAACAACTGCAGGGAATGGTCCAGTTTAATGTTATAGTGATGTGGGGCTGTTGCCCTCAAGTTCTGCATTGAGAACCAGGGAGTCGGCCCAGGTTTGTTTATTCTGAAACCCTTCAGGACAAATCTGTGTGAGGAAGCATGTCTACATCCTGTGAACCACACAGCTCAGCCCGATGAGAGAGAAACCTGTCCACAGCATGGTGACATGAAATAAAGTCCACATGGTGACATGAAATGAACTCCACATGGTGACATGAAATAAACTCCACATGGTGACATGAAATAAACTCCACATGGTGACATGAAATGAACTCCACATGGTGACATGAAATGAACTCCACATGGTGACATGAAATAAACTCCACAGCATGGTGACATGAAATGAACTCCACATGGTGACATGAAATAAACTCCACAGCATGGTGACATGAAATGAACTCCACATGGTGACATGAAATAAACTCCACAGCATGGTGACATGAAATGAACTCCACATGGTGACATGAAATGAACTCCACATGGTGACATGAAATGAACTCCACATGGTGACATGAAATAAACTCCACATGGTGACATGAAATGAACTCCACATGGTGACATGAAATGAACTCCACATGGTGACATGAAATAAACTCCACAGCATGGTGACATGAAATAAACTCCACATGGTGACATGAAATAAACTCCACAGCATGGTGACATGAAATGAACTCCACATGGTGACATGAAATGAACTCCACATGGTGACATGAAATAAACTCCACAGCATGGTGACATGAAATGAACTCCACATGGTGACATGAAATAAACTCCACATGGTGACATGAAATGAACTCCACATGGTGACATGAAATGAACTCCACATGGTGACATGAAATAAACTCCACAGCATGGTGACATGAAATAAACTCCACATGGTGACATGAAATAAACTCCACAGCATGGTGACATGAAATAAACTCCACATGGTGACATGAAATAAACTCCACATGGTGACATGAAATGAACTCCACATGGTGACATGAAATGAACTCCACATGGTGACATGAAATAAACTCCACAGCATGGTGACATGAAATGAACTCCACATGGTGACATGAAATAAACTCCACATGGTGACATGAAATGAACTCCACATGGTGACATGAAATGAACTCCACATGGTGACATGAAATGAACTCCACATGGTGACATGAAATAAACTCCACAGCATGGTGACATGAAATAAACTCCACATGGTGACATGAAATAAACTCCACAGCATGGTGACATGAAATAAACTCCACATGGTGACATGAAATAAACTCCACATGGTGACATGAAATGAACTCCACATGGTGACATGAAATGAACTCCACATGGTGACATGAAATAAACTCCACAGCATGGTGACATGAAATAAACTCCACATGGTGACATGAAATAAACTCCACATGGTGACATGAAATGAATTCCACATGGTGACATGAAATAAACTCCACAGCATGGTGACATGAAATGAACTCCACATGGTGACATGAAATTAACTCCACATCATGGTGACATGAAATGAACACATGGTGACATGAAATGAACTCCACATCATTGTGACATGAAATAAACTCCACAGCATGGTGACATGAAATAAACTCCACATGGTGACATGAAATAAACTCCACAGCATGGTGACATGAAATGAACTCCACATGGTGACATGAAATTAACTCCACATCATTGTGACATGAAATTAACTCCACATCATGGTGACATGAAATAAACTCCACATCATGGTGACATGAAATGAACTCCACATGGTGACATGAAATGAACACATGGTGACATGAAATGAACTCCACATCATGGTGACATGAAATGAACACATGGTGACATGAAATGAACACATGGTGACATGAAATGAACTCCACATCATGGTGACATGAAATGAACTTGTCGGAGAAAGCAGGTTATTTATTGCCCAGTATGTGACTGGTAATTTGGTAATTTGTAAAGCAGCCAGATTGCATTTATGGAGACTAATCAGTTTGTGACACACTGGCTGAAGCCGTTTTTCTCTGCTGGTGTCAGTAACATAGACGAGGTTCTTTCTTATAGAAACGCTCGGACTTCTGTGCATAATATATGTTTCTGCAGCTGAACTGGTGGTTTGTGTTTTACATAAAAGGTTTTCTGTCTTTCTTTATTAGGATTCACTCGTATAAGCATCGGCTATTCCTCCACATACACTCGAACACACGTATGCACACTACACACACACAAACCCAGCAGAGTAAACACCTCCTCTCAGTGAAATAACAAGCAGCTCCAGAAAGCACCAACATTCATCAATCAATCACAATTTCTCAGCTTTCATAGCAAACTAGATTTTATTATTCTTCGCATAAATAACATACATAACAGTAAACAGTAATTCTTAATAAATGTAAATCCTTGACTTAATGAATATGTATTCATCCTGAGCTTTCACACGTTTAATTACAAGAAAACAGGCTATTAAAATACGTTCCTCACTTTCTGCCAACGGGCATTTCTACCTTCACCATTTATGTTTATAGTTTAAACACACACACACACACACACACACACACACACACACACACACACACACACACACACACACACACACACACACACACACTATTCAGTTATGGCTCCTGAAATGTCTGGAGATACTGCTTAATTTATTTTGGAAATTTGAACAGATTTCTAATATTCTCTTGAACAATAGGCAGTTCATTGTTTTGAAGCATATTAACCATTTGAACAAATTGGCAGCTTTAATGAACTCAAATGGTTTTCGTGAGTTCTTTTGCGTTGGGCCGTCTGAGCTGAACCGATGACAATTCACATGAGTTCAAAACAATAACTATTTGTACTGAATCAAATTGTTTCCAATAATGATAAGTTGGCAGCTCTCCATGGCGTCGTGGTCCTCGATGGAACATGCTCTTTGTCATTTCTAACCTTTTACTTGTAATCTGTTAAAACATAGCTTGGTTCAAAGTACATGACATCACAAAGCCTTTGCATAATCGTGTTACTGAAACCATAAGGAGGAAAATACACCTTTTGCTAATATGCTGCTGTGTGGCGGTGCAGACAGCTGTTTGTGGATCGCTGGTTGGACGTTTTAATGGCACTGTGAAAGTAATTGCTTTTGCTTCTGATACTAATGGCTTGATAGGTATTAACAGCTCACACTTTATCAAATTAATTGCATTCGTTTTTATGGTGATATTTATTCCGGAGTGAGGCGTCTCGCGTTCTCTAAACTCCTTCAGTGACTTGTGTTATCAGCTCCGGCTGATGAAGAGGTGTTGTTCTCTCTGTCCAGAAGGAACACACTTCATGTCATCTTGGGGAATATTCAGAGAATGTGTGATATTATCTGTTGGAGGGTGTTTATTTATTTAGTGTGCCGTTAAATATAACTGATAGCTCTTAGTGACTTTGTCAGTTTTAGGCATGTATTCAAATATTATAAAAACTCTGCAGATTTTTATTTCAACCAGATATTGAGAAGCACACCTTCAGACAGAGAAGAAGAACTAATTGCTGTTTGCTTGGAGTCCAAACCTGCCGATCTGGCTCTTGTGAACCACTGAACAAGCAGCTGGACAGAAGATTTCTGTCTTGTTTTCTGAACTCCCCGGGGTGATGACAAAGCAGCACATGTAGCACATTGCTGTGGAATAATTGGGCTACAGTTGGGCAGAGCCTGTCACTCACCCCTGCACCTGAGAAAGGCTTGTGTCACATATTTGGCCGATGTCAAAATGTAAGTTTCCCCACAGTTTAAATTGCATGACTTTCCTTTTTCTTGTGGAAAAACAGAATACGATTGGCTCGTCTAATATTCATGTGCTCTAAAATAAACTTCACCTTGTCTTACTTGTTCCCACAACTTGTATACTAGAACTGACTGGTTTTGTCACTATTACCGACAAAATTAAAAACTGAATTCAGCTTAATTTTACATTTCCTGTTACATGTACTGGTACATTAGTTTGATATGTGTGCCCAGGCACTACCATGTATTTGTCATTATCACCTTGGTTCCGGGCACCAGCTGGGACGCCGCTATCGTTAGCCGCTGCTTTTTAACCTGGGATTGTGAGCTGAGCTTGCAGGACTGTAACGGTACAGTGGGAATCAGTGCTGATGTCAGCAAGGTAAACTAACGAGCTTCCACGTTCAGCGTGGAATGTCGTGGCTCTCCTGGTTTTGTATTTGGAGGCTCACATCACCGCAGTCTTGTAAAGGTCGGGGTGAGAGGAGAGGAATCCATATGTCTGCAATCTGCTACTGCACCACTAAATGCCACTGAGCCAATACTTTTTAAAAAGGTAGACAAAGTCTCTTGTATTTCGTTGTATGTGTAAGAAAATGTCAAGCAGATTGTGTGGTTGGTTGCACATGTGCCCAAGAGGATTATGTCAAAACCAAATATCAGAGTATCATCTGCAAACTCTTCAAAGCCAATCAAAGTTGCATATTAAAGCAGTAATACTTTTCTGCCCTTTCAGTCTCAGGATGGGATCAGCAGTGGAGCTCAGCTGCAGACAGAGAGGCAGCAGCTGAGTGCTCAGGGGGATTGACCATATTACAGGTTCTATACATATCATATCGGTGCTATTTTGTTGGCCTGATGGATGGTTGTTTGCAGCGGTCATTTTTTAGCCTTGGCTTTCACTCCAACAGCAGCACACAGTATGTGTGAAGGCGTGTGTGAGATTGTGTGTACGTGTGCCAGCAAGCTTCTTGTGTGCGAGTGTGTTAAAAGCTGAACGATAGTCTCCATGATTGATGCTACATGTAAAACTGAAACTGTCCCCGCCTGAACACTGTAATACATTACACTTGATGACAACAACGTGTCCCGAGGTGACAGCAGGACGCGCCCCAATACCAATAAATCCATATTTCCCTTTGTGCTCTGCTCATTTACTCTCTTTTCTTCCTGCCGAGGCATCATCGCCATGTCACACAAGAGCAGGTTGTATCCTGCTTTACAGGAGAGGGAGAGAGGGAGAGAGGGAGAGAGGGAGAAAGCGCCGGCGATATATCACCAACCAGGGCTCACTGAAACCAGTGCTTGTTCGATTTTTCACTTCAACTGTCAGTATTATTTACAGAAGAATCTGTCCACACCGAGACGGATACAGCAAAGAACAGCTTCTCTGACATAGCTTTCTTCCTTTTAAATGGGGTCAATAGAAGTGCCGCTTTGTAACATAAACACAGATGCAGTGCTGGCGTACTACCCACCAGATACTGCTCTTCCACTCTCAACTGGCAAGCTGTCGTATGGTCAGCGTGGCTGCAGGTATATGTCAGCTCAGGCCGTGCAGTTTCAAGCTCGCCTATCTGTGTCTGAACACACTAATGGCTTCTGGCTTTCTCAAAATCTGATTGTGTCAGTATGCAAAACGCATAGCGTTCTACCTGCACCGCTGTGTGCACAGCATTCTGTCTCCTTCATCCAGCGGCTCATTTTAACCGCCAGCTCACTGAGTGTCATTTGATGTCGAGCTTTATTCCGTCTCACTTCTTGCTGGGTTGCTCTTTTGTGCGTTAGAAACTGTCAAAATGATATTGTAAGCGTTGTACTTCCAGTCTAGCCTAAAATCCTATTCACACAGCCCTTTATCTTCAGTCAGGTCTGCTTGAGTAGGCAAGGGCCCCGAGCAACACACATTAAAGGACCGAGCTCCGTGTTTCCACTGGAAACTGAGAAGAACTCAAACTCTTTGGACTTACTTTAAACTTCAGTATGTGAACTTTAAAGGGACTAGGGCGCATTTTAAAAAGTTTTATTGTGACTTGGACTGAGAATCATGCCGAGCAGAACCAAAGTTTTAATGACTTGACAACAACACTTTACTGCCATAAAAGACTTCAGATATTCTGGCAAATGTCTGTCTCCGAACATGCTAAAAGGCTTTCCTACACAAACATGCATCAAATCCTTCATATCTACATGGCTGTAGACATGCAGGAACACACAGGCAAATGGAAAAGCAAAGCATGAAGGACCCCAAAAACACACTCAAACATCCAAATGACATCTCAAATATGCAGACATTCACATGTTGGAGGGACGATTCCTCTGCGCACAGAAACAGAAACACACTCACACACACACGCAGGGATCTGTCGTCCTTGTTGTTTTTCTGCCTTGCCTTTCATGTTCAAAGCTTAGTGTTTGATTCCTGCATCTCCGCTGAGGATAGAGGGAGAGAGCATAATCTGTGTGACGGGGTGGAGGTGAAGAAAGAGAAAAAGAGGAGGCAGAACGAATGAAAGGCAAGGGAAATGTTTAATTGAGCAACCTTGGCGATCTCACATCCTCATAACACGATTAAGACTAACCTGGCATCTAAATATGGAAAAGGGATATGTTCCTGTAGGTAACTGTTGCCACAGGCCTCCGTATTTAACATGATAATATTTCATAATACTTGTTGATTGCTTATTCCATGTTCGTGGATACAAGCAGGGTGTTTCTGCAGCTGGTCAGGTCTTCAACAGAACGAAACTGAGGCCACAAAATGAGAAAACTCTTAACTTAAAGAAGAGTTTTATGCACGACTAACAACGTGACAGGAAAACGTCCCAGCAGTACAATGTCGGAGTAGTGTGGATTTGAACGGTGCGTTTCCCCTCAGATTGTAGCCACCAACACAACCATCAGCAGAGATGATGGGTCAGGAGAGCCTGTGTGACCGTAATAAACAGAGTCAGCGTGAAGCAGAGATGATGCCCGGCAGATATTAACAGCAAATAGGCTCCAGATTCATCTCTCTGTCCTCGCTGACACACACACACACACACACATTCACACAGACGCTCGCTGCTCCTCTGGCGCAAGGCCAAACTCAGCAGCGACGGGGTGGAGGGACAGAAGCAGCGGTTGACAGAATATCAGCAAATGGCAGCACGTGTATGGAAGAACATCGGTGTGTGTGTTCGTGTGCGTGCATGCGTGCCACATGCTACATGTGTACATGTGTGTGTTTTGACAGAGACAGCTGGGCTTTAAACAGGAGCGGGCTGTTGGATAAATCAATGAGACGGTGGGGTGGCCACCACCTCCCCTGTTACTCAGCAGGAAGGACCCCTATTCCTGTGTCCAGGACACATCTCAGTGTGTGTGCGTGTTGGTGAATAACGGCCTGCTGAGTATTTGGCAGCAGGTGTTTATGGATCCAGCTGTGGACCGCAGCATCGTCCACTTTGTAGCGATCAGAAAAAACTATTTCTCGTCTAACTTTTTCCTCGTCTGATCAACATCACTGTTGTTTCGGTGGTCTTTCTGGTAATGTCTTTCCTTTTCTTTGTTTGTGAACATTATTAGGAGAAGTGTTCAGGACCCAGAACCAGAAATAAACTGCTCAACAAAAAAAAGATCTTGAGGTCCGTTTTAAAATATTTCTATTGTGTGGTTCTCGTAGATAAGGAGTAGAAAAACTGTTCTCACATAGTTTTAACCTCAGTCTTAGGAGTGCAAACAGTCAATGAATAATCCAATGTGAGGTTAAGGTGAGCTGCAGTACAGTATCATAGCAGCACTATTATGAATATATTGGATTTCCCTAAGGCTCCAGTAGAAATCCCAAAGAATATTGAAAAACATAAGCATGGACCAAGTCTACCGGTGGGGATGAAGAGCAACAGTCTGGCAATGTTCTTGAGGTGTTTGGGGGGGTTTTCAAAGGTCGAATGTACATCTGGATTTGCAAAAGAAAATCCCATTGAGAAAACGGAGAGGTGGGTTACGCCAACTAAGAGCACCTGAGCCTTGTAGCTGCTGAAAAGATGATGAAATGTGACTGAGGACTAAATCCTTCGGAGCACATCGTGACAGGTACACGAGGTTCATGTGACCGCCTAGGGGACAGATCTGCCAGATGAAAAGGAAGTAAATCCGTCCGTGGTACTGCAGTTCAATCTGAGTTCCAGAGATACTTGAGCAGCATGTTACGGTCCATTGTATCAAAAGCAGCTCTTACCGTGTGTCCAGCAGAGCATTCTCTTTTGTCATGTTCTTTTTATTCACATTTCCATTTCCCAAAAATCGAAATGTCTTGTGATGCATCAAAGACAGGATGTGATGTGTACAACAAGCTTTCAACAGCAGCTGACTTTGTACAATTCTTTAAAGTTCATACTTTCATGTGTTTGCTTGGTTAGTGAGGTTCAATCAGAAAAACCTTGTTTTCATCAGCGACGTTGGATCCCAATTGGGATAAAATAATTGAATCATGTGGTACCTTTAGACTTTGCAAACATTAGTGGACGGAATGGATCACATTCTGATAATTGAACGGGATTTTGACCCTCAAAAAAATGGATTCACTATTTCAAGGCAACTCCTTTTTCAATTACTGTGTATCCCATCTTGTTTCCTGGGGGCTTGGTGTGTCCTTGTAAAACCCATGTTAGTAACAATACAAGAACCTGCTCCAAACATCGTCTGTTAACGGAAATCGAATTAGTTCATCTGTGGTTGAATAAAGGAAATATGCATGGACTGGGGGAACAAGACAGAATGACGACTCTCTATTCATCCCATTTGTTGAGATTGATATCCACGTTGGGTCAATGTAAATAAAACTTACTCCAAAGGTTATAGTATGTAAATGTCATCACTTCAACATTACAGAATGTTTACAGCTATAGTAGCATCTCAAAGTCTTTCAGTGTAAAGTCATTGACGTCATCCTGACACATCAGATCACATTCAGCCACCTGTTGCTATGGTAGCATAGACTATCAGATCGTAGTATATTCAGAAATACACGTCCTCTCTCTTTCTGTGATGCCAGAGACATTTCTCTACTCGGAGAGATGATGAAAAGCAGATCCAAGCCGTAAGAGGATGTGGGGAAAGTGATGCACTGTGGTTGCTACGACATTAAAGAGACACTCGTGTTGAAAGGCACATGTTCTCCCTCTGTAACTTGCTTCATTGTTCTGTTGTGCCCATTCACACTCGTTCTGTCCTTCAACGTGTGACAGAGGAGAGGCTCCTGATGTGCCAGTGCTGAGGTTACTGATGTCACCTGCACTCTTTCTCTTCTCATCTTGGCTGAATCTCTCTCTTGTTGTCACTCTCCCTCTGCCTCTCTCTCTCTCTTACAGTTGGGCCAACGTAAACCCTGTCTAAGCAGTGTGATGCTCATGCTTATCTTTAAGTGTGTCTCTCCCTCTGTTTTGACACCTGCATGCTGTCAAGGACGGGCAAAAGCGACAGTGGCAGCCAGTGCTAAGAAACCAAAATGCTTTGATTGCGTGTCATGCAGACCTCAAAAGGTTTGGCGGACCTAGCACATCAAAGACACAGCAGAGATGCTTCAGATGGAAGTCAGGTGCCTGGGAACACCATGAAATAGGTTGTTTACTTCACCACTTCTACTCTCTGCCAGGGAACAGCTTCCTGTGTTACCTGGTGCTGTGGACATGTCTTTAATATAACTGCATCATGAATACAGCTTCTTTCTTATTCATGATTCTATCTTAGTCGTGCCTCTTGGACCACATTCATATACGTTTTTGGACACCCCACATATTCTCATTTCTTTCATATTTTTATTGTTTGTTAATTGTTTTGTTTATTCATCACCTGGCATATGTTCATCTGCAATAGCAACTTCAATGCTTTTGTTTGGAGCAGCCTGCAGTGTGCAGTGACGTTGATGTGTATGTGTTTCTGTGCGTTCAGATAAGTAAAGACGTCCTTTAGAACGTATGCACGCCTGGATGTCCCTTGTGTCCAAATGTCCAACAAATGTCACAATAGTGGAAATTTATTCCCGATACCAGATTTGACACCACGGTTAAAAACTGAATCAAAACAATAAATCCAACATACATTAACATACACTCATGTATTACCATTTGCATACGGTTTGTACTATTTATTAATAATCCCTGATGATCAGCCTCAGGTTTCTTGCCAAAAACAAAACTACAATTTTAAATTTGAACACATCTTGAGAATATTATGATTTACCCAATACTCATTTTACTGAACATAACTTGAAAGCATCATAATGTAACTCAACGCAACATTCGCACTGTTGGGATCTGGTTGAAGAAGGTTTGGTTATTAGCAAACATTAATTAATACATACCTGTCACAATCAGGCTTTGCCTTGTGTGTTTTGTGTGTGTTTTTCTGTAGATCCTCACTTCCTTCACCTGTCCCTAATCAGTTCATTCAGTGCACCTGCCAATCACACTCACCTCATCAGCACAACTCTCCTCACCTGTTCTAGTCACTTCTTATACCCCTGTCTTTCACTCACTCACTGCCAGATCATTGTTTTGTTTCCTAGCTACCTGCCCGGTTTGCTCATCCTGTTCCCGGTTTTCCAGTCTGCCTGTTCTGCCTTTTCCTGCCGGATTTTCCCCCCCTCATCGTTTGTCTTTTCCTTGCATTCCCTGTTTGTTTTTGGTTAATCATTAAAACCTTTTTTCACTACACCTGACTGTCTGCATTTGAGTCCTCATCATGCCTCGTGACAATACCATAATACATACAATGATACATACCATGATGCATAGTACATACCATGATACATACCATGATACATACCATAATACATACCATGACACATACCATGATACATACCATGATGCATCCCATGATGCACACCATAATACATAATACATACCATGATACATACCATAATACATACCATGATGCATCCCATGATGCATACCATGATGCACACCATAATACATAATACATACCATGATACATAATACATACCATGATACATACCATGATGCATACCATGATACATACCATGATACATAATACATACCATGATGCATACCATAATGCATACCATAATACATAATACATACCATGATGCATACCATAATACATAATACATACCATAATACATAATACATACCATGATGCATACCATGATGCATACCATAATACATAATACATACCATAATACATAATACATACCATGATGCATACCATGATGCATACCATAATACATAATACATACCATGATACATACCATGATACACACCATGATGCATACCATAATACATACCATGATACATAAAACATACCATGATGCATACCATAATACATACCATAATACATACCATGATACATAATACATACATAACACATACCATGATGCATACCATAATACATACCATGATGCATACCATGATAGATACCATGATACATACCATGATGCATACAATGATACATACCATGATGCATACCATGATGCATACCATGATACAGACCATGATACATACCACGATACATAATACATATCATGATGCATACCATAATACATACCATAATACATACCATGATACATAATACATACCATAACACATACCATGATGCATACCATAATACATACCATGATGCATACCATGATGCATACCATAATACATACCATGATGCATACAATTATACATACCATGATGCATACCATGATACATACCATGATACATAATACATACCGTGATGCATACCATAATACATACCATAATACATACCATGATACATAATACATACCATGATACATACCATGATGCATACCATGATGCATATCATGATGCATACCATGATACATACCATGATACATAATACATACCATAATACATACCATGATACATGATACATAGCTTAGCTTAGCAGCCACACAATCACAAGAATTTTAAATCCAATGTTTGTTGTTGAAAAATATGAATAGTTATTTTTCTAAATAAAGGTCTACATACTATATTTTCACTTGTACAACAATGTACGTGTTTGTTCAAGGAACCCTAAAGAAGTGAAGCCAGAGTTGGTGTTTCTTAATTGGATCGTGCCAATTGTGAAGCAGCCCTCTGCGAATACTGCAGATGGCCAGTCACCGTTGGCTTGTAATAGTTATCGTATGCAAATATATTTGAAGTAGATGACATCTGTTCGAGAAACTATTTGACGGCTTAAATACAGTAATTAACATTGTTGAACTGATGATGTCTCCTATGATCTCATATTAATACCTTCTGAATTGTGTACCCTTGAAATATAGAATGCAGTGTTTGATTCTAATTTTCTTGCAATACTTCACGGAGTTGTTTATGTTGAGTGTGGATGAACAGATGGATCAGTTTGAGTGCTAAAGCCTGAGGCCATTTTTTGTTATTCCCAGTCTGTCCTTGAAGTGATAATATAACTACTCACACAGCTGAAGTAAACCGAGTAGGTTTTATTATATTATTTAAACCATGAAAGTCTAATAGTACACCTATTTGCATAGATAAATTGAAGAAAATTGAGCAAAACATGTTTTAAACAAATTCAGCGTGCAGTTGGGTTGCTTTGTGGTGGAGGTGTAAAATTTGGTGAAAATAACCACTGAATAATGCACACACACACACACACATAGAGTCAAAAGAATTGCTGTCATCAAAATGATACATACACACAAAAAGACTGCATCTCAGGAGAAATGTTTATTTTCAGAAACTGTCTTTTTGGTTTCCTCTCGCTCTCCTTCAAAGATGCTCGCCTCACCCCGGCTGAGTGAGCCGCTGCGTCGCCACCGCCGAGAGTTTGAAAGTTAAAAGACGGTGTTTATTGTTTCTAAAAGAATAAGAGACTACGCAGACATTTTCTGCCACCGCTGTCTTTTTGATGTGCAATCTCTGTGTATCTTTCTGCGGGGTTCTGGTTTACATCGGAGAATACTCAAATAGACTGCGCTCACGCTTCTGTATGAAATAAACATCAGATGTGATGTGCCGTGCACTCATCTTAATTGCACTGTGCTGGACCCCGGCCTTTCATTTATTTTTTTAGATGCTATTAGAGGAAGTAAATTGGACATGATACATAAAAACAATAATACACCGGATTTTCACAGAAATACCAATAACACCAATTGTTGAGGAAAAACCTCAACAAAAGAAGGTGTTCTGTCCTCAGAGAGAGGAGCAACAGGGCAGTACTGACGCTGTGCTGTGGTCTAAAGCCTGACTGGAAAACATGGAAAAACAGCATTTTCAAAGCTTTCAGATGGGAGGTTTGATAATAGCTTGATAAGGCCTGTAAATGTTCATTGGTGAGTTGTCTAGATTGTGCAGTGTTCAGGGCCTGTGGGAAATAGCCTGAAAGTAGAGAAGCGTTGACTATTTGCAGGGCTTTACCTGCGTTTGTCTGTTCACGGTCTGTCTTAGATGAGCAGCTTTATATTGTTTGCTTTTGCTCAGGTGAGATTGCTAAGCTTCAGTTTGTCTTTGAATTAAGATTGCACTTCCCTTGAATATGTGTGCGCGCCTGAGTCATGAGGTGTGCACACTTATCACCTCCAGATATAATGCAGTTTGTCATCGGTTAATAGAGCTAGAACTGTGTCACATTTTTTGCATTATTGCTGTGGGCTCTGGTGTCCGACTTCTGTCCGGGTGGCATTTAATGACTGCCTGTATTATTTTGGTGCACAACTTTGGAGCTGACTCATCTGGTGTGGCTGCTGTGAACAGGTTCTGTTGACGGTCACTGAAGGACTGTGTGTCTACAAATGAATGCAATTTGTTCAGTGATATACTACGTTGGTTGCAGTCCATATAGCCGAGGTATTCAATTAAAATGCAACGACGTCCAGTTCGATAGAATTCCTCATGCAAAGGACCGGAACATTACAATCATGTCTAACTTGCGCTGTGATTTAGTGCCATATATACTGAAGCAGCCGAGCAGTTGTATTATTAAAGGCTCTGGTCTTGTTCTCCACTTTTCTCCTTTTGGAGAATGTCATGGGAAATAACTTCTCTGACTCACGTTCTCTCCGACTGTTGGTTCTCTCCCTGTCTCTGCCATGTGTGCGTTTATCTCACACAGCTACAAAAGCTGCGCCGGTTAAAATAGAGGCGCGCTGTCACAATGTTATAATTCTCAATTATCAGTTTTAGTTCTGTGTCCAGATGCAACGGTGTCTGTGTCCGGATGCAACGGTGTTTGGGTCCAGATGCAACGGTGTCTGGGTCCAGATGCAACGGTGTGTGGGTCCGGACACGGACCGCGGTCTGCCTGTTAGTGACCGCTGCTTTATAGCAAACTAAACACACATGGAACCTCCCGTAATGAAGCAATTATGTAAAGCAATGATAATCAGTGATGAAAAGATTCTTCCAGCTAAAAGCTTAGTCTCGAGCCTTTGATGTTGCCAAACTCCAGCCTCATTGTGCGATAGGCAGTGACACCACAAATGAGCCACTATCTCCTCTCAAAGTACAAACACATTCACGCTAACGCACATAGCTGCACACTCAACTACAGAGCGAAATATGCAGGAACAGCAAATGCTCAGCATGCACACAAACACACAGCCATCTTCTATCAGTCTCCTGGAATGGTAGTCATCCAGATTATTGCGAGACAAAGCGGAGACAGAGTCACGGGGATGAGCGCATGCACATCAAAGCCAGCTTGGTCGATAGTGATCGTAGCTCGTGGCTGCATGGAAATGTGCATGAGACACATCACTCAGTGTGATATTGGTCCTTGTGTGTGCGTGAAATGTGTCATCCAGCAGTCCATCCAGCCATCTATCCAGTTCACCGTCTTATATCTTATGAAGGACTCTGTCAACGACGTGTGTGTGTGTGTGTGTGTGTGTGTGTGTGTGTGTGTGTGTGTGTGTGTGTGTGTGTGTGTGTGTGTGTGTGTGTGTGTGTGTGTGTGTGTGTGTGTGCGTGTGTGTGTGGTGTCGCCAATGATCCCCTAAGGCAAATGTGATGCACCTTGGTTTCTTCTTCTCTCTTTGCATCCCCCTTCTTCCTCTTGACAGACATACAAACATGCCTATTAAACACATTCACACATTTTGCTGAGAGCGAGATGAGGAGACTGATACTCTGTGCGGTGCGTTTGAAGCTGCAGCCAGTTAGCGAAGCGTACCAGCTCAAACCAGGGGAAACAGTTATAGCCTGACTCTGTCCTCCCACAACACAATCTGCCTACCAGCACTGCTATAGCTCACCAATTAACAAGTTGGAGCATTGCTATAAGAGAATCCCCCCCAAAAAACACAATTTCTCATTAGTCATTAGTGAGTTTTAAAGGTGCTGCTGTTTGGCTTCATATGTACTGTCCAGACGTGACAGACAAACACTTAGATTGATTGATTGATTTACAGACGGACAGAAACTTTCAGCAACGTAAGTTCTTGTTTTCATGAATGCAACAACTACTACTATTACTACTACAGTGCTGCCATTACTACTGTTACTTCAACTTGTGGGTTTTTGAGGAAACACATTGGAAGTAGTTTCTGTAATCACATGCCTTGTCGCAGTAACACAGTAGTAGAAAGCACTGTCAAGGATGTTGGTATGCTGCTGAGCATGTTGTCTCTTTCTAAACATAATATAGCTCATTGTCTCTTCAACTGTTGGACACACATTTTTAAAATGTATGAAATGGCAGAGGAGTACGGATGCTTTCATGAGCAGAGTTGGACTCATTGGATTGATGTCACAGTACAGTGAAACGTCAGCTGGGTCACTGCCCGATGCAGAGCACTCCAAAAGCAATCTGAGAGCACTCGTACACACGCACACTTCAATGTGATGTCAAAAGAATCACGACTCCTGACGGATAATGGAGATACGGCTTCACGGTCAGGTTTGGGCCGGTTGTGCAGCAGTTACACAAATAAAGAGACTTGTGTCAGACTGTGTAACGCAGTGGCAGGCCGTGTGTTTGATACCCTTCAGTGCCTATTACAGCTGAACCACCTCCGACTAACCTCATCATGACGCCACAGCTACGGGCTATTATTAGCACAGAATCAAAAACAAGGTTCCTGCATGTTGTACATGGCCCAGTGAAGGGAAGATGAAAAATACACAGGTGTTTGTACTTCATGAAGTAAAGGGAGTTTTACCTTGAGAGAAGAGAAAGGTTGAGGCACACTAAGGAGTGGAGAGTAGAGGATCAGAGGGAAGTAAATAAGAGCTTTTAGAACGGGCTCATGGCTGCAGATGACGAGGAGGAGGAGGAGGAGAGGTGGAAGGAAGGAATGAAAGGAAACCTGCCTTTTTCAAGGATAAAAACATTAAGAGGAGAATATAGTTTGCAACCAAAAATATTGAAGGCATTCCATCTGCTCTCGAATAACCCTCAAGGTTCCTTTAAAATCTGAAAGAGTGAATACGTGGGTTTTCATGAGCACGTGTATGTATCGATAAAAGCACATTTTTACATGTGATACAAGAACTACTCTCAACAAACTGGATACAATTGCACATCCAGTTATTTATTGTGATTTCATATAAAAAAACAGGAGGCTAATTAATTATATATATATATATATATATATATATATATATATATATAATAAATAAGGCCATATCGTGGTTGAAGTGAGAGTAAGGCAGAGAGGTGAAGGAGACCAGCAGTACACTAAACATGACAACCTGTCATTGAAAATGGAAGATGGACAAAAAAGATTATGACTGTGAAAGAGCAGAGAGACATTTAATCTGGTGCTGCAGTATTTCATTCTGCCGCTGTTGTTTGTTGATTCAGCGACAGAAAAGCTTTTGTATCGGAGGAATGTTTCAGGGAAAGAATACAACAGACGGAATGTAAAGGACGCAGGATGCAGAGAAAGACTTACAGTACTTTTGACGAAAGTTGGAGGAACTTTTTGCATAGAAGGAGAATGTAAATAGGGAATCGGTAATCCTGTAAATGCAACGACTGAGCATCAAGGGGACGGTGTGTGTGTGTGTGTGTGTGTGTGTGTGTGTGTGTGTGTGTGTGTGTGTGTGTGTGTGTGTGTGTGTGTGTGTGTGTGTGTGTGTGTGTGTGAGTGTGAGTGTGTGTGCATGCGGCAACATGTGAGTGAAGAGACGGAGAGAGAGGTGAGAGAAAAAGCTGTGAAATCGTGAAAGGTGATTTTCACACGTCGCACATTATTCAGTGTCTTTTATTCATTCTCACTGACGTATTGTGTGTACTCTTCATGTATAGATTCAAGTGTGTAAGTGTGTGCGTGTGTATCTTTGTGTGTTTGTGACAAAAGTTCCGAGCTCCATTCATGGGCCGCATTCTTCAAAGGACACGGTGTTCCCTGAGGAGAGCCGGAGGACCGTGCTGTGCCCACCGCCTCCTCCTGAGAGATGCTGAGTCTAACAGGACAGAGTCACTATTACACACACTTATAGTAGAGATGGAGCTCAGTGCTTTACATTGAGAAACACATTCAAACAAGGAGACATAGGCAATAGAATGACAATAAATAGACTAAAATATCTACTTAAAATAAAAAACATTATCATGAATAATAAAAATGAGGGGGTTTGTAAATAGAAAGAAAAAAGAGAGCTGTGTTTTAAAAACGTTCATAAAGCCGACTTCACTGATTCCTTTTGGTAAACGGTTGCGCTGCCAGTTTTCTTGTGCGTAAAATGTGTAAAAACCCAGCAGTGGAAAACTTGAAAGCTCATTTAGGTTTTTAAAACGTTGAGTGTCTGCAATGTAGGCCGTACGTACGCAAACCATGAAGAACTATAAAACAAGTCAACTGATCCGACCATCTCTACTGAATGATGCTGCGAGGCCGTGAGCTGCTCTCTCTTCTCTGTTCTGGTTAACAGTCGAGCAGCACATCTGAATGAGCTCAGGGGTTTTAATGGACTTTCAGAAGGCTGAAAAATAGCATCGCAACAATCTAATGTATTTGAAATGAAAGCAGGAAGATGCTTTTCAGCATCTTTATGTGATGGGAAGAGCCGTACTCAGGCAATGTTTCTTAAGTGATAAAAACCTTCATTTTATGTGGCGTGGAATTGAACTCTGACTCTCGAACAATGGCCAGACATGTTTTGCAGTTTGCAGGAAAGTAGATATATTTTTGGCTTGATGGAGAACTCACCGGTGTTTTGGTTTTATCTTTATCTCTGGGAGCTCAGGGAGTTGTCATCGTCAGGCTTGAGCAACATATACAGCAGCGTGTGATCAGAATAACTATGAAAATTAAGTTTATATTCCATAATTACCTACAGGGAGCATATGGAGAAAAGAGGAGCAGACCAAGACAGCTGATAAATGATCTCTGCACAATGCTCAATAATGCTAATGCTAACTAGCAGCTGGTCGCTAACTTTGTCTTTTTGCCGTTTGGTGTTGAACATGTAGAATATTCTGGAACTTTAGAGTTTTTTAACTGTCAAGAGCCGCCTGATGTTGGTCAGAGGGAAGAAAAACAGTTGTTGCCAAAACAGGAAAAGTTGTCAAAAAGCTCAATCGAGCAGAGAAGATCTGTGAAGTCTGTGTCTGGTGCACACCGTCCATACTACACAACAAAGACATTATTAGAACAGCTGTCACTTCAGCCAAAGCTAATATCAGCCCAAATATCAGCCAAATCCAGCTGTTAACTGTTTAAAATCTGACTTATGTTAGTGTGCACGAGGAAATGATTCTCAGTGGAGACGGCAGGGTAATAATGTTAATGTACATGCACGACCGTTTCATCCTGATCTGGCATTGTATCATATACTGTGTGCTCATATACTGTAGGCGCCATGGTTTCAGGCTGCTTGTGTCCATCTCCTGTTTCACTTTTACTCTGTTGTGAATTTTTAATGAGAAATCAAGATTTCGAAAGATGAGCCCTGTAATGGCTCTTTGAACCACACGCTGCATCTTGAAGGAAACTTGCAGTAAATACATTTACCCGTAATTGCAAAGCTAATACGCCCTTTAGCTGAATGCCAATTAGTTTCATCTGTGAGCTTTGAAAAGAGTTCTGACAATCAGCGCGTTCCCAACACATGAGACAGAAGTGGGAAGATGTTCTTAAAGCTGCCACTTAAAGCTACAGAACACAAAACTGTGATTTGTTCTTTAATGTTTACATATATGGTTCCATTGAGGACATTTACACTGCAGGCTCACTCTCAAACAGAGCACCTGTGGGATGAATCAGGGGAGGCGTGGCCGAGGCAGCGGAGCGCGGTGCATCTGTCTGGGCCGGCATGCAGCTGCAGCTGGCGTGCTGCTGCAGTCGCAGCTGCAGGTAATCGGGTCGTCAGTAGTAATGTCTATTTATCTCTCCCGCAGTGAAGCTGGCACAGCTCCCTGCTGATGTCTTCATGCACTGGCAGAACATTCTCTGGACCGGACGGCGTCATAGCACACAGTATATAGTACACACAGGACAGCAACACTACCAGGTGTAGATTCTGGACAGAGTACATGTGCCTTCTGATGACCACCTGTCTGTCTTTTGACTGGTGTGCTTGTCTTGCCCCACTGATTTGCTTGCCTGCATGTTCTGCCCACCATTACTAACCACACTGACCATTTCAAGACCACATCTGTTCTACCTCCTGAGTCTGCTTTGAGGTCCCAGATAGAAAGATGTCTTAAAACTGTCCTCATTTGCTTCAACACTTCCTCACTGACTGTGTGTGTGTGTGTGTGTGTGTGTGTGTGTGTGTGAGAGAGAGAGAGAGAAAGCTTCATTCTCCCTCACTGGCAGCTATTGATTGAGTCTGTGGGACAAGATATCACATAGCAACCAATCTCAGTTTGGATTATGTCCTCGCTCTCTCTCTCTCTCTCTGTCTCTCTCTCTCTCTCTCTCTGTCTCTCTCTCTCTCTTCCCTCCACTACACCTCTACTCTGGATTCCTTTCACTCAAGTGGACAGATCCTCAAGGTGGGAAGAAGCTCCCACACATCCCTAGATGTTGAACTCCCCAGTGAATCACCAGCAATCATTTTTAGAGGCAGCCAATTAAACAGAGGGGCTCTAAACTTTGAGGACTTCAAGGACTTTTTGAAAGTCTCCAGTAATTTAAATTTGGCTCTCGCAGATATACAGTTCCTCTGTCACATCTCATAAATAACCAGCGTCAGAACGGTCTCCAAACACGTTGTGCTCTTGTCAGAAGATGAGAAGCAGGTCGTGTCTCTGTCGCTGCCCCGACACATGAACGTACCTTTTGGGTTCTTTGTGTTTTGTTTGCGTTGATGGAAATGCAAGCCTGCAGTGGTTATCGGAACCTTGTTTTACCAGCCACTGTCCCCCTGCAACCAGAGCCACATGGTTGATTTGTGACATCTTTTGCATTGCATGTGTGGCCCCCTTCACCTCACATGTAAAGGAATGAACCATCCATCCTAGCCGGCTGGACTTCATTTGAAGATGAGGCTCTGCCACCACTGAGCAATTTGCATGCAAAGATGCAACTGGACAAGTACCAACTGTAATTTGGTGGAAGCGTTCCTTTGGACCAGCACCAACCGTCCAACAGGCTTTCATGAATGACAACCTTACAACCAACAATGGCAGTCTGCAGTTCCAAGCACTGAAAAACATCAATTCTGCCCGATTTCTCAACCGGCATCTTTACAGTACCACACAAATAATATGTTTATGATAAACAAGATTAAAGGTATAAAGTAATGTAGCAGATTCTGTGAGCTTGTACTTATAGAAACAGTGGTGCTTTCAGGTAAATGCTTACCCAGTATGGTAACATGCTGAAATGCAGCTCAGGCACAATGTTACATGTCCATGATCATGGTAAAGTCTGTTAGCATGCCATCACTAGCTAACTAACTCTAAACACAAAGTACATCGAAGATATTTGTTTTGTATTTAACTGAAATGGTGTATGCACTATAACCGATGTATACGACTGTATTTCTAATGTTGCACTAACATTAAGAAACATCTGTAAGAATTAGTGGTGAGACTGCCATTTAGTATGCTATGTGATGTTAATTACCCTCCTCACGTGAGAGGAGACGTCATTTCATCAACAGTTCACGTGTGAGTAATGCGTGATACTGCTTCCTGCAGGTTGTTAAGCTCTAGACAGTGTTGCTGATTCATGTTGCTTAAAAGCGAGATGTTTGAAAAGCTGTGAAGAAAATGTGCAGCATATGAAATCACAAGATTAAGATTTGTATCAAGATGGATGTGATTTCATTCGGTATTCAGCTGGGTTCATAAGGAAACGCGTGTCCCTGTTGTGAGGCCTGTCAGTGTGGTTCAGTGTGGTTTATTAAAGGATCTCTTCAGACCTCTGGCTGCATTCGTAGCGAGAGCATAAAAGACCACGCTTTAGATCAATGTCCAGCGGCAGGAATTAAAACAGGGAACAGGAGAAGGATAGGAGGTCAGGTTGGAGGCGAGTCTTGTTAATATTGATACGTCTCTTTTCTTCAAAGGCTCAGCCTGCCGGCCTCATCAGTGCAGCACGTCTCTCTCACTCCTCCACTCTGACAGGCGAGGCGCAAAGATATTTTTATTTGATCAAGATCTCCTCACTGTTTTCAGGAAAGGTTTTTTTTACTTTAATAAGATTTCCTTGAATATTAACAGGAAAATGAAGCGTTGTTAATAATATAAGGGAGCTTCCCTCTGCTCATATGTGGCAATAATTAAGTCCCCGGAGTGGTGTTGGGGAAAAGTGTGTCTTTGGGTGTGTGTGCATACTGTAAGCACATGTTTAATAAGGTAATGTCAGTTGTTAACTATTTTTAATGAGTTTTGCATAGCGCTCTTCATCTTCTCAAAATCACAATTCAGCCTTCGCCGTCTGTTACAGGGAGAGTCATTTCCTGATGACGACAGTGTGCATGCTCGGTTGCAGCAGCACATGCAAATAATGGTAATCGATGAGCCTGCAATGGGAGGAAAGTTTCAATTTAATTGCTGTCTTACTAACAGAAAGTTTCCACTGGTCTAAATGGAGAATATTAACCCTGATATGCAGACTGCACTAGCAACGCCAGCGCCAGTGGCAAAAGCAAGTACAGGTACATGTCAGATTTAAGCCCAAATTAACCGTGAGCTGCTTATGGATATGGGCCCCACTTCCAAAATTAGGATGAAACTGGCCATGCATAGGTAATCCTGCCTTAATTGGGGTTTGGCAGGAATGTAACATGGCACACGTGGTAATGATCCGGAGCTTGATTGTGCAGACAGGGTCCACTCACGCAGTGAACAGGATTCTTCCAACAATGTGCCTTTGCGATGTGAAACACCGATTGTTATGGATGCCATAAGCTGTGAATTTGGCCAAAATAGAGTCAATATTCTGCTCTTGCTTTGTGCAGGAAAGCTTCGCAGATAGCTAACAGTAAATCCTTTCAATAAAGACCCAGGCATCCGTTGAAGAGTTTCAGGGCTTTAGTTAGAAGTTCTAAATTTTGTAAAACTGTGGAAACACAATATGAAATATGGCCTTACAAACTGTCCATATACACATACATGAATACATAACAACAATCCAGCATATAGCCAACATGAAAGAATGTTCGACTAGCTAGCTTCTAAGCTAATATTAACATTGCCGTTAATGGAGAAATGCTAACCGGGATTAGCATTTAATACAACACAAATGCTATATTAACAGAGCAAATAGAATAGAATATATCTTCTCATGCTTCATAACGAAATACTCACAGACTAAGGTATCTCAAGGTTACCAAACAGAAGAGGTGAAACATTAGTGCAGCGTGTCCTTTCATTAGAATACCAAAACAACGAGGTACTAACTACGGCAAGAGAGGAGGGACAAATATGAGCATGAAAAGGCAATGACATTCTACAACACAGAAATGTGGGGGCAGAACAGTCAATGTTATTATTTTGGATACTTCCCAGTAGAGTCCTTAAATTTAAAATATCCTAACTGTCATAATAAATGTAAAGTTGATTTTAGGGCAGGGTCATTTACGTCGTGAGCGTCGTGAGCGTTCACATTCTGATTGATCTCTCTCTACAGTAGCTCTCACTGTTGGTGGCGGAGTCCGCCATCCCCATGCTGTATTTGAATTGAGAGATGTCTCTCTGGTTTGGAGCGGGCATAAAAGATAATGATGTGTCCACATTCAACAACATCATTTGTGTCTGTATGTGTCACTTGCACTTGCAGTATGGTTTTCCTATTAGATACTGGTCTGCAGTACTCACAGTATTAGATATGTTCTGTTACAAATACTGCTATAATACAAGTACCAATCCCCAAAAGAACAGTACATATTACAGTCAAATACTGTAAATCAAAACAGGCTGAATCTGGATGCCAAGTGGGACTGGAATGATTTGCAGCCTTTTTGAATGTGGCTCTACTCAGTGCATGAAGTTTTGCTTTGCAACACACTGAGATCATAAGTGGAACCACGGTGAGGCGCTAAATGTAGAAAATGAGAATACTGCCCAGGCAGTAAGACATCCAGCAGTGTCCCAAACTTCAACTCGCATTTCTACAAGTTTGAACACATTTAGCTGGTTTGTGAAAATGTGAAATAGTTGTTTGTGTTTAAAGTGGACATTTACTCATATTCAGATTAATACTCTTAGTTTGGGTTTCTACTACAACATATTGTCATGCCTTAATGTGAAACATATATATATATATTCAAGCTGTCTGTCTGAATATACCTGTGTTAACCCTCGATCCGCCCGTCTTTTTAAGCCTACTCTGGGAAAAGCCCTACCTGCTCTGATTGGCTTGTTGAATCATATATCTGCAGATCAGCTTACAACAATCCACTGGGTTGTTTCAATTCACAGTTTGTAGGTACTCAGATACCCAAATGTATGTGCACATTACAAACACTGAAAAGGCAAGTTTTCATGATGTCACACATTGTATTTTTAGAAGTTTAGATTTCCTGGCATTATATACGGAGCTTGGATACCGATTTGTAATGTACATTTGTACATTTTTAGTACTAACACTTGCATGCGTGATTAACTGTTTTAGTCCCTCAAAGCTTACAGCTCTTTCTTTTCTCTGAGTCTTATTATCCCAGAGGGAGAGAGGCTGTTTAATGCTAAGTGCCAATTACTAGCACTCCAAGGTTAGCAGGCCAAGCTACCCCACACTCCGTCTGTACCTTCTGTTCAGCAGGCCACAGCCCTCTGACCAGGCACGCTCTCCCTGTCTGTCACTCTGTCTCCTCGTCTCACACCTCGTCATTCTGCCTCTAGCTCGCTCACATGATCAGCTTGTATCATGCTTTCATCTGGTAGCTATCATACGGGATCTTTCTCTTTCCCTTCTGGTTGATCCCTCTCTCTTTCTCTCTGCCTAAAAGACGAGGATGGAGAGTGTTCATGTAAACGCACTGGAGCTGTAATAGATTAGATGCAGCAACTGAGCCGAGTTCCTCCACATGTGCGCATATGTGTCTCTGTGTCTCTGTGTCTGTCTGGGTCGTTGTTGGTCTTCATGCATGCTGCCGCTGTGGTGTGTGTGCATTCAAGAGGATCTGACATGTTGCAGGAATAGCAACTTCCTCCTCCCTCTGTGTGTGTGATACGTGTTACAGGTCGTATGCTTCCCCTCAGCAAACAAATCAAATAGTCCCTCATCTCCCAGTGAAGCTCATGCAAACACGACAGCGGTGACTGACGGGTGCCGTGGGCGCTGAATGCACACACAGACGCACAAAACCATAACTCGGATTTATCTGTCACAGCGAGACAAAACAGCATGGCTGTGAGTTAGATCTCGACTTGGCTTGCATTATGCATCCAAGCATGTGTGCACTCGAGCGCTAAAGAGAGGAAGGGGACCAGCTCTAGTTAGAAGGCGTGACATCCGTGATTTGCAGCAGTGGGATCCAGGTCTCCTCCCGACGAGCGTGGCCTTTGTTTCCTGTTTCTCGCAAGACAGGATATGACCTTGTTCAGGGTAAATTAGGCGCCTTGCCCTCCTGGTAATAAAATAATATTGTCACGATGTAGGTATGAACACACAGGCACGCACACATCTACACACTCTTACCAGAAAAAAAGACAACTGTGCCAGTGTGAAAGTGTGTGGGTGTGAAGTGAGACGGAGATTGATAAAAGCTCCGTGCTCTGCTGCAAGAGCAGAACCATCAGCGTGTGTGCGTTGGAGGGTGGAGGTCTTTCCACTTCAACAGTGGACATTGAAAACAACTTAATTCACCAAGACACATGACGTGTTCTTGTGTGTGCCACATGTTAACACGCGAGAAAGGAGGCTAAGGAAGCAGGGAATATTGGAAAAAAAACGGATCTTGGGTAATTCAAAAAAGAGATTTAGGTTTAATAACTTAAACCTGCAAATACTGATTATTTTTGTCCACTTAGGGGCAGCAGCCTTTGTCTTATCCAGAGACAGCCTCAAACCGGGTCTAATGCACATTACATTGGGCAGCTAGATTATTTCTTGAAATATTATCATCTGACTGTGCTCTCAATAAATTGTGACCTCTCAAAATATTTCATCTTTTTTATCGACTTCTCAGAGAACACAGATGTGCAAAACAAATGTAACATGAAAATAAATCTGAAACACATCTATTAAGTCCAGAGCTTTATGAATAAAGAAAATCAATTAATGTCGGCTCTTATTGACGTAAATCTGTCCCACATGCACATTTGAAGACGTCATCCAAACAAAGGACACGAGTGAGAACGGAAGAGTAAATCATGCCCACATGTGTGTTTCATCAGCAACATTAAATGAGAAAACTTGGTCTACTGCTAAATAATTACTTGAAAGCAACACAGAATGCCTGCGATCCATAATCAATTCTATATTCAGAAAAGACATTTCAACCATACATTTGTGCATAAAATCAGTAAGTCTTTGACTGAAGTTGTGAAATGGGATCTTTTCTGTGAGCCCTGTTCTTGGAACAGAAAATTCAGGATTTTCCTGTATTTTGGTTAAATCTTCTGTTTAACGCACTAATCCTTCTTTCTGGAGTGTCACTCCAACCTAAATCTGCTGCTTTGCCTCACTTATCTCCTTCCAGTTTCCCTTCTATCTGCCAATACAGACACATTTCTGCATTTATGCCCAAACAAACATATATAAGCACATGCAAACATTGGTGGTGTTTTGTTGTTATCCAGCTTCCAATGCTGGTTGTGTATCTCATGTTATGTATGACATAGCTATGAGCACCGTCGTACAGTGAACTCAGCATGTGGTCAAGTAAAGGGTGGATGTGGTTACACCGGCTGAGCCCAGTCTGTCAATGCAACAACATATAAATCAGTAACAAAATCAACCACCACACAAAATGAGAAAAAGTTAGAATAACTTCACAAAGGCGAGCTCCGAGGCGGACTGGTCATCTTAACTGTCTGAAGCTCTGCGCTGTTTTCATGTTCTAAAGCACATCACTGAATCCTCCCCTCACATCTCTGGAGGATGAGATGAATCCTCTCTAGCCTCACTCTCATTGAGCAATTTTCAAAACAGAAAACATGCAAAGAGCATCGCGATGCACAACAGATTAGACTCAGTATGCCACTGTACGCCTTTAAAGCTCCTACACAGTGTGGCAGGATAGCTGAGACGTGGCCTACCTGGGGGAAGCATTGATCTCACAACTGGAGGTTGAGAGAGAAAGAACAAATCTGTGTGTGTGTGTGTGTGTGTGTGTGTGTGTGTGTGTGTGTGTGTGTGTGTGTGTGTGTGTGTGTGTGTGTGTGTGTGTGTGTGTGTGTGTGTGTGTGTGTGTGTGTGTGTGTGTGTGTGTGTGTGTGTGAAAAGGTAGAAAGAGAGGCTGAAAAAGGTGAGGAAGAAGGTAGTTCTCAACAGAGAAAAGGAAATATAAGAAAGACAGGAATAGACAGGCTGAATAAACAGACGACAGACGAGTGAGGAAGGAGAAGAGCAGCCTGGTCTAAACATGATGCACCCATGCAACAAAACACAGGAAGTCCACTGTGTGCGTCTCGTGTTATTAAACCAAAAGTCAGATTTCACTTTCTTTAATTTACATCTGTAACTTGAATGGCACAGCTAACACACATACTTACTTTAAGCCAAACCACGGTGTTCTACTAAACATGATGGTTACTAAACAAAGAGTGGATAAACAGGACCAAGTCACTTTCTTGCATTTTTGTTGAACTCTAACCACGTGTTCAACCTGCTGCCACATTCAATACGTTTACCTCCAAAGACTGTGTGAGTCTCTGCAGCTGGTCCAGAGGCAGACAGGCTCAGTGGAAGGATCAGGAGGCAGAACCTCAAAACGGATTCGCTCAACTGCAAACTTAACTGCACCCGGAAAGTCCTTTCTCACTGCCAAGGGGGGCGGGGGGGATACTATTTGCAAAGTTATACAACGATTCTGCAGAGAGGTAAACAAGGAAAACGTTCTATTCAGAATTGCCAACCTGCTCGGAGCCATCTGTATTCTCCAGCAGAGTGTGAAAGGAAAGGTCTGGGACAGGTGGAGAGTGGCCAGGTGAGGCCTTAGTATTCTACAAACAGCAGCAGCGTCTCAACCCTTCTCTGCTGCTGGACTCAGGAGAACTGTCTCCGCCATTCATTGTGTCTTTCTGAAAAAAAGAACTGACAATCATGCAGACTGACAGCACAGTGAGAGAGCGCACAGACTGAAGGAGCACGGCTGTTCCACACAACATGACAAAGTTCTGGATTCAACGAATGTTCAGTGGTGGAAACCGCCTTGTTTAGACATGTAGAGGAAACTTTGTGCAAGTTAGAAATATCAGGGGAATCAGGCTCCTCTAATCCCCGACAGAGAAGCAGGTTTCTCATTTACATGAAATGTGATAAATCAGCTGACTGGAGACAGTCGCCTGTAACCTGGTTCAGGGCAAGTAAACACAATGATGGACAAGCAGAAAGTGGCCAGGTGTGCGGAGGAGGGAGAGTCAGCAGGGTTTGAACTTCTCTCTCAAGTTCTGTTTTCATATTCCACAAAATGTTTTCATTGTTTGTTTGTAGTACTAAGTCAAATACTGTTAAAAAAAAGATTTCAACTCATTTTGAGATGAGGCTTTTGCCATGTGCACAGAATGCCTATAGAAGGGTTAGAAATGCATTTTTTATTCTCGGCTCAGGCTCAGGTCATTTTCTATTCAAGGAGATTCCAAGATAAATGGTTATTAAAGACTTTCGGCTTGTGTAAGCCTAAATGTCAATGTTGTGTTTCCACTGTCATAAGTGAACCATTTTGAGCTGCTCTACCAGATGCAACACTGGAAGAAAGTGACAGACTTCTAAAGTTCACAAGAAAATTCATGTTTTGCAAAGGTTAAAAAACACAAATATAGCTATATGAATTGAAAATAGTTGTTCCTCCCCCAGATCCTCCTCGATCACCTCATGAACCCCCAAGGCAACCTGAGATGCTGCTCTGCTGTAGTAAGTAAAGCCTTTCTTCACCACTCAATAATCTACAGAGGCAGAGAGGCCACACATGATAGACTTTGACTTCCCCTTTACTGGATCATTGTGCGAGTATGACAAAGCAAAGGAAATACACACAGAAGAATCTAAATAACGGGTGGTGAGTGGGAGAAGGGGGGGCGGCAGACAGAGAAAGAGAGTCATGCAGGGCAAGCGGAGGGAAGCAGAGGCCTCCCCTGTCACCATCTGTAGTCTAGTGGAGAGCATAAATCCTGCTATCTGTGTCATGCATACTGTACCGCTGCTGCCACTGCATGAGAGATCATCAGCCGACACACAGGCATTCACACACATAAACGCTCTCACACAGACGGACACGACACACTTAATGTCTTCCACCCCTCTTAGCCCCATCTGTCTATGTCTGTTCCCCTGCTCTTCTCTTTCATGCGCACATAAGCACTGTTGTCACTGTGACAGACACAAACAAACACGGAAATACAGCCACCGAGCATATCGATGCACACACACACACACACACACACGTTCACACACACACACACACACGTTCACACACATACACACACTCTCACACACACACACACAGACACACACACGTTCACACACAGCCTTTATGGCATTCAGGCAGAATGTCTTTTTCATTTTTGTGTCCAATTTTTAGTTTTCCTTTTTCCAAGCCTTGCTTTTCCTCTCATTCCTCTCATCCGTTGTTTGATCAGTCAGCTGATCGTCAGCTCGTAATCTGCACTTTTAAGTCTTTTCATCATCCACGTTCGCTCCATCTCGTTTCACCCGTTTGGTAATCCTCCCTCGGTGTCCATCATTCTGCCACATTCAACTAATATTCACTTTGCTCAATGACCACAGGGTGAACTTGTATCCTGTTTAACCTGCCTTTAGCTTATTGAAGTGGAAAGCACGGCGTAATCCCTCTCTTTTTCACTTTTCTCTCTCAGCTGTATTCTGATTTATCGCTCTTTTCCATTCAGATCTTGTCTTACCTCTGAAATGTATTTTCATTCCTGCATTCATTTTATGCATTTCCTCCTTAACTTGCCTTGTATTGTAATCACCCTTTTATTTTCCCATCCATTTTCTCTCTCTTTCTTCGTGCCTCCCACTTCCATCATGTTTTTCCTTTATCCTCACCATAAACGTCTCTCTCTCCTAAATTGCCCGGCGCCCTCTTCCTTCCTGAGCCATCTTTAAATCCAACTCTCCTTTTTTCTTTTCCTCTCTCCCTTTTCCTCGTGTCAACATTCGCTCAGTCCCATCCATTCTCACCTCTTTTTTCCCTTTGCAACAGCAGATCAGGGAGATTTACATTCAGCACCACGGTCAGCTCCTCGCACAGAGAAAACAAGGAGTTGCAGTGCCACCTGTTGGCTGGCTTTAGCACTGCATGTACATGCCGGTAGTGGAGGGAAGTGATTGTTTTACTCATAACACAGGACAGATAACCTCCACATGCTAATACATATGTGAATAAGGCTGGAGTATGAGAGTGACCTGGGCACACAAAAGTCAAGTCAGAGTGAACAAGCTTTAACTCTGAATACTACATGGAGGAGATTCTGCTGGGAGATCTATGAGAGAGGTTAGGCTGGCAGGCCTTGGTGTAATAGCAACCATATATTACCCTGTAGTTTCATTCCATTACATGTCGGCTCATAGATGCAGTGCAACTGCGAGGCGGTTGAGCCAGAATGGGGATCTCAAGTCTCATTCGGTTCAAGGCAGCCAAAGGAAGGAAACAATAGCATCTGCTCTCCTCAGAGACAAGGAATTTAATCACAAGCATAGCCAAGGTAAGATTTGAATGTAAAGTAGCAGAGTGTGTCTGTGTGTGTGCGTGTGTGTGTTAGAACGTGTCTATAAAAAGTAATAGAGATGTTTATGTTGGCATTTAAACTAATAGCAAATGTCAACAAGGGAGGTGGATGATACTTGTTGTGCGTAAGTGTGGGAGAAGTGTTTGTGCGTGAGCGCACAGTCATTATTGACACCAAAAGTTCAGCAAGCCTCACACAAATCAACACACACATGCACACACACATTTGTCTACACAAACACACACACACACACACAGGGGCACTGATCCACTGTCGGGCTTACCAGTGATCCATGACTGGGCTCACACTGGGCTGTACTGGTCTGTGTCTGTCTCAGGGTCCCATCCAGCTGGGATGCCAGTGTGTGCGCACAAACAGTTTGTGCTACAGTGAAGTTGTTTGTGTGTTGTGTTATCTGTGGAGGTTTTGAGAGAAATAAAATGTGGAAGAAGACCGGGGAGAGGAAAGAGGGAGAGAAATCAAAGCAGAGCGGCGGCAAAGAGGAAGCAGAGAACAACACAGACGAGAGAATGCGCTCTCTTTCTCTTTGTCTCCATCCTCGCCCGCCCACACACAGTAGTAAGTACAATGATCACAGAAAGGTGATCTCAAAGCTTAGCCAGTCAGCAGACAGTGAGTCGACAGAGAGCCACAAGAAAGAACACAGAGAGACAGAACAGCTTCAGGATAACCACTCTCCAGTTTGTATGTTTATTGAAATGCGCAGTTTTAATGGCAGCAAGTAAAAATGCATTTTGTTTTGCATTGTCCTCACCTCAGAGCAGCTGTGGGTTTTATTTTTTTGGTTTTCTCAATGGTTCACAAATGGTTTTCTCAACCATTATAGAGTCTGGAAGCTAAGCATATATTGTATATATATACACTATATATATTTAAATTTTTTATTTTTTTGGTGGGTGTTAGTGTGTGTTAGTTATATTTATTGGTTGCTGTTGTTATTAGGAAAAAATCGAAAATTCTATTAAAAATGTGAGGTTAGGTTTGATGCAAACTGCACAGCGCTGCACACTGGCAGGTACAGTAACTCCATTGGTGGAGGAACCCGGCAAATCAGCAGGAGAGAAGAAAAAGCGTCTGAAAATCCATTCAGCCACCTTAAAATAGGACTTACGCACACAGCTGTGCACAGTGAGACGGACACACTCTGAGGGCAGAGGAACTCTGTGCGGCCTGTCACAGAGCTCTGGCCACAGTGGGGCTCACGCACACTCACATCTACGTGCACCTTGACCACCCATCACTGCCCTCTGATTACCACAGCTTCCACAGCCACCCTCACTCCTTCTCTCCATCCCTCCTACACACTCCAATGATTCTCCCTTCTTTCTCTGCTCGCCCACGTTCACCCACTGCCCCCCCCCCTCCGTCCTTGCCCAGCTTCCACCTTTTGTTACCACTGCTTGCTCTCTCATTTCTTTCCACGCCACATTCTTTCCTAACTTTCCTCTCGCACACATTAACATATAAAATGCCTCAACTGCTTGCCCGGCTTAAGTGCGTAGAAAGCAGAAGTGCTCGGTGACTTAATCAGTCAGATGCAGAGTCGCTTACCTGCTCGTTCACTCACTTGATTAGTCTGCTGCTTGCTCACTCACTCATTTACCTGATTACTTTCTCAGTCTCATTCATTTATTGAATCACAAACTTACTCTCTCGCTTACTCACCTGCCTGTTCAGTTTGTGTGTTGAAGGGTTGTTTGCATCGGCCATCCAACGTTCGCTCAACCCCTCCTCCACACTGGGATCGTCCAATCGTAGCTCAGTAGCCGTAACTAGGCCTTTGGAGGCTGCTGTCATTTTCCTAACCTTCGCAAAACCAAAAGCACAAGAGCAGGATAATAAGCTGCACGCTCCAGCACGTCTATCTGTCTATCTATCGCACTACCTGCAGTATTATGGAAGCGTTATCTATATAGCACATTATTAACCGACTATATTAGTTTCTGGTAAAAGGCGTGTTCATGACCAGCACATCTGCTGTGTAGTGAATTCCTCAATGTGTGGAGGCTGGTCCTGTATGCTATCAGAAGGTAGTCGAACGTCAGCAGCTCTGCCCTGCTCTCTGTTGGACTGAGGGACGTGTGGACGATGTTACGTGAGACAGCGAACACATCAAACACATCAGCTAGTTCTCATCCTGAAAGCCTTGTGAAAAGGGAAAACAATGTTTGAAAATTTTAATAAATACGTAAACTAAGCTGCCAACCAGGATTATGCTAAAACTAAATAACAGTCTGAGCCTACATGTGTAGTTATCTTACTTGCAGCGCTCGCTCTATAGCACGATGCACGATGCTGTTTATTCATTGTCATGTCTTCCATGTCGACATGGATCATCAGCTGATGAGGATTCAAACTCTGTGACGGGGATACGTAGCTTTACCGCTTTATTTGTAAGTCCCCCTGAAGGAAAGGGTGTCATTTTTAAAAAAGGTTGCAATTGTAGATGTGTTTTCTACTTCAGCACAACGGAGAGTGCCATGGATCCATCAACACACAGCACAGGTACTGATATTGTAGAGCCATAGATTCTAACTGGCACAAACCTCCGTCGGATAAAGGATGAATATGAATGAGTCAGGCAGACCTGACCAACATACTCAACTGAACAACCCCTCTGCCCTCACACTCTCTCTCTGCTGGGGGGGGGACAAGGGGCATGCATTTTGGTCATTTTGCATCCCTCTTCAAATCTTCAGCGATACAGTTATAGTTAAATAAAATCTTTCGGCAACAATTGTAATTCCAGCGAGCATAATCTACCTCTGTTTGAATTTTAAGGAGTATTATTATATATTCATGGATATATTATTGTATCAAATATTATTTAAAACAATGTGAGTGGTGAATCTGCCACCATTATTATTGTTGTAAAAGGTGTAATGCAAGTGCTGGAGAGAAGGACCGTCATGGCAGCAGTATAAGGGGGGTGTGGTTGGCTTAAGCTCACTCATGTGACACGCACACAGACACCTACTTCATGCAGTCACAGTCATAGTCCTGGTTTTGTGAGTAAATGTGTGTTTGTGTGTTTCCAGCCCGGCGTGTGTGTGTGTGGCCTGGTGTGTTCATCGATACAGAGACACACAGTCACACTCAGACATGAAAGGTTCCTCTTCCCTGGTGCTCTCCTCGGGGTGTGTCGGTGATTAATCTGTGTATACTGTGTGTACACAATCTTTAATTGCAGAGGAAGGGTTCCGACCTAGATTAAAATTCACTTTTCAAACATCCCACAAATGCACTGTCACTCAGACACTCAGACACTCAGTAGATGCACATGCAGATTGAATATTTAATAAGACGCAGGTACACTCAGTAAAACAAAAATGACTGGAAAATATTCAAACATACACATGTCTTGAACTTCAGAGCATTTATCTTTTTCACTGTGTAATTAATCAGCCAGCGTTTATACGACCACCATCTTGACTCTCCTGCTGCAAAGCTCTGCTTGTCAGCTCGTCCATCAGTGGAGCATAAAGAATAAAGAAGTAAGCCGACTGTGTCACAGTGAACGTGGGAGAGCAGAGGCACACAATACAACAATACCCACTTGTCCTTGATTGTGTGATGTGTGAGTGCATAAGAAGAAGAAATTTGAACAAAATTTGAAGATCCATATTCAATTCTGGGTTGTAAAACCTGAATTCACTTTTACACATTTACAAACAGAGCGTTGCTGCTCTCCACAAGTACTGAAACACATGCTACTATTTCTATCAGCCTCAGTGATAAAGCACTGCTCAGCAATATCTATTTAGGATAAAGCAGAATAAAGCAGGTCTGTCTATAATGACCTTCATTCATTTTAGCTGGTGGTTAAATATTGAGAAGACGGGGCCTTGGTGTTGTAACTTGCCTGATCTCAGTTCAGGGATCATCAGTTCTGCGTATCATCTATTGAGCAGTAAACGTTTACTCGTGTGCAGTTAATGAAAATGTTCACTGGATCTAACTGTTTACTCCTCAACAGACTATTCCACCTCGTTGCTTGTGTGCAGTGAAGCAGTGGATGGATGACACGGTGTCTGCTGGTGCGAGTTTTATCTGCTGAACAGGTCGAAGGACTTGTTCTTCTTCTGTTGTCTTATAGTTTGTTGTTTGTATGTTCTTTATATTCATCGTGCTTTCAAAGTTAAGAGTTAAGGAAGTTTAATGGATGCTCGATTTAAAATCAGTGTATAGAAACGTTTCAGCTGACGGGGCAGACCTTGTTGGTAGAGCTGTGTGGGTGTGACATTTACACAACTTGGATGTTGGCGACGTCAACAAACAACATACTAAGAGAACGTTGGATCCTGCCTCACGCTCCGAGAGGTGAGAGGAAGCGGCAGACACAAGGAATATGGGAGGGGGTGTGTGAAAGGAATACAAAGAGTGGCAGGCTGGGGGGGACCGTGTAAAAGAGACTGGGACAGCCATGACAGCTGGTATGTCAAAGCTGACAGGCTCCAGACGGCGAACGTCCGTGTCTGTGTTTCTGTGAGTGAGCGCGTGTGTACGTGACCGAGCTTACATGCATGTCGGGAGTGGACACAATATCAGAAACATTTGTAGTTTATCAAAAAATGATGGCCGCTGAAGCTCATGAAGTGCCATTGAGTTATTCAATATCGATATATTATAGATATATAGATATCCATTAATACCACTGTGTGGACATGGACTGTCGGTAGTACAAAGGGGTTCAGCACACTCAGATGGGCGCATGTAAAGGATTTTTTAAGGATTTTTTAGTAATTGCAGGGAAGATATTGGTAAATGTCCAGTTAATTACTTGCACAGCAGGTCAGCTGAATATGCGCAAAATATGAAATGTGTCTTACTAACATACAATTTAATATTTTCTAACAAAGTTTCCAACAATCAATGAATCATGAATATTTAGATTAAAATGTATTTTAAGGAAATTCTTCTGAAACCAACAACTGGTGCTAAACTCAAATGTCCACATAATTAGTAACAAATGATTCATCGAGAGAAACGATGAGGGAAAAATAAAAGAGTTTTGTTTATCATTATTATTTATTTAATGTTAAATTCCTTCTTTAATCGAAATGAGAACAACTGAAAACAGCTATAACAATATAAATTAGTTTACAAAATGATATAATACTGCAAATATGAAGTGCCTGGTAAAAAGCACATTGCCAAAAGAGATAAACACGGTAACTGTGTCCAGCAGCTTTATCTCCTCAGGCAAGAAATTCCACATTCAACCTGGCCTCCCACCAAACATCCGGTCGTATTAAGTCCTCGGGGTGGACCGCTGAAGAGCCGAGAAGGCTCTGCACAGCAAGCTGTACGGCTCAGAGAAGGTCAAGAGCACCGACACACAGCTACTGTTTTCACCAGCAAGATCTGTGGAGTCCTAAAATATTGAGTCAGTCGGGTGGGAACAAAAACAGACAAGCAGCTGTTGTAGAGTTTGTGGTGGATCTATACAATGACATCTCCTCACCCTTACAGCAGAGATACTTCTCCGATTCAGGACACAAGAAGTTAGTCATGGAATTCAAATAGTTCTAATGTGTTTGGGATTGTAACATATGGGGCACCGAACAGCCTTGAACCCAGAAGCATGACAGAGACAGCCGGAGGTGAGCAAAGGTTTTACAGCTTCACTCCAGAAACAGGCTGAACCTGCAGAGGGCAGGCAAAGAATCATCCAACAGGCATTCATCCATTCACAAACAGGCATTCATCCATTCACAAACAGGCATTCATCCATTCACAAACAGGCATTCATCCATTCACAAACAGGCATTCATACATTTAGAAACACGCATTCATCCATTCACAAACAGGCATTCAGCCATTTACAAACAGGCATTCATCCATTCACAAACAGGCATTCATCCATTTAGAAACAGGCATTCATCCATTTAGAAACAGGCATTCATCCATTCACAAACAGGCATTCATCCATTTACAAACAGGCATTCATCCATTCACAAACAGGCATTCATCCATTCACAATCAGGCATTCATCGGTTCACAAACATGCATTCATCCATTTACAAACAGGCATTCATCCATTCACAAACAGGCATTCATCCATTTACAAACAGGCATTCATCCATTCACAAACAGGCATTCATCCATTTACAAACAGGCATTGGGTTCAGGCAGACAGAGCGAACACGGCTGGAATGCTAGAGCGGATGCAAACTAGAACAGCTGATGTACTACTAGTAACCGCTGTACATACTTCTACTAACCGCTGTACATACTACTACTAACCGCTATACATACTACTACTAACTGCTGTACATACTACTACTAACCGCTGTACATACTACTACTAACCGCTATACTAGTAACCGCTGTACATACTACTAGTAACCGCTGTACATACTACTACTAACCGCTATACATACTACTACTAACCGCTGTACATACTACTACTAACCGCTGTACATACTACTAGTAACCGCTATACTAGTAACCGCTGTACATACTACTAGTAACCGCTGTACTAGTAACCGCTGTACATACTACTACTAACCGCTATACTAGTAACCGCTGTACATACTACAACTAACCGCTCTACTAGTAACCGCTGTACATACTACTACTAACCGCTATACTAGTAACCGCTGTACATACTACTAGTAACCGCTGTACTAGTAACCGCTGTACATACTACTAGTAACCGCTGTACTAGTAACCGCTGTACATACTACTAGTAACCGCTGTACTAGTAACCGCTGTACATACTACTAGTAACCGCTGTACTAGTAACCGCTGTACTAGTAACCGCTGTACATACTACTACTAACCGCTATACTTGTAACCGCTGTACATACTACAACTAACCGCTCTACTAGTAACCGCTGTACATACTACCACTAACCGCTATACTAGCAACCGCTATACATACTACTAGTAACCGCTGTACTCGTAACCACTGTACATACTACTGTACATACTACTGGGCTGATTAGGGGAAGTGGGAAGCAGGCGAGTGGTGGGGAAGCTCAGGAAATGGGTTCCTGCCGGGCAGGCGGGAGGGGCTGGTCCTGGAATAACAGAGCAACAGAAGGAATGTCAGCATCCAACGCGTTCTCATGGGATATATATATATATATACAGCAAACCGGATCACAGGTTTTTATAAAGTGGTTACAGTTGGACATACTTAAAGATCATGGTTTGGGTTGAGTAAGAATGTTTGTACTTAAATGAATCTTCGTGCATCGGTAGTAAAGAACTGACTGAGTTTCCCCATGGGATGCTCTCGCTCTTTATAAAATGTCACCTGACTTCCGGAGCGCTTGCTCTAAAGGTCTAATATGTCTGCCGAGTGAAATGTGAACTGATGACAAACAAAATGACAGTTGGCATGTTATTCATACACTACTTGGTTATCCCAGGCTGCATCATCACGCTGGAATTGTGACGACCATTGTTGGTTGCAGAATGTTTGGCAGCAGAGTTTCCAGCCTTTCACTCCAGCTAAAGAGTGGAATGTGCTGTCAGCTTAATGAGGTCGCTGAGCTTAACAGGTACAACTGCTGCACTGAAGATAGAGGCAGATACACTGAACACGGACCAGAGCAAGCACGGACCAACAGAACAGAACCTGCTCCAGAACTAAACCGTGGGACACACATGGCTGTGATAAAGCGTCATAACCTGAAGTATAATATGGTCCAACAAATAACTCCACCAATTAATAACAAACTACTTTCATTCAAAAATAAAATGTTCAAATGCTTTATTTCTCATCATCCTTGAAGCTCACTTACATTCATTCAAACTGACAGAGGTCCTCTGTGTCGGCTGACTGAGCTTTTTTGTAATCTTCCTGATCAGTTTGAGGGTGAAGCGAGTGTTAAGGTGTGTGTGCTGCTGCCTCTGTAACATTCACTAACAGTGAAGTGGTGCACCACCTGGACAAGAGAAGGAAGCCAGCAACATTGCTGATATACTTGGGAGTTTTAAAAGAAGGGACATCAAACAGGTAATTGAGGTAAGAAGAAGTCAAGGCAACAATGTGAGGATGGAACCACTTGCAAAATGTCGAGTGTTTTGACTTCTCACTTCTCATCCTTGTAGCTCGATCATTGACACATGTGGCTTTTTCTGCCTTTTTCTATCAGCATTTAGTTTGATACAAGTCCCAGGCTCATTGTTTTAGTTTTGCTGCTGGTAGCCTTGGTCATTTCTTTCTTTCTACCGTATACTATAGTGCAACAGTACCTGAAAGCAAGTCAACGTTTGGTTTAAATAATGAAGTAGAGGGCTATCAAATATTGACATGACCAGAAATGTACAAGCTAGACGAGAGCAACATTGCTGTCCAAGCAGAGATACGCTGCTTTTTGGGTGAACAAGAGGAGAGCAGCAGAGAGCTGTTTCAAAACTGAAATACATAAATGTGAAGTGAGAAGAAGAACTGAAAGTAAAGTGAAGCTCAAAGAAAACTAGATGAGAAATAGATGAGACAAAGATCAAAAGGTACTGTAGTTGACTCCAAAACTGGTCGTAATACAGAATAAGACTCTAAGAAAGCGAAGCTATTCCACGAGCTACTTCGTGCTGACAGACACAAGATTCAAGAGGAGCAACGAGTCGAAATGTCAGGTTTGGCAAGAACGTGCTGATTGAGATTCACTAAGTCACACTGAGTTGTGTACGTACCAGTGCCAGTGTGTACTCTTGTGTATATCATGAACAGCGAGCGGTACCTTTAATGGAACCCCACATCCATCTTATCGCCGCTCAAAATTTAAATGAGACATTTTCCCTTCTTGCCTTTTAGCGATGAGGCATATTAATGAGCTGAGAAATGATGCTGAAAGGTTACACGACTTATTTCATACCGGGGGAGACGTTGCATGTGAGTTATTTGAAGCGCTGGAAGGCTTTAGGAGTCGTGTGTGTGCGAGGTGAAGCGGGAGGGCATCGGAGATTATACCAAGTTGTGTGGATCAAGTAAGAAAGGTTAATCAAACACTAGTTAGAAGTCCATTCCACTGGTGACCGTTTCAGCAGACAGCTTCTCTACCAAGTATTTCTATGTGCTTGAAAACAGCTTGTCGTCCAATCCAGTCCCTCGCTCCCTCCCTCCCTCTCCTCCGTCTTTCTCACATCTACCTTCTGTCTTTTCATTACACTCCTTCTCTTCCTTGCCTTCCCTTTGTCTCTGTCCCTCCGCTTCTCTCCGTCCTTATCAGAAGGAGACAGGATGGTTTGGCTGCACAGCTCAGAATTACTCCGTAAAGGCCGTGAGCGACTCCTCGTTCCCTTCTCAGACAGCGCTTGTCGTTCCTTCATCTCTTTAATTCTCATATTCCCTCATTTGCAGGTGGAAGCGGTGACCTTTGAAGGCAGCATTATGCTCTGATCTTGTTGTCACGTTTACAGCAGATCTCATCCTCACCTCGGCTCAGTGTAATGGTGCCTTACTTGGCAACTTCTCACACACACGATTGAAGCTCCTGTGTGAAGCGTGAAGCTCTTTGGTGAGTTTTACAGTGATGATGAGATGGACTCGTACCTGTGTGCAGGTGTATGTGTGGCCATAATGAGTCACCTATCATGTGTGTATTTGTGTGCCTGATCATTTAAATCCATCCAAGCCTAAATCAGGTGGGCATCATGCCAAGCAGCTCTGCTTCAATCAGGCTGTTCAGCACCAAAGCCCATCACTTCCCTTGTGTCTAAATGTTAACTGTGATTTTCAAAGTGTGAATACTGCTAGATATATATTCCACTATACAGCTACTTTAATTTGATCTTCTTCCATTGCATTCATCAACTGTGTCTTCAACTTCACAACTCTGTCCAGGTCTCCTCCTCTTTATGGATCTGAATGATCACAGACCAGGTGAATAGACCGTATTCAGAGACTTTGTCCAGCTGCCAGTCAGGAGATCGAATCACAGGTGCTTTTGTCATGAATCCATCTGGCGTTCCTGCCCACAGTGAGAGCCGAGAATGTGTTCCATTCTCTCATCCACGCTAACCTCTTCAGGGGCCTCCGTTGCTGTTTTGAATGAACTGTTGCTCTCCGAGTCTTGCCACGCACACCTAAACCAGGGCCGCAGCTACAGCAGCTACAGCAGCTCCTCACAGGACGCTGACGGCTCTGTCTATCTATATATATATATATATATATATATATATATATATATATATATATATATATATCTGGTAATTTTTCTATAAACACCATTAAAAACATCAATGAGTCTGTGGTCATGGCTGTGGAGAGAATCTTTGAATCCGTGGATCAACGTTCTATAAGAACACTGAAAAAGGCCTCATTTAAATAATTACGTCCTCGAAGTTGTAACATTCACTAATGTCTGAATCAGACATTATAACATGCATGTCTTCTATAAATAGATTATCTTCAATTAGAACTTTTTGTGACTACGCCACAGTGTTCTTCACAGTGTGGCTGTTTGTGTGTGCGGTCCTGGAGACTCCTACTGTAGCAGGAACAACCCCAGAAGCTGTTCTTGGTATATAAGGCCGACTATGCTAGCGTCTGTCTGTCTGCTACAACCGTGCAACATGCAGTCACAAGACTTCACAGGTGTGTATTTCAGATCAGAATAAAGGCTGAGTTTGAATTTGGGTTTGGTGTGAGCAAGGGTGCCAGAAGTAGAGCAGTATAAGTGGGGAAGGGGCCATTGGCCCCCGACTTTATGCCCAGATAGCCTGATTTGGCATTGCAGCTGGTGTGATCCAACAGCAAGACTGTCTCTAGTTATGTTTGTATTTTACTTTGTTGTTTGTTTAAAGCTGTTTTTGTTATGATTTTATCACGATATCTCGTGCTTATCTTACCAGCTGCGACAGCAAAGCTAGAATTCTCTTCCCCTGTTCTCCTGATGAAACCTGGGAACCACAGGAGCACTTTTCATTACTTTGCTCCGTGTTTATTTGGACAGATTTTGAAACCGCATAGCCTCACAACCGTGCAAGATGCAGTCACAAAACTTTATAGGTGTTTAGTTGAGATCAAAATCAAGGTTGAGTTCAAAGGTGGGATCTGATCGAGGGTGCAGGACGGGGAATGGTGCCCTGGCACGATTCGGCTGGTGTGATCCCATTTTCAAGATGGTCTCTAGTTTATGTCTGTATTTTTTGTTGGTCAGTGTTTTTATTAAATGTCTATGAAAGCACTTTGGTCAGCAATTGTTGTAATTAAATGTGCTAAAAAAGAACTTCACTGAAATATCTTCAATTTACAAAATCATCATGTGTTTTCCTCTTCTTCCATTTTTCAACCAGTAATGTAAAACATAATTAGTCCTCATGCTGAGCTAATTGATGTTACCATAGCTCACACAAACAAACATCCCTCCAATTAGCATCACATGTTTAGCCATTACTGAGCTGGTAGGGAGCAAACTCTCAACATATCCGCACATTGCCAAGCAACGTTGGCGTGTGCTTGCACACGACTAACATACACACACGTGTGTGTATCTTATATATATATATATTTCTGTCCAGTTCATAATGCTGGAGAGGATTTATCTGTGCAAGCTGAAAGGGTGTGAAAGCAAAAGCTATAGAAAGATAATTATGCTTCTTCCACTTGGAGAGTGAGGTGGTATTAGGGAACAAATGACAAGCTGTGAAGAAATTGGGAAGCAGAGGGGAGCGGAGAAAAGCAACAGAGAGAGAGAAGAAGAAGTCAGCAGACAGAAGTGAGACTCCCATGCAAGAGACTCTGTGAAGTCTGTGAAGGATGCGCCTCCGCTTCCTCGCTTCTTCATTTATTTAAAAAACTGACACATTTGAGAGAGATCATTTATTCCACATGACATCATGAATAATTTTCTCTTTCTACACAATTTGACAGAATATTGAATCTACACAGCTCTGTGCCTGCTGGTGAAGACCCTCTAACGATGATCATCACTAATATTGATTTCTCAGCTTGAGAAGTCTTTTTGAAAATCACAGACGATCTTTATATCCCATCCTTTTTATTCAGTAAAGACATAACTGTCTAATCTGTGCTCTGGGATTTGGATCAATTTTTTTTACATGTACACACACACGTGCACGCAGCGTAGTTGACAGAGTTAGCAGTGGCATGGGATTTGGGTAGAATGTGGCGGGGCTCTGCGAGAAAGCTTTAATGTGATCCTCAAGAGATGATGTGACTGAGATGCAGCTGTAGAGCCGATGAAAACAAAGACAGAGTAAAGAAGCGACGGCAGAGAAAGAGGTGAAATGTTTGTTGAGACAGATGATGTGAACTTGTGCGTCTTAAGATATAGACAGAAAAAGAGATGTGTATGTGCAGAGACTGACCCAACTGTCTGAGAGGATGTGTTGAGAATGAAAAGGAAGCTGGCAGAGAAACCTATCTCAGCGAGGAGGATTTAATCACAGTCCCAGCAGTTAACCAATAACACCATCATCCTTTTTCTCACCCTGTGTCTCGTTTTCTCCATCCAGCTCTGCGGGTTTCCCCCTGACACAGACTGTTGATTCCAGCTTCCTCCTTAATGGAAAACTAAAGGTGCTCTGGCTCACTCCGCATTTGTCTGAGTCCAATGCAATGACGCTCCAACGAGAGCTTGTTATTCCATTATCACCGGTGTGTCTCTGTATCCCAACGTAAGGTTCTTTTCTAACCATCAGAGTCACAGAGGATGAGTCAGTGGTACCAGAGCTAAGACACGTGTCAGACATCAACTCTCCTGACCCATCCAGCCTCTCATACACAGACCCGCAAGCAAGCCCCTCAAATAAACGGGAGATATTCCCATCAGAGGGTTTTTCATTCCTGCAAAGGAAGTAGTGCAGGAATGTCTCTTTAGCAATATCAGTGTCAGAATAAGGCGTCTGTATCAAGAAAATACCGTGTGATTCTTCTTCATTTGTGTTTTAAAACATTGTGAATGATCATTGTCAGATGAATTGGTTTTATTTGTGAACATTTTAAGGCTGAGTAATTATGGGCTCCAGCGACATACTAAAGGGAAGCTGAGCATATATTACACAGCAAAAAGTGTTTAATTAGCCAATATCATACAGGTTGCTCCCATTACACATGATGTGCTTTGAATTGGTGACAGTTTAGTTTAGTTAGAGTCCATAAACCCACATGCGTATTGCTTTTAGACTAACATTAAATAATACACACAAGCCACACAGCTGGAAACTGTCTTGTCAGCATCTCCTGGAGTTAGTTATTGGTAAGAGACACGCTTTAGGGTGTCAGGTTGGGGTATCGGGGTTTGAATGTAGCTGCGCTTCAGCACTCTGCCATTGCACGTGTCCTGGTCTGGGCCTGTCCGTTTACCAGCTTCTCTCTGTTGCAATGATGCTGGAAACAAAGAGTCCATCAATAATGAATATGCTGGGCTCCTTGGGGGGCACACAGACTCCTGACGCTAACCAGTATGACGCCTCAACATTCTGAGAGGAGCGAAACGAAGCCATCATCAGCTGAACTCCACTGGGACTGACGTCTCATGCCAGCTTATGTCAGGCTTCACGTATATGTTGGCTTGGTGCTGTACTACTCTTTTAAGTAACATACACAATCTCCTCTTACTTGGCTGAAGCTATCGCGCATAACACACATAGAGAACCATGAACTTGAAACAACCGTAGTAACCAGTACTTTCCAAACAACATATTCCATTTTTTGTTTATTTCTTTTAGGTGAATTAAGAGCCAAAGTACGAGCTTGAGGTGAATGTGATGCTGTAAAAGGTTTATCTCTGTTCAAAACAGTCCATTGTGTAAATGCTGGAAGAAAGTCTTGATTTCTCCAATCCAGTATTAATATTCGTTTGGAGTGTTTGAGGCAAAACAATCCCTTTACCAGCCAGCCAAAACACATTGAATTATTTCCTCTTACAAGGGAGAGTTTATATAACATCCCCACTGCTTGGTGCAGTTGAATTTATGCACTGAGAGAAACTGTGTTCCTCTGTGTTCCGCTCCTCTCTTCTTCTATCCTCTTCCAAAGGCAGAGTCTGTTCATCTGGAGGAAGATAAAAGGATGACATTTGCTCATTGATATAAATAAATGGAGAGAGAGAGAGGAATGAGGCGAGGCCGTGTAGGAGGGAAGATATCCTTGGGGCAAAAGAAGGAGTAGGAGAGAGGGATGAGCCGACCACAGGGAGGAGAGGAGGTGGAGGGTGAGGGTGAGATAGGAGGTTGAGAATGAAGGGTGGATATGCATAGAGAGAGGAGAGAAGAAAGAAAGGGAACGAGGAGCAGAGGGAGACAAGAGATGGCATGAAAAACGGAAAACAGCCAGCGCGTAGATAAAGAAGCTAGAGCAGAAGAGAGAGAATGCGGAAAAACACAACCTCATTTTGTGAAAATTTGATTTTACACCACATATGATTACAAATATCATCAAAGGGTTCATGTAACTGTGTGTGTGTGTGTGTGTGTGTGTGTGTGTGTGTGTGTGTGTGTGTGTGTGTGTGTGTGTGTGTGTGTGTGTGTGTGTGTGTGTGTGTGTGTGTGTGTATGCATGTGTGTTGCTGCCTACGCGCCTGCATCTACATTTGCATCCGTGTCTTTGATTGTGCTTGAACTGTCCGTTAGCGTTTCTTGGTTCTTATGAGCTCATCTGTCATCTTTACCTACACGCCTACACGTTGTTGTGTGTGTATTATAGTGTGTGTACTGTATGTCTGTATGTGCAGCCTTTACTCCTCCACCTGTGCTTCTTGAAGTACATTTATATGAAGTACCAGTTCACCTTTATTTCCTGTCCAAAGCCATGGCATCTTGACATGTTATTACCTGTGGCAGGTGATATATTACCACACTTACCACAGTACGAATAGATCCCCTCTCTGTTTACTCCTCTTATTCCTCTTTCCCACCACGCATCCTCATTTTTCCTCTGTTCTACCTATTCTCTTCTTCACCTGCCTCCTTTTCCCTCCTCCTCCTTCCTCTTCAATGTATTTCCCTCCATCCTCCATAACTGTATCCACCACAGCAATTACACATAAGAGGATGGGGGACAGCCAGGAGGAAAAGGATGGAACAGAAGTGCAGCGAAAGAGAGAGAAGATCTCATCGTAAGTCACTGTTTGAGAGACACAAGGAGAAAGAGGAGAGACTTCCGAAGAGAAACCAATAATTGAAAGTGACAGAGGAAAAGAGCTGAGAGGAAGGGAGACGGGGTGTGGTGAGGTAAGGGGGGATTTGAATGCTCTTTAGTTTCCATGGAGCTTCCCTCGCCAGGTAATCCCGTCTGGCTGCCAGTGATGGCTGTCAACATGGTCACATTGAAGATGTGACACATAAGACACATTGAGGACTTTAATGATAGCAGAAGGACAAGAACAGAGAGATGCACTTACTGTTGCTATCTGTCGGGGCTGAATCTCACCCCAGCGCGAGAAGGCCAGAGCGCATGTCCAGCTGCTGTTCACAGTGGACACGCTGCGATAATAAATCTACCAATACTGGTTTACAATTAAAAGGAATTTAATCCCACTGATGCATTTACAGTATTACAGTGAAGTACACTACTTCTATGAAATATTAAATCAATAAAACCCCGTTTGCAAAAAACTCAACTCAGCTCCTCAGGTAAAAAACACATCTGATCCCTGAGAGCTATCACGTGAGAGAGAAAAAGACTAGAAATGAAACCACCCACATCCGGTTTGAAGCTCCTCCCCTTCCGTCTATCCCAATTCCTGTTGGCTAATTTCCTCGTGCACTTCTGTAAACGCCTGTCTTCATGTCTCTCTTTCCCTGAGTTCCTAACACATTCAATGTCTGTCAGCTATTGCTTAGTCCCTTCTATGATAATCCTTCAGTATAAACGTTAAGCCTCTGCAACTTTGGCAAAAGCTTCATGTCTTTAGTTCTACTTTTAGCTACTAATCCTATAACACTTTATGCTTATCTTAATTATGCATTTCCAAAACACTTATGATTATGACTAAATATGAATTATGAATTATGAATTATTAAACACTTTTGTTATATCTACTAAACACACAGTTCTACGCTCAAATTTCCTACATATCATACGGATGAGACATGGTGCTCAATGTTCAGCAACGTTATTTCCTCTCCAGCGTGAGCGATAAAGGTGAGGTGAGATGAAGGTGGAGGTGATGACGTCTTGAGACGTCTTGAGGGACGGATGACGGCTGAGTGGCAAAGATGGACGGATGAAGTGGAAAAACAGAAAGAAAGTCTTTTGTGGCGTAAGTCACTTTCTGGTGTAGCTTCTAACCCAGAAGTGTGTTCAGATAAACACTATGGTGTGTATGAAACATGACATGTTGCATGACTGATCTGCTAACTGGCTCATGGACCTCAGGGCATGTCTCCGGGGGCGGTTATGGCCCCCACTCAAATCACAAAGCTGCCTGCAGCCCAAAAACATGGCCAAGAGAACGCACCATCCTCTCTCAAGGACAGGAATGGAATATTTACTCAAAAGACAAAAGCATTAATCACTTCTGTCGTCAGGTAAATGATGAAGGTTGCGGGATCGAGCGTCGTGCCGTAGTATCTTTTGAATTCATTTTAATGGCCTTGAGAAAGTGTTTTAAAAGGCTTCTTTTATCGCACCGTACTCAAGAAACAATACGTCATGTGCTGCATTGCATTATAGACTTTTGGTGTCTTCTCAATAACTTCTAGATTCAACTTTTTTTATTAAAGCTACTGCCAACCAATGTGTATATACAGTACATATATATATGTATATATATATATATATATATGTATAGGTTATAGATATCTTCTAATTCTATTTGTTTCACCCGAGCCAAGCAGCCATCTCATATCCATACATCATAGACATTGTGCTTGCTGAGCAGTTAACAGTTTTTCACTGTGTGAAAACAATAGATTTTAGAATTGGTACTTTTTTGGCAAGGAAACATAGCACAGGATTTTCTTGTTTTACTTTTCCGACGCAAATAGAGAGGAGTCAAACTGACTCGTGAGTTTCAGTGACACAGCTATCTAAAGCTTGACATCATCTTACGTTAGACACCATGAGGTATTTTATTTATTATACTATATTGATCCCTTTAAGGGGGAAATGTGTCTCTGCATTCGACCCATCCCTGTATATAGGGAGCAGTGGGCTGCCCATGACAGGCGCCCGGGGAGCCGTTAGGGGTTCAGTGTCTTGCTCAGGGACACGTGACACGTGACACGTCCCAGTAACCTGCGGTTACCAGACAACCCTCTTAACCTAGTGAGCCACAGTCGCCCCGTGTTGGTCAGCAACATACCTGGTGCAGTGGACTGAGCGAGGATGTGTTTTTCTGCTCATGACTTCAAGTTCTCTAAGAGGAGGATTTTGTTATTTGTTATTTCAAAAGTTGCATCGGGAAGATAAAAGGGAACATTTTATGAGAACTCACTTTTCTGAATGCATGTCATGTGCACATACATCTGGGTATCTGCAGCGCCCACCAACCCAGCCTGCCTGGATCAGCAAATATATGATTGAGCAACCCGTTCAGACGTGCTCCCCTTGCTGTGTCACATGCAGGCTCATTCGAATATGCCGCCTCTGTGAACTTACATGTTCGTTAACCTGAAGATGAGCATAATATGTACCCTTTAAAACTGGCTGATCTTTGAGTGGATTTTAACTTTCAGGACGAATGTAAGTCATGTAGATGAACACATGACTTACGTGCACATGAAGAGCAGAACAGGGCATGTAAGGCCGTTCAAACTACAGCATCAGTGATAGCTGGCCCAGCCTGCTGTTGGGAGGGGCTACGAGCGCACTGATCTCACAGACAGCTCTTGGACGGGCTTTGGTCCACTGAGAGTCGGCCGCTCACTCGTCCAGTCCGTCACCTTCATAGAGTCTGACACCAGACTGCTTTCTGCTAATTCAATCTTCACATCCAATCACTTTTCATTTTCTCATGACTCCCGTTAGATCCCGCCTCTCTCCCTGTTCTCCTCTTAGTCGATTGTGTTTTAATGCAGAGCAGCGAATGAGCTATCACCAGCCGCTGACACGTCACCCATGTAATGCTGGAACGGAGCAGCTGTGGCAGTTTATGCTCATTCACTCACTCACACAGTGAACCGCGTGCGTGCACACTTGCTAACCAAATTAAATGCATTTACGTTTTGAAATGTGATCAGCCGTGCTGCCCGAGTCTGACTCACCGAGAGACACAACAGAGCAGAGGAGTGAAGCCATCTTCTCCTGCTTCTGTGATGGTGGGTTCAACAGTGTTCCACCACTCTGATCAGATATTCAGAAGGTGGCTCAGAGGGAGAAGAAGAGGACAGGAGGCAAAATGCAGACAAACGGCTTTCTGCAGAAATGCAGACAAACGGGGAGACACAGAGCTTCAGTTAATTGCTGCTGGATGTCAGAACAGTATCAGTGTCTGCTCGGCAGCTAGAGAGAAACCGTATCAGCGTGATAAGAAGAGAGAAGAGGATGCAGAAATGGGAAGAAGCGAGAGAGAGGGATGCAAGAGAAGAAACAGAGGGGGAAGGAAAGAGTGAGCGGAAGAAAAGTTGGAGAAGGAGATAAGTCACACGAAGAGGGCAAAATAAAAGATTTTCTAGTTTTGTGTTATCTGTGAAAGTGCAGATGTTGTATCATCACCGAGCTGCTTCTGATCAGCAGTTTGACTGGCTGCCAGCCGGCAAACCTCAGCAGTGATGAAAAATAATCTGAGAATGAAATAAAACATCTCCATCGGCCCGTTTGAGTTCCTTCTGTAAACCTCCCCTCTTTGGCAGAGTCCCAGTAGAATCCTGGATTTGACTTTTAGCATTTACATTCTCCATCTTCTGCTCTCTCTCTCTAAGCTTGCCCTCTATTTCTCTCTCCCTCGCAATTACTTTGTCTTAGACAAGTTTTCTGTTTCCTGCTTTTATCTGTTTCCTATTGTTTCCCTTTTTGTGCTGTTTGATTTGTGCTGTTTGATTTGTGCTGTTTGATTTGCTTCTCCTCGTTCCCATCTCAACTCTCTACTTTATATTATTCTCTACCACCTCTTTGTATATCCTCTCATGCTTCGCTGCACTTTGCTTGTACTTCTCCAATCAGATTCCGATCACATCTTCATATCAAAGATGCCAGCCCTCCAGGAGGCACTACTTTCATGTGATGAAACTTGCTTGTAATCCTTTCAAAGCTGTAAATCCAAGGCTGAATATTAACCCTCCACATTATGACCTTCTACTTACACAACACTTCTTTGTCACGTTGCTGACTCGGTAGGTACTCACTGTTCTTGGTTTACCAACGACAAGCTGCAGAGCAAACACCACGAGAATGAGGTCGTCAGTGGAAGTGAAAAGGACACAATGTCAGCACGATGAGAGTGCTGTATGTTCAGTGACACAGTTTAAACTCATGACTTAACTCTAGCTTATTTCTTACCGTCTGAGCAGGTTATCTACAGGTGAGCAAGCCTTTGATTCTACACGTAGACTTGGTGATGGTGCATTCAATAGCTGTTACAGTCCCAGGCGTTGTCAAGGTGTCATTTACAGTGACTCCACCTCCTATGATGTTGGAGAGCCTCCATCGTAAGGACGTCTTCTTTTACAACTCTCTGCCACTTTTTTCTTGTTTTTTCGAGAATAGCCTTTTTTTTCTGAAACTTTTCAATTATTTACCAAGAGGTCCAGAGGACCCGTCTATAAACCAATCAAATGCAGGTCAAGGGAAACGCAGCTCACGTAGATGATGACGACAGGATGTAAGTATAGTTCTTTGGTCAGTTAATAATAATAGTAATTAATATATTAATCAATTTCCTGCATTTCTGCATTTTACTACTGCATTTTATTTCTTACACTGTTTTTAATGTTTTAATGAATGTTCTTAATTGTTTTTAAATCTCCTTTTCTTTTGCCTTATGTTTTGATGCTTTTAATGGTTTTATGTGAAGCACTTTGAATTACCTTGTTGTTGAAATGTGCTATACAAATAAACTTGCCTTGCCTTGCCTTTGGTGTGCTCACATAATTGCAACGTTAAACCAAAGCTAACCGGATCAACTGTAAGAAAAGAGCGAACCTTGGTTTGGTCCCTTGTCTCGGGTATCAGCTGTCTGCCCTGATGCATCCCTGCATGGCTCACTCCTGTACGTCAAGGTTCATATGACACCGTATCACCCTGGTGGGCTGCTGTGGAGGACACAACAGAGCTGTTTCTATTCACAGCTGCTGCACATTGAAGAGCATCCCAGTAACATAATATATAATATAATAATATGGTCATTCTTCAAATGACCATATTATTATATATACTGGTATTTTCCAGTAATAAGAGGCAATTAGGGCATCTTGGTAAAGTTGTCACTTATAAATGCACTTTGTTCAGTTGCACTGATTGATCAGCTTAGTGAGAGCAATAGAATTAATTGAGTCAGAGGAGATGAATGGCTGTGCACTGATCATCCAGTGACTTTCAAACCATTGATTTGTCTCTTATCTGGGCTAATAAGATGCTGTTAGAGGACAGGGTGGCAGCGGTTATTCAGACCAAAGCCACTTAGTGCTTCCTGTTTCTTTGGCTGCAGCTGATTAAACCGATAACAACTCAATTATCAAACATAGGTAGCAGCAGGATAGTTCGTTAGTTTAAGCATTAGTAGCCGTTGTCAAAGCAGCAGTATTTATGTTGTATTATGGATAATTCTGCCCAGTGGCAATGTGACAAGGGTTTACATCCCAGCATGCATTGTGTCTGGGGTAACATTCTCCAGAAAGACTTTCTTCTTCTAATTTGAGGAAAGTTATGATGGAGGCTCGTTAAACCTGGAACTGTATTACGAGTAAGAAATAAACGTTGGGTATTGATATCAATGGATAATATAAATAAGCAGGTGTTGACTCAACTGAATGTTTTAAACGTGTCTACTTTGAACGTTTAAACCATTGTTAACGTTGTTAACCGTGAAACAAAAAAATGTGGTTCGACAAAACTAGTCATTTTACATTTTAATAAACCGAACAGAGGTATGATTCAACTTACAGTATTACTATTACGAGTATTAGTAGTTTCCTCAACTTGTGTTCATAATAAATCCATCATGTGTAAACTATCTGTTGGTGTTTTTTGATATCAGGACATATCTCGTATGTTTGATCAAGTGATCATGGTGCGTCTTCATGCCGGTCCTTCTGCAGCCCTTCTAAATAATCTGGGAGCTGAGACCCAGTCTTATCCTTGAGGCATGTCTATGCTTATTTTGCAAAGCAGCTGGAGCTTACGCAAGAATTGGTAGCTTTTTGGGCGCAGGTTAGGAGTGTGTGAAGCGAGGAGTGGCTTGTTCAAAACAACAATGGTGGCCTGCTGACGAGGGGAGCGTAGATGCTGCAATCGCATATTTCTTCATTGTAAGAAGAGCAAAACAGGAATTCTGTCGTTGGAAAAGTTGTTTTCACTCTTCTCTTCTCCTGACTGGTTTCGGCAAGAGTTTGATTTACCAACTGCTGGTCTGATTGGTTGACGTTAGCCACATGATGTGTCTATCACTCATCCAATTACCTGCCAAGTGCCTGCTCTCTTCCAAACAGTTATCAAGGACGGCTTCGATGGTTACGGGTAACAAACCATCTGCTGCATCAGGTCGATGCACGCTACTTGTGAATTGTAAGAATAAGGGCAAAATTAGAGAACACTACATCTTCCAAGGCCTAGTTAAGTGTGCCTGCAGCTGACGATGTGTCAGAGGTGAATTATGATTTGTCAATGTCGGCACATTTTCAAAGCAGAATAAATTCTCTTTTCATCTCGGTTGATTTCCTGTTAGTTTACACTATTCTCCTCATAGATTCATATTCTAGTGAAATCAAATCCTATAATCACCACGAGGCCACAGCAGTCTGCTTTCTGCATTCAAATACATTCACTGTAATTATACACTTCATCTCCTTCATGCATGGTCTGCTCGCCTTTAAAAGTCAGTTACAGGTGTTGAACTGATGGAAAGCATTGAAAGTAACTTCAGCCTTTTATCTGTTCACAATGCAACACAGGCAGCCATGACACGAGCCTAACCCACATAAATACCACGATTATCACTGCTGCCTCTCACAGCTCACCCGTCTGGTGATCGTCTGCTGTATCCATCATGCCTACTCAAACACAGGACTGCACACACACACCAGCACATACACACACACACACACACACACACACACACGTTTTCACATCTGTATCCATCATGCCTACTCAAACACAGGACTGCACACACACACCAGCACATACACACTCACACACACACACACACACACACACACACACACACACGTTTTCACATCTGTATCCATCATGCCTACTCAAACACAGGACTGCACACACACCAGCACATACACACACACACACACACACACACACACACGTTTTCACATCTGTATCCATCATGCCTACTCAAACACAGGACTGCACACACACACCAGCACATACACACTCACACACACACACACACACGTTTTCACATCTGTATCCATCATGCCTACTCAAACACAGGACTGCACACACACACCAGCACATACACACTCACACACACACACACACACACACGTTTTCACATCTGTATCCATCATGCCTACTCAAACACAGGACTGTACACACACCAGCACATACACACTCACACACTCACACACACACACACGCTCATACACATCTGTATCCATCACAGCAGTTCAAAGTGAGATTTAGTGCAGGGTAACCGCACTGTGGGCGAGTCCATATTAAATTGTCTACTGAAGCGGGCCAGGTTGTGTTTGGCAGCCTACCCATTCATCTACGCTGATGCCCTCTCTGCCTCCATCCATTGCATGAGCTGAAGGCGACTGGAGGTGGAGGACAGGGCCCAGCAGGAGAACATTCAGGGGGAGAGGAGAAACGAATGGAAGAGGAAAGGATTCTAAAAGGTAGACCGTGGAAGAGAGTAAATGATGATGATGGACTAAGTGGAAGAAATGATTTGTGGACTGTGACACCTAATGATGTGATTATTTCTTTTGTTCACTTTATGTGATTAACTATATTGTTCTTTCAACATTTGTCAGTGTTTTAAAGGAGCAGGCCCGCAGCTCCTCCTGTAAGAGCAATACGGAGAAAACACGAGGTAATGGAACGAAACGGCTCGCCGTGTACAGCACACAGCAGCAGCTGCATTAACAAGGCTCTCCAGTAATGAGCTGGAGGGGGGGCACACGCATGAGCGGACACACTCACTCACACACACACACACACACACACACACATGTGCTGAGACACTATCAGCATGCTCTCATTTTGCCATTAAGTGTTTGTTACTATGGCAACAGTGTGATTTATTTCCCAATTAAGAGTTAGTGAACTTGCTCACTTACGGCCAGTAATACCAAGCTGCACATAAATTACCTTCAGGCGTAAATCGGTCTGTTTGCTATTAAAAACAAAGGAATATCTCCATTTCTTATCTCCCAAACTAGTAAACTTCTGCATCAAGAGTTTACTTCTTCTTTGTGAGTTTATTGTACGACAACAAATATTCTTTCATAATTCGCTGTCACATCTAATTGGCAATTAATGTGCTCGCTAAAAAGGATGGAATTCAGCGGGCTTCACATCCAATAACGAGCCCTTTCATCCATCGAGCTGAAGATGAAGATAAACAACGCACGGAGGGACGAGCGCGTCGGCAGGCAGGTGGGAACGTAATGGAATCAATTAGGAAAACACTCATGATTTATATTATGTGTCGATAACAAAGAAAGCTTCATTTACTTTCTTTCACGCTCTTACTGATATCATTTGTTTGTAATGTTTATGCGATGATAACATATGAATCATATTCCCCTTTCAGACAAATGCATTGAGCAGCAGTGTTTGGTGGGAGTGTGTGTGTGTGTGTGTATAAAGCAGAAGTAATAGTTATTATTTCTTACTGTAAATTATGAATGCATTTGAGCAATGACTCATAAACATAAAGGGAGTTTCTGTCTGTATCTGGTGGAGGAGATAGTACTTTCTGTGTGTAATTTGTCTTCATGCTGACCTGAACATGTCTTGCATGTCTATCGGTGTGTGGACGTGAGAAGGAAAGAGCTTTGCTCGCCTGAGTTTGCAAACATTTGTCAAGCATTCTTCTGTAATGAACCCTCTGCTCTCCTCTCCCTCTCCTCCTCCTCCTCCTCGCTGCAGTGTTTTTGGGAACTGGAACTCGTCTGGCTCTTATTAATGTCGCCGGCATTCGCTTGGCTCTGCGTCTCTCTTTTCCTCTCCCCGGCCTCTTACAGCTTCATCCCACATTCTGCCCATGCCATCATCGCACACAGCTTCAACTGCAATTAGCTGTATCATCACGCATTCACGCACACGCACACACACACGCACACACGCACACACACGCACACACACACAGCATAAGCATCCAAGTCCAGATCTGTGTTCATAGCACCACTCTTCCCATCCTTCACCCCTGCAGTAAACACTGGAATGTCATATTCCTTCTATTGGGGCTTTTGTGTAAGTGTAATACTGACACACAGCTGTTGGTGTGTTTCCATATTTTACGAGTGGTTTTGACGGTCATTGTGGAGAACAGATTGTTGATGACGTTGCCTTCAGTTTATTCCTTTGGTGATTAGGTGGTGAGATAAAGTCCCACGTGAACACTGATCAAAGTTTGCCTCTGTTTGTGCGATGTGGTATGTTGGAAGGCAGCCATATTAGGATTGTGTACTGCACAGTGTTGATAAGTTCTATCTCTCTGTGCAATCTGATACCGTTGTTTGGCCTGCAAAGGCTTCGCATTGTCCCAGTATCTTATAGCTTCAGCATGAATCCTCCATCTGCATCTCTATCCCAGAATCCTGAAGATAAAGTCATTACCGTTTTCGCTTTTTCAATCTCTCCCTCTTTGCATGTTCCGAGATCACTCCTTTATCCCTCCCGTTCTATTTTTCATCACAATTTCATTCTCATTTCATACCCTCAAACACTCTTTAAACTTGGAAGAAATGAGACCAACGTCTCTTGGAGAGGAAAAAGAAACTAGGTCTGGGGTGATCTCCAGAAAGTTTCTGACGCGCGGGATCACCCTTAAGCTGGTGCTGAATGTTTCAGAGCAGGCTGGTCTCTCTGAGGGGGAGAAGACGGCTCTTGTGTCTGCTTGTCTGCCGGGGCTTTGGCGGTAGAGGAGAGGCAGCTACCTGTTCTGCTCTCCCCTCTCATCTTTTCACACTAATTAGAGGGAGCTGGGTTTAAACCTTCGTGGGGACACACAGGTGGGTGGGGTACAGTCATGTACATTCATCAAAGTGTTTCATGAAGATCCTGTTTTACTCTTAATGTGTCCAGAAACATGCTTTTAGGTCAACATTGTATTAATAGGAGACTGGTGAAATACAATGTGCCAACTCCATGAGCGTGTGTGTGCATGTGAATAGTGTGCGGTGCGGTGGCAAGGCACCGCAGGCGATCATAAGGAGGGGGCTTAGGCAGCGGGCTCTCTAGGCTTAATCACGCACGCATTTCAAAGGCGAGAATGCCAATTAAAAGTGAGAGGGCTCACTGTGGGCTTTAGGGCTGCCACTGCGAGGAGCAACACCTCAAATATGAAAATCGATCAGTTGCCCGGCTCCTGGTCGTGGGGAAGCGGTTTGCCAGCCAGCGATCCAAGAGGAGCGTCTGATAAATGCACAGGCTCGACCAGGCGGTTTAGCAGGGGCAAGGGGGGGGGGGGGGAAGACTGGCCGGGTCATGGAGAGAAGACAGAGATTTGTGAGTCATCAATCATCGTGTGTGTGTGTTGAGGATCAGAGGCCTGTGATCTCAACTTTACTCTAAAAGTAGGTGGAAAGGTAAGTGAGAGGGACTTTGATATATGAGGGGGATGAACTGCAGAGTGTCGGGATGACTCACTTTAATATTCTATGCAGCTTTCTGCTGATTTAATTAGATTTGTCATTCAGAGTCCCAATCAGACATGATTTGATACAATGAGAGGACGTATATATTCCACAGTGGTCAAGGTAAAGGAATAGTTTGACGTTCTGGGGAATATTCCTATTCGCTGTCTTGCAGAGAGTTAGATGACGGGATAGAAAGACTCATGTCTAACTGGAGCTACAGGAACTTCACATTGTTATACATCAGTACGAACCAGCGAATAATAATAATAATAATAATAATAAGGTGACATTTCTCTGCAGAAAGAAAGTTCCCTTTGATACTTAAATATATTCAGGCACCACTTGTATAATGTTTCTTAATTAGGAGTTTGAATGAAGGACTTTTACAAGTTATTTATTTATTTATAGGTTCTTTTACTCTTACTCCTCTAACTAACTTTCAGCAAGAAAGCAACAAATCACATTTTTAAAGTGAAGGTGCATTAATTTAATGGAGACATGAAACATAATCAACAGTTACAGAGGTTAGATTTCATAATGACGACTATAATAATTAAGTTTTTCTTTAATCCTGCATCAGAAAAACAATTACATTACAGTCATTGAGCAGACGCTTTTATCCAAAGCGACTAACAATTCAGATTATATCACATTCATACACCGTAGGCTCAGCAAGGGAGACATTTGGGGTGAAGTGTCTCGAGGACACATCGACATGCGACTAGCGGAGCCGGGGATTGAACCTCTGATCCTCTGATTGAAGGACTCTGCTCTCCACTTAGCCACCGCCGGCAATTAAAATGACATTGAGTCACAAACAATATACTTCATCACCGACATGTAAACATATTTAATTGTAAAGGGCATTCAATAAAGATAGTGAAATGGTTGCTATACACAGTGCAGCACTAATTGAAAAGCTTTAGAATGTATCTCTGAAGAACCGATGTTTCATTTCAATGTTGTGGGTGTTGTTGGTGGCGTGTGTCTCTTAACAGACAAGGCAAAGAACCACAGTGCTGTGGTCTAGCTCACTGCAGTGAACCACAGTGCTGTGGTCTAGCTCACTGTAGTGAACCACAGTGCTGTGGTCTACCTCACTGTAGTGAACCACAGTGCTGTGGTCTACCTCACTGCAGTGAACCACAGTGCTGTGGTCTACCTCACTGCAGTGAACCACAGTGCTGTGGTCTACGTCACTGTAGTGAACCACAGTGCTGTGGTCTACCTCACTGCAGTGAACCACAGTGCTGTGGTCTACCTCACTGTAGTGAACCCCAGTGCTGTGGTCTACCTCACTGCAGTGAACCCCAGTGCTGTGGTCTACCTCACTGCAGTGAACCCCAGTGCTGTGGTCTACCTCACTGCAGTGAACCACAGTGATGTGGTCTACCTCACTGCAGTGAACCCCAGTGCTGTGGTCTACCTCACTGTAGTGAAACGCACAGGCTGCACAGGAGCACAATGTCAAAGCCAGCATTTCTTGCCACCATCCACAGTAGAACTGCTGTAGGTCACACTCTGCCGAGGCACATTGAGTTGCCGTCCAATACCTTGTGATGTGTGTGTGACACCGTGTGGATGGAGATGTGTGTGTGAAGGCTGATATGCTCTGACAAGCTGATAACATATTTCTTGTCATATCGTTTGGCATCATTAACTAATAAAGATTGATTGCCCTTTGTTTCCCGTTAATGAATCTTTGTACTATTGCCCGGCTACTGTGGTGTGTGTGTGTGTGTGTGTGTTGTAATGGGAAAATATGTCATAGCCTTATTTTTGGGGTTAAAGAATGTAAGCTTTTTCTTTCTAGGCACCAAGCAGTGTGTTCTTATCACATTCAACTAAGTTTGTGTCCAGGTGGCTGCTATCTCTGTTAATCTTATTCTGGCATCTGTCTTTAAGGACGAAGACACAGAGGCTTTAATTGCGGTAATTTCCTCATGATGAGCTTTAGCTAAAGGGCATGAACCTCTACAGAACATATGATGTGATTGTAAAACAGGGGTAATCCGTCTCCAAAACCACTATGACTTAACTCATTGACCAGGTCATAGTGACTTCAAAGGGAGCATCTGGCTGAGTGTATCCATAGTTTATGGTGGGGCCATAAACCGCCTTCAGGTTATCAAAACAGGACAGTATGCTTTAGAGAAGTCATCTGTCTTGACGTGTTTTCTCATCCTGTCTGCTTTGTTTACCCTTGTTTACGAAGCGAGATAGCAGCTGTTTTCTCTGCTCTGTGGGTATAAATGCAGCATTCGTGTAGATGAAGTCAGGGGCACTCCTCAGTAGACTCTGCTTTTGCTGTCTGTTGAGAACTGTTTCTCGTCTTTGCTTGCAAGCAAATAAATTGACTATCTTTGATCTTTCATCAAGACTCTGTTTCATTTGACATTGATTTGATGAACACTTTAAACTCTTCTCCCGAACAGTTTTCAGAAATATTCCTTCACAGTGTGTGTGTGTGTGTGTGTGTGTGTGTGTGTGTGTGTGTGTGTGTGTGTGTGTGTGTGTGTGTGTGTGTGTGTGTGTGTAAAATAAAGACAGGAGAGAGACAAGGGAGTGTTTTTTAAAAGCTCACGGCTTTCCTATCCACAGATCAGACTCTGGCTGGATCCAACCTTCTCCCATGATGCTTTGCAGGCGGAAATCTTGGAAATACTCCAGGCGGTGGCTAAGAGATAGAGGGAGAATTTAATATAGGATGCGCAAAACTCTCACATACACACTTGCAGATTGATAGACACATATACTGCGTGTCTAATTGTGAGTGTAATTACATAGCCAGTGGTTTGATAATAGTTGACTCATCTAAAAAGTGAAAGTTGGCCTGTAAATACTTCGGCATCCAAACTTATTTTGGTCCGGCTGCAAAATACTAAAAAGAATCAAAGGGCAGTCCAACGGTTTCCCTCATGAAGATCAGTTTACTCATCGTGAGAAGTGTAGTCTGTGGAAACCTGCTGTACATGTCTGGCTCTATTCTCTGCTCTAACATGGTTGAACGATGTGAACATTTACCAACAAGGGGAAGTCTAACGAAAGAGACCGCAGAGTTGCATTAGGGGAAATGTAGGATCCAGTGTTTTTGGAGCACGAGCCACACGAGGGACGGAAAGATGTGATATCTCCTCTGCTGCTTTGCTTTTGACCACTCTCTTATACATTTGTCTTTCACAATCCCCCCAACTTAAAAGAAAAGTGCAATACCTGGACTACCCCTTCACAACAAAACACTACAACTATAAACACTGTCTGTGTACATGACCTCAAACAACTGCACTCATAGGAACCAGCATACTCACAAGTTGGGTTTCTGGCCTTCCACTGTCTCCTCCCTGGGGATGGGGTACAGAGCCTCATAGCTACGCTGCTCTCCTGAGCCATGAATAGCGTAGGAGTTCATCTTGTTGATGTTGGGAGGTAAGTACGACCAGGGGAGCAGAGCCTCACCCATCCACCGGTCCCCTGTGATCGTGGCGTTAAACACCATGGGCAGTTGTTGCTGGAGAAAGAAAGAAACAAGACAACAATAAGAACTACTCAAAAACCTAACTCAGAGGAACGCTGGCCCGCTCAATACCTCCCTCAACGTCTGCCTACCTGGAAGGCTTGGCCAACTCCCGACAGCAATAATATCAGGTGCTGTCCATGTCTAAGATGAAAGCACAGTTTGTATGTTTGTTTGATTTAACAAACTTATGGTCACATGGATGTTACAACACTTCAGCTCGGTACTTACGGACAAAACTCCACTTCCAGGTAGTTTTCTGTGGTACTGTCGAGGAAGAAGGACTCCACAACTGAAGAAGATAGACCACTGAGTCATATATCTTGAGTTATAATTTAACAACACTATGTAAAAGAATAACAGATACATATACTACATCAAGTAAGATATGAAGACAAGCCCACCGGCTAACATGCTCATTATCTCCCTGGACTATAATGGGGTAATAAGTAACATTAATGAGGTGAAATATGTGGGGCTCATTAACTGGAAATCGAACTTACTTCAGGTCAATTAGATAGGATTGTTATGACTCAACCTCGTTACAGGGTTTAATTGCTGTGTCACCATGATAATGATAACACAATCACTATTATGGCCTCATGAAGAGAGGTAGTCCGTAGCCTCATTGGACTATAATCTTAATTGTATAACACCTTTGAGACTTGTCTAAAATTGCATCATACTGATTAAATCCCTAAATCATGACAGCAGTAACAACGTTATTGGGGGCTGGGAAGCATAACAGCAACACCTGTACAATATAATCCCACCTGTTACAACAGGCCATACATGCAACCTTTTGTGAAATATGCTGACGTGCTTCCTTGCTGAGACCAGAGTTAGAGTTAGACGATGATAACGGAGATGGAGATGGAGCTAAGAGATGGTTAACTTAACAACCGCAACGACATCTAAATCTTGACAAGAAAGCGAATAAACAGTTAAAAGATGTTGAACTATCTCATCGCTAAGCAATGCACTCAAAGAACTTGATTACAATAAAGTTATACTATTAAAAATACTTTTATGTTATCAAATTAACTTTATATGTACCAATTCATCTTCAAATATTAATACTTTTTAAAAGAATACTTTTTAAAGATTCAACTTTTTTGCAATCACTTCATTTATGGCCATTCATTATGGATTTTCCTGTAAATCCTTCAAAGCTCTTGTTGCACGTCTAGGATGCGGTGTAGTGCACCACACACACACACACACACACACACACACACACACACACACACACACACACACACACACACACACAGCATCACCGGAGCTCCCACCTTCATAATTCCAGAGTCCAGGAAAGGGCTGACTGGGGGGAGCTGCAGGGGCTGCCGGGTCATTGAAGAAGGGACCAAACATCTCTATCTTCAGCCCTCCTTGCCCAGGAGACAAATTCACCCTGATGGGGTCATGATTCACAGGATCGCTGTCCCAAGTGTGCAGGATGGAAAACTGCATTTCCTTAAAAGGACTGAAAGGAACAAACGAATCAAGAGTCAGAATCTGCTGTGCAGCATGATCACACGGTGGAGAAACACAAACTTACAGAGATTCACAGCAGAGCAGAATGAGGATAAGTGTCAGACACTGGAGAGCACCAACTACCCCCATGCTGTCACAACTCCAGTGGGGTCAATTGTGCTCCAGCTGGGCTCTTTATGTCTTGATATACACCCAGCTCGGCTCCTTGTACAGTTTATTATCACATTAGGTCATTGAGAAATGCAGTTCTGTTACTCAATAACTTGTCAAGATAGTAAGGTTCACTTCCTGATATGGAAAAAAAAACTTACATGGTGTCCTTGTAGTTTAAGATTAGACCGTTCGATTCTTAATAACAAATCAAAGCATCGAGAGGACGTTGTTTACCATCAGAGATTCAGTAATCATGTGACCAGATGTGGCCGAGATTTGACGATATCGAGCACATCTTACGTTATATCAATGTTACCAGCAGAGCTCGAATGAAAACAATATCTATTTCCACTTGGTGGAAAAGTCCAACAAATACTCAAACTGAAAATAAAAGATCGTATTTTTTGAGTTGACTCAAACATATATCCGACTGAAGCTTCCTGACACAGCGTGGAACTGTTTCACCTTCCGGTCGTACACACGGAACTATTTCTGCGGTGCACATCTCCATTGCCATTGGCTGTTGTTTGTTTGCTTCAAACCGGACGGCGCAACCGAATAATAACGTAAACAATTGTGGTTTTGTGGAGTTTGTTCTGTAACCGGCAAGTGACAACTTTCTTTGCTATGGTTTTGTTTTTAAGTTAGGCATTTGTTCAACAGACCAGACCGTTCAGTTAGCGAGTTGTTTTTGTTTTAAGCTTAGCGTTAGCTGAGATTGATTAACTCAGCTAATGCTAGCTGCGCAAGGTAACGTGAATGCAAGCTACCTTATATTTACCAGCTTTGTGAATTCGTTAGCGGAGTGCATGCGTTTTGAGACACAGAACTTTTGCCTTGGAAACAGCAGTAGCATAACTAGTGCATCTGATTCAAAAATAACGTTAATGGTAAGTTTAAGTTACATGATCATGACGTTAAGGGTAGACACACACACACGTGATCGTTTCTAACTTGCCGATGCAAACTGTTGTGATTGCGTCTAGACGGCGCCTTCACCATGGAAGCAGAAGTTGAGTTTTTACGTGATCAAGGTAAGGACACATCAGGGAGGTTTTCAAAATAGCCCAGTGTTGTGGAGAAACTTCAGCTCCGAATAGTGTGTGTGTGTGCGCGCGTGTGTGTGTACATATTAATATATATATGTGTGTGTGTGTGCGTGTGCTCGTTTGTTTTCAGTCCACAGACTGAATTCTGCTCTCAGCCAGTATCAGTATGGACACCGCCCTCAGTCAACACCTTCTCTGGTAATAACTCTACAAAGTGACAACGTTTTGGCTCATTATTTGGTGTCTTCAGTGAACAACTTGTATTCAAATGACTTTTACTTTGTAGGGAAATTATTTGAAAAAATATAGCATGTATGTGCTGTCCTCACTAAAAGTTGTTTTAGTAAAACGTAGTTTTCGGCTATACAGCCAGCGTGACAATATATTTCCCAGCACTGTATCCTCCAAGGAACAGACAGATTGTTGTATTTGCAAGGTTTAATGGTGGAACATATGTAATATATTTGTAAAACTGAAAAAGAGCACAAACAATACAAAACGTAAGTGCCTTTGTAAGTACTGAATAATAGCTAGTACATCAGTATAAATGCTACTAACACAAACCAAAGACATATGAATATAAACATGTTAATATAGCTGGAAATAGTAACACACTTACGGATGAAGCCGATTTTGTGGACTTCTAGGCACAGGATTATATGGATTGAACACTGAGATAATGAGTCCATGGGCACACGGCACTTCTTGAACATCACTTCCTGACTATTTACATATATATATATATATATATATATATATATATATATATATACACTCTGACTGTTTACACTTCGCTCACTTCCTGTTCTGTGCAGCTATTCACAATCGCCTCTAGGTGTTGCTAAAGGACATATAAAATAACCAATACAATACAATGTTATGGGAATGTTGATTAAGGGAATGTTGATGACAGGATTATTTAGAAGTAGAACTGAACACTCCATGATGCTAACTCTCAACGCCGGCATCTCTGCTCACCAGGCTGAGGAGGCGAGACGGGCAGACTCTCCTTCACCCTGGATCACAGATAGAAGGTCCGGTGCAAAAATGAAAAGTCTTTATTGTGCGACAGTCAACATATTCTTGTTCCAAGTCAGAGTTATGAGGACAACAACCGTCTCTGGATATGTGCGCACTGGATAGCAAGTACGTTTTCTTACACAAGTGGCATGATTATCCATCTGTGTTACAGTATAATGGCTCCTCTGATAGTGGAGTATGATCGGCACATGGATGAAATGACTGAGCAGCTGCAGAAATACCAGGTGACACAACACGTAAACAGTGACACAAATTCAGTTCGTACAGTGAAATTAAATATTGTACGAACTTATTGAATATTGGTGCTTCATCTGTGGGAATACATACTGTTGATATTTACTACGGTAATGGATGAATTAGTATCGCTCTTGAAATGTGCTTAATTGAATAGTAGATGGCTCGGTGATCTCTTGACCTGACCGTACATCCTAGATATGAGTTTACTTTAATGAGTCATATATTTTTAGGGAAGCACCCTGATTATGAACACAAAATTCAGGAAAGCACAAATACGGAGACGGGAACAGCTTCTTCCTCTTCCCAGAGTCGGCCCTTATTGTTTTGGGGGTAAACATGCCGTGATTGACACAGCTGTGCATCAGCTATTTGTCTTCAAAACCATTCATATCATCGTGGCCACAAGATACAACGGACTGTATTAAGGTGGTAAGTATTTTGACGAATGAAGTAAATTCTGTATTTTCAAATATTCTTTTAACTATTTTAATTTGAAGGTATAATTCAGTATCGCCACCTTCACCCCTCTAACCTGCTAACATCTCCTTTTTAAATGATGCTATTGTGTCTCCAAAGTGAAATGAATAAAGGCTTATTCATTTCACTACAGATAAAGAGCGGGTAGGATAAACAAACTAGAGACACCACCTGTTCTGCTCTGCCTAACAAGGACGAATACCTTTTGAAGCCACACATTGAATCATATTCCTGCATTCATTAAAAAGATTATTTCCAAGGTATTTAATACTTTTTAAACTGGTGTATCACATATTAAAGTTTCTGAAACACTGGCTCGTCAGCCAGATGCTCGGCAGAAGGACTCGTACCGATTGGTTGCTTGTCATCAGCGAGCTGATTTATTCTGACTCTCAAACATTCCTGGACCTTGAAAATGATAACAATGTAAAATATGATTTGAGAGCAATTCAACAACTAAGAACAATGAAGGGATAACTTGGGCAGCCTTGGCAGATTGATCTGTGACACAGCTCTGCCTTCTTCATAGTGTTCTGACTGGTGATGGATGTCTTACCAAAGCCAGGAGTTTGACTTTAATATGAACTGATGCTCCACTTTGTCGAATGCCTTATCCATCCATCCATCCATATGAGAATCCCAAAACAAAGTCAAAGCATCTGATTCTGTGTATTCAGAGTCATCTATTAGTCCCTGAATAAGCTTCATTTATGATTTCTCTTTAACCGTTTCTTAAGCATCTGGCAAAGATGAGTGAGAAACTATGATTTATCCTCAGGTGCCCCGAGGTGTACGAGGTTGTCTTAACTGATTCCTAACACAGTGTTGGTCTCCTTGTTTATGTCAACAGGCGCTGATGTCGGACGTCAAAGTGAAGCTGGAGAGGGTTGTCAAGGAGAACGAAAGGTAGCAAAAGTTCCACTGGTTTTAAAGTTCAGAGAGTCGATACACAAGAGGAGATAACACACGGTCATTTATCACATCAGTCAACGTCCACCCAGCTGTTCTGCCGTGGCATGTACTCCTTAAAGAACGTAAGAAATGAACCGGCTGACTATCTACAGTCATTATACAGTTGAGTGGCTGGTTGTATTGTTCTGTGGTGACAGTGAGATAGTAGAGTAATAATGCTACTTCAGTTGTTACTTCTTTTTTTGTTGATAATCAAGGCATCGTGACCGTTCACGTTACAGACAAAGTGTTCTCAGTCGGCTGTAATTGAGGTTGTGGCATTATATTTGAAATCTCATTCGTTTTTAATATCACCCTCTACCTTTGCCAGGCTCCATGCAGAGCTCAGGGAGTCTGTGGAGAAGCAGCTTCAGGCCCTGCCGGTGGCTTCAGGAGTGGAGGGCAGCGTGCTGGCGGAGGAAGCTGTCGTCAGAAACCTCCACGAACAGGTCCAGCTGTGTGAACAGGTCAGTATGTGACTAGACACATACCGTATGTAGGTTATGGTCCCACTGTCTCACTGGGAGTTAGCTGAGAAGAACAACGTGTATGTGTTTATCTCTGTGCAGTAAGTTGTTCCTTCAAGGTGTGTTATAAACGAGTCAATGTAACTGCTGTCAGGCGTTCTGCTTGAATACTAAACTCACGCTGCAGGAGCACAAGCGGAGAAGAATCAGCACGGTGACCCAATAATGTGAGTGATTATTCACCTGATGTTTGGTCATACCCAGACAAAGTGGGGCTGGAATAGCAAAACCCCTAAATGCATTGAAATTCAACTTTTCATTTGTAAGACCTAGAATGTGATTTTACTTCTTCCTACAGTGACCGTCTTGCTTTAAATATCTACGTTACTCTCGCAGAGGGAAACGCTCGTCCTAGCTCTGTCAAAGGTTCCCGACATCTTCAAACTCTCATATGTCCGTGTTGTTCCTTGAGTGTTTTAAATGTGTAGCAATAAAAAACAAGACATCGCGTTTATTGAGTAGTTGACTCGTGCGTTGGAGTTGTTAACTGCCAACAGCAACAGCAGTTGGTCCCAGTAGCTCAACGCTGCATGGCCCTTTCATTTAGTGACTCGCTGACAAGATGCATAAAATAAGACTATTTTGGAGCAGTTCTCTTTTCCAGACTTTAGCTGTTGTCGGTGCTCTTAGTGTCTGTCCTCCGTGAGGTTATCGTGTCCTGGTTCAGTCCCTGAATGCACGGACGTGGATGCAACTCGTAGGAAGTGAGCAATTATTTCCTGCCACGCATCAATGCCTCCGAGCGTGTATCAACGTGCAGGTGTATTTCTGTGTGTACTTGTTCAGGAGCGGTTGCAGGCTATGGAGCTGTGGCAGACAACAGCCCAGGAGCTGGACCTCCTCCAGCAGACCCACCAGCAGACTGTCTCTGATGCACAGATCCACCACGTGCACGGACAGCAGCTGAAGGTTCAGTAGTTCCTCATAATCATGCAGGCCTTTTGCCGCTAGATGGAGCCATTATCATACAAAGGAGGTTAATTAGAGCAGCTTGGCCTCAGTTAATGCTTGATATAAGCAGTAATTACAAGCAGTTAACTTTTATTGAGTGCCTCTTTTTTTTTTCCCTGTCACAGGATCAGCTTGTTCAGTTCCAGCAGCACACACACAAACTTCAAGTGGCCAATCAGCAACTGGAATCAGTAAGTGATGGTTAATTAAAAGCTTGTTAAATGATGGCCTCCTAATTAGCCATGGGATCGAAATGCTGCACACCGCTTCGGAATTAACCCTGCTCTAATAATTCATCTTGTAACTAAGTGAATCGGTTTTCCAAATGACTGTGGTAGTTATCCAGAGCTGTCGTGTTGTATAATGGACTGTCCACTCGCTTGGTGATCGTCTAACTAGCACACACTGTTATGCACTAGTCTCTCTCTCGCCCACAGTCGCACATAAATACAGTCCGTCACCGTTTAGGCTCTCTTGAGACAGTCGTGCATATATTTATTTACATACATTACAAACCCATGAACACGCATACACATGCACGCCGTGTGCTTACTGAGGACAGCGTGCAGTGTGTGAGGAGAGGGTAATACTATATCCCTCTGATGCATGTTTGATGAGAGGGCTCACCCCGGACTCCCCCGTCTCCGACTCCTCACACAAGCAGCCGTCTTTACTCGCTGTATGTGAGAGCGATTGATTGGGACAGTTTGAAGAGAGATGTTTTTGGTGGTGGTTGTTTTTCGGGCTGTGTTTTGGAGTCATGCCACACAAATGGCAGTCTTGTCTCTCCTGCCACACACAGACGAACCAGCAGCTTCTGAAGACGGTGACGGAGCAGAGCACGGAGATGGAGGAGCTACACAGCCAGCTCAGGTGACTAAATACAGCAGGTATTTAGTCATTTATTATTTAGGGTATTTAGGGAATTAATTATTCGCTTTTTGTTGTTGAAAAGATTGATAGCCCTCTCACGTATGTACTTTAATATAAAGCTACAGCCAGCACCCACAGCTCTGTTCAAAGGTAATTAAATCCACGTGTGAACACCTCCAGTGATCACACGTTCACACGTTGCATCTCCTCTGCTTAATCCAAGGAGAAGGCGAATGCCTTTTTCCAAAAAACAACATTTTTTAATGATAACCAAATAAGGTATTCTATATATTCTGTAAATGCAAGATGTCAGTCCGGTTTCTACGTTGTTACACACGTGGACTCTTGATCCCTCTCTGTCCTCCTGCTGCAGGCGGGCCAAGGCCGAGCTGAGGACCGCCACGGCCAGAGAGGATGAGGTGACCAAACTGATGCAGAACATCCAGGAGCAGCTGCAGAGACGGGTGAGAGAAGAAAACAACTAAACGTACAGAATAAAAAATATTCTGCAGAAGAAAATAGTTTGTCCACCAAATGGGAAGGTTGTGAAGAAATACTTGATCAGGAATCTTAAAGGTGAACACCTCGATGTTATTTCTATGGCCTGGAAAAGTTCAATCAGTACTAGGAGAGACTGTAACCACATACTGGGAGCTGTCGGTGTCATCGATAACATCTTTCCCAACTCACTCTCTGGGGAGCTTCTTTGACTCTCTTAATGACACATTTCAGTTTTCGCACTCAAGTTTGGGGATTTTGGAGTCTTGGACCCGAAGAATCACATGTTTGATTCTTTGAATGTCCGTAGTTGCCCTTTAAGACTGAATACGCTTTGAAGTCGTTCTGACACATCGAAACAGAAGTTGATTTTGGTTCTTAATCAAAATAACGGTTATTGGGTCACTTTGGGCTGTAGTGGCCACCAATTGTCATTATTCGGGATATTGAACAAAAAAATGAATCCAGTTAATTAAAGTTTGTGTGTGTGTGTCTGTCTGTGGGGGTGTGTGTGTGTGTGTGTGTCTGTCTGTGGGAGTGTGTGTGTGCGTGCGTGTGTGTGTGTGTGTGTGTGTCTCTGTGGGGGTGGGGGTGTGTGCGTGCGTGTGTGTTTAGGAGGAAGATGTGTTGGAGGCTCAGGGCCGAGCGGACGCAGCAGACAGACGCCTCCAGCAGCTTCAGGCGGCCTTGAGCCAGCTGGAGGCCAGGTGAGCGCAAGTAACACCTTCCTTTGTCTGCAGAAGAGTTTCAATCATTCATGAAATGTATGCACCATTGTGAAATGTAAATTCCGATGGGGTGAGGAAATTGTATAAAATCTCACTAAAGTGTTGAGAATTTCAGCATATTTTACAAATGGCTCACTAGACACGATCACACCACCGTCTGTGAAACTGTTGCTGAGCTTCTGGAAGCAGTGAGATGTCAGAATATTGGGCAGTCGTGGAGTTTTACATCAAGATGACAGTTCCCTGTCTTTTCCCCTGCTGCTGCTGCTGCTGCTGCTCACTGGTTTCTCTCCTCTGCCAGACTGAAAGCTGCATCTCACGAGGCCGAGGCAGTTCGCAGAGATCAGACTGTGTGGGAGAGGAAGGTGGGGGAACTCCAGGCACATTGTACCACCCTAGAAGAGGAGAAATACGAGGCCCTGGCCAAAGTCCGAGAGAGAGTCCAGGTGGCTGAGGAGGCTGCGTTGCAGAAGGACCAGGTGACCGCAGTTGTTGTCTGTCTCCTTCCAATCTATCCCGTACCCGTTTTTTTGAAAATCCTTTTCAGCACTTCTCCCACTGACATGTGCAGCTGTGTCTCTGTGTGCTCTTCCTTCAGGCCCTGTTAAGAGAGAAGCAGAAGACGGAGGAGCTTCAGAATACAAAGGAGGCCATCAAACGGTTAATCCAGGATGCTGCAGTCCGCACCAGGAAAGAGGTGCGGAGTTACCGACTGTCTGTAGACGTTGGGATCGTAGTGAAACATGACATAATGTCAGCTGTGTGGATCAGGCTTATTTTACTCAACGCTCGTGATTTCATTTGCTCTTCGTACTAAAATCTGCTGTTCACATACCACATGTATTGCATCATTATTAAAAGCACCGGATGGTGTCAAGATATTTGGTGCCAACTCTATACTTAAATTATCAAAGAAATGAATATCTGTAAAAACTACAGCGACCCCAGACTTTCTGATTCATAATTAGCCCAACACGGAGGCACAGCCTCTAACTGCACTGATGTACGAAGCCAAAAGCAGAGCACTGCTCTCTGCCCTGCCTAACCTCAGCCAGGGACACGGTGATTAATGGCTCTTCCTCATCAAGCACTTAAACAGCTTGATCCTGTTAATGCAGCCGGGTGTGACTGCAGCACTGGCTGTCATCTTCGTCTCTGGCTAGACTTCAACAAGTGATGTTCTTTAAGAGAGTCGCTGTTCATGTGTTTGACTTGCTGTACATTAGAGACCTTCCCTAGAATTTGCCTTTTTAACTTGCGAGACATTTTCTTCTGGAGTTAGAGGTTGATGTTAAACATGGCAGCCACAGATAAAGTTGTTACCCTTCGTTTTCCATCCCCCTCATCTTCACTTGAGATAAGTATGTAGAATTAATCCCAAAACTGCTTCCATTGGTAGACCGACCTCAGACTTACCTGAGGTTTTAAGTACCACTCAGGCAGCTATGCAAAAGAAGTACCATGTAGTGCTAGCCACAACTTCTGCTCATAGAAAACCAAAAAAGAGCCCGTTAAGCTGAACTGTGCCTCACCATGCAGTGTAGCTGCAGCATTAGTACTGTGTGTGGTGCATTAATACTGTGTGTGGTGCATTAATACTGTATGTGGTGCATTAGTACTGTGTGTGGTGCATTAATACTGTGTGTGGTGCATTAATACTGTATGTGGTGCATTAGTACTGTATGTGGTGCATTAGTACTGTATGTGGTGCATTAGTACTGTGTGTGGTGCATTAATACTGTATGTGGTGCATTAGTACTGTGTGTGGTGCATTAGTACTGTGTGTGGTGCATTAATACTGTATGTGGTGCATTAGTACTGTGTGTGGTGCATTAATACTGTGTGTGGTGCATTAATACTGTATGTGGTGCATTAGTACTGTGTGTGGTGCATTAGTACTGTGTGTGGTGCATTAGTACTGTGTGTGGTGCATTAGTACTGTGTGTGGTGCATTAGTACTGTGTGTTGCATTAGTACTGTATGTGGTGCATTAGTACTGTGTGTGTTGCATTAGTACTGTGTGTGGTGCATTAGTACTGTATGTGGTGCATTAATACTGTGTGTGGTGCATTAGTACTGTGTGTGGTGCATTAGTACTGTGTGTGGTGCATTAGTACTGTGTGTGGTGCATTAGTACTGTGTGTGTGGTGCATTAGTACTGTGCGTGGTGCATTAGTACTGTGTGTGGTGCATTAGTACTGTGCGTGGTGCATTAGTACTGTGCGTGGTGCATTAGTACTGTGTGTGGTGCATTAGTACTGTGTGTGGTGCATTAGTACTGTGCGTGGTGCATTAGTACTGTGTGTGGTGCATTAGTACTGTGTGTGGTGCATTAGTACTGTGTGTGGTGCATTAGTACTGTGCGTGGTGCATTAGTACTGTGTGTGGTGCATTAGTACTGTGTGTGTGGTGCATTAGTACTGTGTGTGTGGTGCATTAGTACTGTGTGTGGTGCATTAGTACTGTGTGTGGTGCATTAGTACTGTGTGTGGTGCATTAGTACTGTGCGTGGTGCATTAGTACTGTGTGTGGTGCATTAGTACTGTGTGTGGTGCATTAGTACTGTGTGTGTGGTGCATTAGTACTGTGCGTGGTGCATTAGTACTGTGTGTGGTGCATTAGTACTGTGTGTGGTGCATTAGTACTGTGTGTGGTGCATTAGTACTGTGCGTGGTGCATTAGTACTGTGTGTGGTGCATTAGTACTGTGCGTGGTGCATTAGTACTGTGTGTGGTGCATTAGTACTGTGTGTGGTGCATTAGTACTGTGTGTGGTGCATTAGTACTGTGCGTGGTGCATTAGTACTGTGTGTGGTGCATTAGTACTGTGTGTGGTGCATTAGTACTGTGTGTGGTGCATTAGTACTGTGCGTGGTGCATTAGTACTGTGTGTGGTGCATTAGTACTGTGTGTGGTGCATTAGTACTGTGTGTGGTGCATTAGTACTGTGCGTGGTGCATTAGTACTGTGTGTGGTGCATTAGTACTGTGTGTGGTGCATTAGTACTGTGTGTGTTGCATTAGTACTGTGTGTGTGATGCATTAGTACTGTGTGCGTGGTGCATTAGTACTGTATGTGGTGCATTAGTACTGTATGTGGTGCATTAGTACTGTGTGTGGTGCATTAGTACTGTGTGTGGTGCCCACACAAGGACATGTGAACGAAAGAGACACATGCTGCAGATGGTTTCATGCTGTTCCACTGATGGACAGCTGGTGAAGAAATGCAGCAATATGTCAACAATGCCAGGGGAAAAGCATCACGCAAACATGGACGTAAACAATGAAGGTGTCGAGGACTTTCTCTTCAAATGCTTTATGAGGAATTAAAATGCATTCAACATAAGCTACGTAGGTGTCAAGGACACACACAGAATGATTGTGTTTTCCTTACCTTAGAATGAGCCGTTTATATCGACGGGTCCTCTTCACAGAGCCAGCTGCCTTCTTCCTACAGTAGCCCTGAATGGACAAACAGATGAGGCTATTTGCCTCCTCTTCATCGGTCTGATTGTTGCATCTTTAGTGTTAAAGGAAAATGCGTGGTTGATGCAATAGAAAACCTCATTCCTAAATATTTTGGTCCACACAAGAGACCTCTCACAGCCTCGGTGCGTCTGACTGGTGAGTTCCGGGTGATGTTAGTCGTTTGAATGTGCTGCCCAAACGTTCAACTGTTGAGTCCCCAACTCAAGTACCCTTTTTCCATCCAATAAAGGTTCCTGTCTGTTGGATATAATTGCAAAGCCATCGCACTGCCCGGATCCCAGTAGTCATGTGCACTGTCTTTCACAGGTGGATCATGTGCGTAAGCAGTGCAACGTTCAGATCCACCGGATGGCTGAGGAGCTGTCTGCACTGCAGCTGGTAAGAACTGAGCCTGTTCAAGACAAATCCCCTTCAGCATCACATTGAGACTCCACTTGTCTGCTCATGTGTTTCCTGTTTTTTTCATTCCGACTCTCTGTCTCTCCCGCCGCTCTGTAGGAGTGTGCAGATAAAGAGTCTCGGATTGCAAAGTCCCTGCGAGAGAGAGGAGCTGTAGAGGAGGAGCTGGAGAAGGTATCTTTTAAAATATCAGGGAAACCACAAGGAAGACGCTACCAAACTAAAGTCCCCAGTTCTGACAGTGTTTGAGTGCATGACTGTAAAGTAGTTTTTGTTTTAGGTTTATAAGGAGGGCAGGGCAGAGCCGGAGTTCAGGAAGATAGATGCCCTTCACCAGAGGTGTCTCGATGCAGAGAGGATGAAGGAAGACGTGAGCCTCACTCTGCACAGCACACAGAACAAACTGAAAAAGATGGAGATGGAGTAAGTGTAGCTTTGCATTGTATGTTTGCTCTTCACTAGTTCAAACTCCACATATTCTTGTCAGGAAGTGATGCGCTCCACCTTTGCTCCATTCCTGCTCACATCCTCACAGCAGCAGGGGGGGGGGGGGGGTGCCCTACGTGGCTCCCAATAGTGATGATATAAAAACTAAACTATTTAGTGCTCTTCCACGTCTCTCTCACGCTTTCCTTTCTTGATCCATCGGTGCTTGTGTAGCTACAGCGAGGAGCTGTTGCGGTGCCAGGAGGAAGTGCGGCGGCTGCAGGGCTGTCTGGCTGCAGCCCGGGACGACTGTGTCGGTGTGAGCGAGGAGCGGCTCCAGCTGCAACAGGAGAACTTGCAGCTCCGCAAGGAGATGGATGAGCTGCGCAAGGCCACCTCGCTGATCCAAAGGAAGGCCAAACAACAGGTAACCCAACGATAGATAGACAGGGAAGGAGGTGGAGGAAGAGGGGCTCGCTCGGGAAGCTATTACTGCAAGAAATACTTCGAAACTTAAGTTAAAAACCATAAAACAGTGATGATATAATAAATGTTGCAATACAACAAGTCATGCTTACGTAGTGATGCAGGCTAATATTATGCAATGACGTTTTTATTGTGCAAGCGTTTCCTCTTTCATCTACTGAACCAGCCAGGTGACCTTACACCACCTGACTGTGCTGCGCTCCCTCTAGCTCTCACAGATGGAGCAGGAGTACAACCTGAAGGAGCAGGGACTTGATGCACGCGTGCAAGAGCTGGAGGACAGCAGCCAAAGCTCCAGAGCTGACCTGACGCGCCTCCTCACAGCACAGCAGAAAAGTAGCCAGCGCTGGAAAGAAGAGGCTAAGAACCTTGTACAGGCCTTCGAGACTAAAATCACTGGCCTCAAGTAAGAACCTGCGAGGATAGATTTATCGTTAAGGGAAGGATGCAAAACATGCACTGAGAAATGTGCTTCAGGACTAAAACGCTGGCTGTAAAATCCTTAACAAAAGACCGGGAATATAATAGGCTGACTCTAACAATATGTCAGTGTGGTGTGTTCTCCTTGTGAAGCAATGTGGTGCACAGACAGGTTTCTGGTCAAATAAAAGCATAGAATGATAACCAGTCGAATGGAAACTAGTGGATTTCTGACAGACTGTGACAACAACACTGTTCTCATCCCAATATCTTTAAATGTACATCAATCTTTACCACAAAAAGTGCAATTCTATACTTTCTTCTGATACTGCCTGAGGATAGCACTGGATAAAGGACAAAGCAACAGCTGTACTGTATTGGAAATATTGTACATGTTGAAACATTTTTAAAAGAAAACGTGTAAATCATTTTTAAAAAGCTTTGTTAATGTTTCAGCTCTGTGATGAAATAGTTTCTATTTTACGTCTGTTTCAGAGCAGAGCTGACTCGGCAGAAGCATCGGTCCCACGAGCTGGAGATGCAGCTTGAATCTCAGCAGAACTCTGTTGTTGAGGTTTGTGTAACACACACATGCACACAAACAACCACACAGCACACGAGTAGCTGGTGGGAAAGGGAGATGAAATCATACCTGCAAACTTGTCACTTTTCGGTGAAATTCACCGTTTTGAATCAAAAATATATCATCCACGTGAATCGTGTAGATCCGTAGAGTAGACTCAGATTGGAGTGAGACGAGGAGATGATCTTCTCAATAGAACATCTTTGACATGTCGAGTCTTGGCCAATCAGCGTTCACACTGTTTACTGTGATGACCACAGCCAGTGGACCAACAGTCCCACGTTGCTCTCAAGAACCCTGAAGTAATGAGAGGGTTAAGGTGCCTGTACCTTCATTTCAGCGGGTTGCTAATGCAGAGGTGTGTATAGATCACAGATATTATTTTACTCTTGATAAACTACCTCAGCCAGAGTAGATTATCATTTTCATTTAAATAATTTTCAGAAAATTCTGGTCTAAAAAAAGAAAATGTATATATTTGTCCTGCATTGTAGGACGCCATCTTCTACATGTTTAACAGTGTGCTCAGCAGAATGCATTTTACTAGAAGCCTACAAGTGTCAGAAGTACCAAGCAGCGTCACAAAGACAGTAGTGAATTCATGCCGTCCATATGGACTTCAACACAATATTGGACTGTCAAACATCTACTAACTGTGTGTGTGTGTGTGTGTGCGTGTGTGTGTGTGTGTGTGTGTGTGTGTGTGTGTGTGTGTGTGTGTGTGTGTGTGTGTGTGTGTGTGTGTGTGTGTGTGTGTGTGTGTGTAGTATGAGAGGCAGCTAGCAGAGTATCAAGAGAAGACGAGCCGTCTTCAGAGACGACTGACACAAGCTGAACAAAAGGCAACTACTGCTACACAACAGGTAGTACTGTTCACCCTCACATGGAGAGAGGTGTATTTTCCAGTTTCTCATCTCATTTAACACTGACATCATTCATTTATTATGCTTTATATTTTTTTTTATTTCATTTTAACAGCTGAGTATGTTGGCGTCACAGCGAAGGAAAGCAGCCATGGTTGATCCAGAGACTTTATAACAGCGGCTGTCACTGTGCTATAGGAGCACAATGTGTGTTTAGAGCACGGTGTTGTTTTTATTAGTATCAACATTTGGCCAAAGACATAAGACAACAATGGTGTTGTCTGTGATCTGGTTATTTGAAGGCAGTGTGTTCTAATGTTGTGCACTAATGTGCCATGGATTGAATGTGTCTGATGTGTAACTACAAAATAAATACCTCCAAATACACCCTGGTCTTTGTTGTGTACACAGAAATACGGTGACATGTAAATCAATGCTTCGGGTCCCTCTATCTATGTGGCATGACTTTATTTTGTGGGGTTAAAAATATTACACCCCGTTTTTGGGGAGCCTGGGGGTCCCTGATGATATCAATCATAAATGTGTTGTCTGAGGGTTAACTGCTTCTTTGAGAAGAGAGTGATGTTGCTAGGATACGGTACACCTCGGCTCCGGGTCAGCAAACGGACCGTGCACAGCATTAGTTAACGTTATAACGTAGAAAACGTTTCTCCACATTAGTTATAGAAGACATACCAACACATTTCGACAGAGCTGAATATTTGATACGGTAGGCATGTTTGAATACCTCGAAGAGATTTTTAGCAACTTCAAAAAGTTTAACTTACGCTGTTTTATTCAGTTTTCACGTTATTTTAGATCGGTGACAAAACTCTTATTTCCAGGGCTGGTTATCGTTTCAAACGTTTCGATACTCGCGTTAAGTAACTTGACGTTACAAACGTTAACGTTAGTTATTAATAGAGGCAGATACAGTTGGCTGTGCCTTTTCCTTTGCGGTAACCACGGTGCACGATAAACAGTCTTGGGAATTTATTTACACTTTTGAAAATGATCTGTCAAGTATCCAGACAAAAAGGCAAAATATGACTTTAACTAACTTAACGTTACATATGAAGTTAGTTGTGAAAATAAAACAATTTGTCTGATAAAATAACCTTTTACTGACGTTACTACTTTACTAACGCCTCCGTCCTGCTGTCCCTCCACCGCCTCAGAGCCTGTAAGGACACATGGCCTCACAGGGCCCTGCATCTCCGAGGTCTGGTGGAAGACGGGGGTCCAGAGGTAGGCCCACCCAAGACGGGGCGCTTTAGGTTTTATGAAAATGTGTTGGTTGTCTCTGACGTGTTTTATTGTACAAACAAGCTCAAATTGTGGCAGCATATAACGTTAGCACGGACACTTCCAAGCTCAGCTGAAACGACTTTCCCGTCAGTTCACTTAACGTTAACTACAACCGTCAGTTGCCGGTTTTAAGCCTTTATTTTTTTGTAATTTATTTGACAAAATGTGATTATACATTAAAGTCCTTCAGAGTACGACTGTTCTTAGTTGTAATAGTTCGAGTTAAAATATTACGAATATTATAGCTAATTATTTTTGTTGAAGCTAGGCTAGGCTAGGCTAACGTCAGTTGGCACACTGCTTGAAGGTGTTTATCGTTGCCGTAGCAACAAGTGCCAACTGACATTAGCTTATGTTAGCTTAGTTTAATCAAAACGGTTAAACCAAGTACAACTACCAACAGTCGAACTCTCAAGGCCCCCCCCCTAAACCGTGGCAGCTGATCTCCCACAGGAAGAGCCACTGCTAGCAGCCGCTGGCACAACTTGAGCCAGCTCCACCTTGTTCATTCAGTGTCCGGGGTAAACTTAACTTGATTGACATCCTGTCCCAGAACGGCTGCAGCTCCCTGAACTACCGAGCGCCACCGCCATCTTCCCAAGGCCCCCAGTGGTTCAAAAGACACAGGTGAGACTTGGCAAAAATATGATCAAAGTGACAATATGAAATACCATCTCCTGCACATTCAATGTAGTATTTCCCATTTATTAATATAGAGTCTATCATCCTTCGCTCAGTCAAAAAGTATTTACGGTATGTAGATGTTGGACTTTTGTAATGTCACTTTCTTCGCCTTTATCTAGGCTGTGCTGAAAAGAAGATGGAAACAACCCAGCATGCACCACTTAAAGGACCGTGAGCGGATGTATTTTCCAGGCTGGGACACTCAGTTGCCGTCATCTCAACAAACAGAGCAGCCACACAGGCGGCGTGAGGAATTGCCTGTTCGCCTACCTTCTCTGATATCCAGGACCACGGTCAGCGACAGACATGTTTACAAAGAGCAGCCACACAGGCGGCGTGAGGAATTGCCTGTTCGCCTACCTTCTCTGATATCCAGGACCACGGTCAGCGACAGACATGTTTACAAAGAGCAGCCACACAGGCGGCGTGAGGAATTGCCTGTTCGCCTACCTTCTCTGATATCCAGGACCACGGTCAGCGACAGACATGTTTACAAAGAGCAGCCACACAGGCGGCGTGAGGAATTGCCTGTTCGCCTACCTTCTCTGATATCCAGGACCACGGTCAGCGACAGACATGTTTACAAAGAGCAGCCACACAGGCGGCGTGAGGAATTGCCTGTTCGCCTACCTTCTCTGAAATCCAGGACCACGGTCAGCGACAGACATGTTTACAAAGAGCAGCCACACAGGCGGCGTGAGGAATTGCCTGTTCGCCTACCTTCTCTGATATCCAGGACCACGGTCAGCGACAGACATGTTTACAAAGAGCAGCCACACAGGCGGCGTGAGGAATTGCCTGTTCGCCTACCTTCTCTGAAATCCAGGACCACGGTCAGCGACAGACATGTTTACAAAGAGCAGCCACACAGGCGGCGTGAGAAATTGCCTGTTCGCCTACCTTCTCTGAAATCCAGGACCACGGTCAGCGACAGACATGTTTACAAAGAGAATAAGCTTTGCTTGAAAAATATCCATATAGTGCATGATAGACAGATTCCTCAAAAGTATCAATACCTGGTGACAAAATGTAGTCTAACGTCAAAATGCTCTCGGATGAATGAGGCTCTTCAGGCAGAAGTTTTTGTTTAAGCCCCAATTAATTGTTCATTGACTTTGAATAAGCTCTGTGCAGGAATGTGGAGGAAATTAATTTGTCATTGTGTCTCTTCTCAGATGTCCCAGAATGTGGTGCCAACCCCTATTCCCCCCATTCTGCCCCTTTCTCTGAGGTACTTGACACTAGAGGATGTTGACACACCCAGCGAGCAATTGGAAGAGGAGGAATACTACTACTCCAAGCTGATCCGCATCCCCTTCTTTGCAAACTTCAAAATGTGGAAACCGTTTAACGTCTGGCGCACCAAAGTCCGTGCCAAGAAGTTTCATGTGGCCAGGAGGTTCCTCCAGAGCAGCTTGCTTATTGAGAGTCAGGTATATGCCAGTGTGTATATGAGGGCTGGATGTGCTCTTAATCTGTGCTAATGATCTTGAGTATGGAATTTCATTCTCTGTAAATATGTTCACTGAGCAAAACTCTTACAGATTTACAACATTGTCTTACTTAATTAACATTTGTATATGTGATACAGTCTCTAAATCCTGCACTGATGGACATCAGGAACATGTGTTATCAAATCAGTGACACAGACTTGTGTCACATGGAGAAAGAACACACTCACACACTGCAGGAGTTCCAGGACATCCTGAAGAAACAACTACAAGAGGTGCAATTGCTCATCGATACATAAATTGGTACAGATGTTTGACGTGTGCTTCCTCAGCTGCTCATTGCCCGTATGTGTTCATTATCATCAGGTGTTGAATGACTTGAGGAAGTTTCAAGAGCTGGTGAAGGAGGTGACAGTTTGTGCATGCCGAAACTACATGACGGAACTTGGAGCCGAAGCAAGTGCGTGCACGCTGAGCGTTTGGAGACACTGGAGTGTGCATGCCCCGACCATAATGTGAACAGGTTGATAGTGTGCTTTGTGTTTCACAGCTCGTTCTATGGAAGGGATTTTGTTTGATGAACAGAACAAAAAGTACCGGTAAGTCTTTATCTTTAATTCTCTTTGCTTTCTGTATCTAGTTGTGTAGCAGACATTCACAGGAAGCAGTTTCACATGTCACGGTCAAAAAACACAAGTGTACAAAATTAAATGAACAATGGCTGAATTCCAGTTCACTGTTATCGCTGACCTGGGCACTAAACCTGTCAAGCAGCAGTTGGTAATGTTATTAGTGACGCCGGTTGTTCTCCTTTGTGACGCATCCATCACATTAACCCAGTTGAGCCCTTCTCTGCCCCTCACCTACCCAGCTTCATCCGTCTTGTTGACTATATGGTTGCGAACACCATGCACATCATAGTTGTGAATACAGTGGCTGTGCTCCAAGAGCAGGTAGGTGGAACACCCAGCCGTGCCGCCATTCAGAGCTGGAGCCTGAGCTCTGAGGTTGACCCTCCTGAAGAAGAGATGAGTCAGAAGGTAGGCTATTGCTTCAGTGTTATTATTGGATTGTTTAAATTAAAACCATGGTAATCACTATATCCATCAAGCAGGTACAGACCAGTGTTGAGTTTTGGTTTTGGCTGGTGTGTGTGTGTCGTAGTCAGAAGCGTGCTGTGGTCAACCTCTGCTCTTCTGTGAGCTGATGCTGGACCTCAATGCTTTGACCTACCAACCCTCTGAGGAGGACGTTCAGGTTGGTCTTCCAAACTGTTACCAACTCTTACGTCTTACGCCATTTATGACCCATTTCATTCTCAGCGTCTCTTTGAATTACAGGAGACTTTAGCAGAGATCATTGGCTCATTTGTGAAAACAGTGATATCAATGAATACACTTCGAACAGACCCTGGAGACTATAAGGTAGTAAAAACAAGCCCTGATGTGAATATTCAGCGTTGTTCTGAATGTTAATGTGGTTAATATGTCAAACACATAAAGGTATTGCTGGACTTTACCCTGTAGTCAATCTTTGATAAAGTCAATGTGTGAGTTTCTATTTGCGATTGTTGACTTTCAGAAATTTGAACACGCAAATGAATATAATTCCTGTTTGGAATCAATCTTAGAGAAAGATAAGCAACTTCTGAGCTCCATGCAGGAAGTCAAGGTCAGTTTATTACTTTGCACAAGTTTCTATCTCTTGAGGTTGCACTTTGTACAGTACAGTACTGTGTATGTGTATGTAGAGTACTGTGTATGTATAGTATAGTCCTGTGTATGTAGAGTACTGTGTATGTAGAGTACTGTGTATGTGTATGTATAGTACTGTGTATGTATAGTACTGTGTATGTACAGTACTGTGTATGTACAGTACTGTGTATGTAGAGTACAGTACTGTGTATGTAGAGTACAGTACTGTGTATGTATAGTACTGTGCATGTATAGTATAGTACTGTGTATGTATAGTACTGTGTATGCATAGTACTGTGTATGTGTATGTACAGTACTGTGTATGTACAGTACTGTGTATGTGTATGTATAGTACTGTGTATGTATAGTACTGTGTATGTGTATGTATAGTACTGTGTATGTATAGTACTGTGTATGTGTATGTATAGTACTGTGTATGTATAGTACTGTGTATGTATAGTACTGACTTGTTTTCGCCCTCAGGAATCATTCCAATTTGCCTTTGACGCAGCAAAAGTGTACTTACACACATTTGAGCGTTTCCATCTGTTCTATAAAGAGAACGAGGGTCTGGATCTGGATGCAATGCGGCAAAAGGATCACGGTGATGCACTTTACATCAACATTGTTCTTGTTATAGATCCCACATCCAACACTAAGTTCTCATTCCTAAAACAGTGCGTAGGAGCCACACGACATGTCTCGGTCTGAGCCTCTGGTGAAGTCTAAAGAACAGTAAAAACACCTCGTAGCTTTCCTCTGGCTTATTATTAAAGAAACCTCATGGAGGCACATTCAGTGTTTCTCTCCTAAACGCATCAGTGAGGCTGTTTACATCTATTGTTTTCTTCTTCACTTCCTTTGTTGGGCACATTGCTACATTCCTTGATGTCGGTCACCCATTGGCTGTCAGCAGAATAGCATCAAACAGGCAGCAGGACTGTCTATCACATGATCTCCATGACAATTGGCCTGACGCGCATTCATGAGATGAACTAAATGTGGACCCATTGGTGAACAAATGGCTCCATATAGTGTACAGCGATCAGAACCTACACAGGGTGTATTATTTGGTCTTTAAACAACAGGTCCATGTTCCAAAGCATGGCAGAGGTTTGAGGAGACTTTTTACAATCAGAAATCTACTTCAAGGATCATTTATTGTCATTATGCACCATAGGGAAGCACAGCAAAATCTGCTGTGCATATTTTGCCAACTTGCAGAGGCAAGATTACAAACACGTGTTGCATTCATAAGCAGTGCTTTCAGAACAGGAAGCCCTGCTACAACCGTCCATTGCAGTTGGTTTCTTCATTTAGGGACCAGCGCTTGCATCTTTTAGTTGTGCATGTTTCACATCTTTCCATTTTCCTACAAAAGTGTAGGTATGTGTAAATAATGATCTCTGTTGTTGTAGCATAAGATATTGACACATAAGACTCTGGTCACGGTGTGTTTCTCTACTGTATGTCCATCTTAGTCAGATACAGAGCGTTGTGTTGTGCACCTCTGAGACTGTTTCAAGAAGGAAGAGGGATGATGGCAGATGAGGAAGTAGTTTCCAAAGACTTAGTGTAGATTATACATTATTGTCACAGTGTCTCATCTGTTCCAGCAAGGACAATTGTGTTTAACATTTCCCATATGATGTAAATGTGGACATATTCATGTCAATATCTTTGCATCTTCTAAGACTTGACTTGGTCACAGCAATAAAACAGCTCCAGACATTCAGCAAACAAACAAACCCAAATTGTAATTGGGAAGTAAAGCAGCAGAGTTCTTTAAACCGTTGGATGTTGACTGCTTTATCTCACAGATGTGTCCTTTTTTGGAAAAGCACTGGAGTTATACCACAGCGAGCTGAAGGAGGCCGCAGCCATCCCACAGAAAAAACGTCTTGGCTCACTGCTTGTGGACAAAACGCTGCTGAAAGAAAAGCTTGCGTCTTCCTCGCTCCGCTGCCTGGAGGTGAGGACGAGCAATGTGCAAACACATACTGCGCATTAGTTTATGGTTCAAGGGTTATGGAGCTTTTGATCATGATGAACAAGTAATTCAAACAGAGGGGCAGTGAGGCCATTCTGTATTCATACAATCTCACTGAAGTGAAAACATAAGCGAGGTCCAGGGCCTCGCTGAGTGAAGAGCTTGGGAGAAAATACTTTCTGATATTCAAATAGCGCTATTGCAAAGCTCTTGAAGGCATGTGGGAATCATTGTGCTCTGAATCTCTGCTCCAGGTCATCCACCAGATGCTTACCCAGCAGGCTAGGGTGAAGCTAGATGCTGTCATTGCCGAGGTTTGTGAAGTCGATTATCAACTAGAGTCCAGCCCCTCCACCACGGCTGAGTTAGCCAACTCCCTCACATTGTTGGATGGAATTTGGGAGCGGGTAAGACACACATTTAACATTAAAAGCAGTTTCTAGTGTTTTTAGCAAAATCATGAAAGTTCATTTGACATGATGTACTCAGTATCCTCTCTCCTCTTCTGTCCCCTCTTCTCACCTCTTCTCCTATTTGACTTTGTTCTACTACACTTTCTTTTTCTCCCTTTTACCAGATTGCGGTGATTGAAGCGGAACAGGAGACATTATGTCAGATGTACAGTCTGATTAACGTGTACTCAGTTCCCCGGCCAACTGAGGATCTGCTTCTTTTTGCCACCTTGCAACCCTCCGTTTACAAGATGTACTGCATCATCAGTGAAGCATTGCTGGAGAGGGGCTCCATCGTTGGCAAGCTGCACAGCTCCCTGAAGAAGGACATCAAGGAGCTGAACCGTGAGGTCATACAAACCAAGCTTAAGTCACTGGTGCGTGGATACCTTTGAATCATGTTTGGTTTACTCAGGGTGTGTCAATATGTTGTTGGTTTATTACTTGTTTATCTTGTGCTTTCTCATGCGTAGAATCCACAGCTCCTTGACATCAATGCAGATTCCTCCCAAGTGCGTCTGCTGCTGGAAGGCGTCCAGGTGTCCATAGACAAGCTGCAGGCCCAGGCCCACGTCCACACCTCCTACCAGGAGGAATTGAAGGTGCTGTCATTTTTAAGATCCTTCATTCAGAATGATTCTAAAAACATGTCCCAAGTCGAAACGATTCTATTTTGTTTTGAAAGACTCTAAAGCAGAAACTGTCATTTTATTTTAACTTTACCGGCAAACAAGCCAATTTACCCAAACGAGTTCCCACCCTCTACCTTCTGATGCATCAAGGTGGAGGTCACCCACTTTGACGCCCTGGAAGAGCTAAGTGCAGAGTTTAGGCTGAAGCAGCTGCTGTGGGACTCTCTGGAGGAATGGGACTCTTTGTCAGAGGGCTGGAGGCAGGTGAGTTGTACTCAACACACTGTATCTGAACGTATGCACAGACACATGTCAACAGCTCTTCCTCTCTTTTACCTTTGACTGTCCTTCCATATTCACCGTCCCCAGAGCACACTTGAGCAGCTGGACCTGCAGCAGATCAGCTCACAGGTCACAACATACAGCAAATACATCAAGCGGCTGGAAGAAGGCCTGCCGAGCAACAACATAGTGACAACTCTGAAGGAGAAGGTGGAAGTCACCAGACAGAGGGTGGGTAGGACACAGTGACTGATGTGTGTGTGTAGTGTGTGGCATAAACAACAAAGTGAATGTTGCCATAAACATCTTTTTGAAATGATGTGACAGTAAAATACATACTGCAGTAATTGACTGCAGCTTCATGTCTCTGTCTAAATGGTATTGATGTGTTCTCCTTCAGCTGCCTGTGATCACTGATCTCTGTAACCCAAGTGCGAAGTCAGAGCACTGGACGATGCTGGAGTCTGTTGCGGGGACCTCCCTGAACAGGAAGCATCTGACCTTGGCTGCTGTGGAGGCGTGCCACGTCTTCTCCTATGGCCCGAAGATACAGGAGGCGTGCTTCAAGGCTACATGAAGACCTTCTCTTGCTGTAGATGTTGCTGACGATTAAAACTATTACCAGGATCTTTCATTTCTTGTTCACTTTGGCGGTCCCTGTGGAAGAAAGCGGTAGTGTTTCTGAGGATAGAAGCACACAAGCTGCTTGTTCTTGATATCTTGTCTGTGTGGACGAACAGGACTAACACATCCCTTGACTTGTAGGTGTCAGGCAGTGGTGTATAGTAACGAAGTAGAAATACTTCGTTACTATACTTAAGTCGTTTTTTTGGCTATCTGTACTTTACTATTTATATTTCTGTTGACTTTTACTTTTACTTCACTACATTTTGCAAAGAAAACTGATACTTTTACTCCGATACATTTCCCCTGAAACCTTCATTACTCGCTACAAAATCAAATTTATCTTTAGAAACAAAATGAATCATGAGAGCAGCGTCGGGGACTGTGGTGGAACACAGACTGCAAGCAGCAGGTTTGGTGAATCAGTGGTCCTAGCAGCAAGTTAAATCATTGGTTAATCACGTAAATGCGCAATTGCAAACAAGTGCTCTCAAAGCCGCGGTGTTTTGATTCCCAGTGATGCTACATGCTATAAGCTAGCGAGCGACTACCTGAGTAGAATTCCACACAGGACGGGTGGGATGAGGAGAGGTGGATGGTCAAACAAACACTGGTGTTTCCTCCAGGAGGCCGCAGTTTCTGCCGTGTGTGAAACGAGAAGCCAATGTTGATTTATTTGTGACGTGACTTCCGTACTTAAGCAACGCCACTTCCGTAGATATTTTAACGCAAACCACGATCTTCTCCTAAACCTAACTAAGTAGTTTCATCGCCTAAACCTTAGTTGTTTCCTGTGAAGATGGAAGTTTATTTTGAAAAGACAGTATGCATGTAACAAGCGAAAACAGACTCATGTTGCAGGAAAAACGCACGAAAAATGAGGATTAACTTTTCGTAAGATATCAATAAAACGGGGATGAATTTATATCATTGTATAAAGAACGACATGAGAAGATCAATCTCATGTCTGTAAGTTAAATCAGCTATAATCACTCTTTTAAAGTGATTAGTGACTCGTCTAAAACATTTAAAACAGGAATAACTTCAATGGAATCATTCTATACACGGTAGCTTCTTTACATTCTAATTGAATGTAAAGAAGCTACATTGTAATACAATGTAACTTCTTTACATTCTAATAGAATTGTCTTTTGAAGATGAACAGGACATTTTTCAGTTTCAAGTAATAACTGGGTTGTTACTTTCGGTGTTGCTTTAGTATTGATCATGTTTTGATATTTGAGTCATGTTGTTCCTCCGATCAGATGGAGTTATGATGGCAGCAGTCGCCCAATTGCAGATTCAGCTTGAGCAAAACCTTTGTCTATTGTGTTCAAATCAGGCCCATAGGAGTTTACAAGGCAGCGTCCTTTCTCTAAACACTGACCTGATGCATCAAGTGGATATGTTTTGCTGAACATAATATTATGCATTTGTCCTCTACATCCTCTAGTCTAATGAGCAGACTTATAAACGCACTGTTACAACTCCTTCATAGTGTCATATTGCTTTTCGGAGAATTATGATGATAAGTTCATAGTAGATGCAAAAGTATACTTATGTACAATATATTATGGTGAACATTGTTGCTCCTGGATGGATCACAGCCAACCCAAGTGGCTCACTGGGTTAAGAGGTCGTCTGGGAACTGGAAGGTCAACGGTTCGATCCCAGACTGGGATGTGTCACGTGTCGAAGTGTATCTGAGCATTACACTGAACCCCTGGCTCCCTGGGCGCCGATCAATGGCAGCCCACTGCTCCCTATATACAGGGATGGGTCAAATTTCATGTGTAAAAAATGTATATGACAATAAAATCCTAACTTCCTTCAACACAGCTCATGTCCTTGGTCATGGTGGCCACAGCACTTAAAGGAATAAAATTCTGACCCTTCGCTTTTTTATTAACAGCATTTACTTGTACTTTTACTTTCAATACTTAAGTACATTTAATATCAGAAAATTACTTTTGATACTTAAGTACAATAAATATCAGATACTTTAAGACTTTTACTCAAGTAGTATTCTAATAGGTGACTTTTACTTTTACTGGAGTCATTTTCCAGTAAGGTATCTTTACTTTTACTCAAGTATGTATTTTGGGTACTTTATACACCACTGGTGTCAGGAGAGGCGTCAGTGAAGTCCATTTATACTAAGGAGCGTGGACTCTCTACCTTCCTGTCTGCTGAATATGATTTGATTTTAATCATGAGATTTGATGACTCATAGTGAATGACTCAGCAATTGCATCTTCGCATACAGAGAATTTAGCTATTTGTACATTTGCAAAGATGCTCTTTAGTATCATATAAAGCTGAATCCATATGTTTTCATAATTAACACTTGTGACCTTGAGTGCAGTGGGTGTGTCATCATAACTTTTGAGGATTTTATGGCTCGTGCCTCGTGGGGTGTTATGAGCTGATGGTTGTAACATGGTGTGATTTGGAGTCAGTGGACATGGGAGAAGCTGGCATTGGTAATAGCCAATTCAAACCAATCACCAGGTTTTGGTCTCTATTGATCCTTGCTGGTCTGGTCTGGAGTTGTCTACTATTCAGGTGTGAAACTTTAACTTCACCCTTTACCCTCTGCCCTCTCAATGAGCCAGGTGAAGGAGGTTTGGGGGAACACGGCGTTCACCGTGCTGTCTCACGGGGACTCGGAAGACGGCTCCGTCTTGGGGGGAACCGGATGATATCCAGGTGGCAACATGCCGCACACAGGCTTTTGTAGCACACTAGTAGTGTTTCAGTACTAACTGTGTGTGTTTTCATGTTGGTTTTACTGTGAAGGTGCTCCTGGATGACAGCATCATCTCTCTAGGCCGGGTGGCCTCTTCTCGCTACGTAGCTCCCATCAAACATGTGGTGAACATTCTGCTGGGAGAGCTGACCCACTTCAACCAAACACTGGTAACGCGTTTCAAAGAAAGGAACATGGTGATCCTTCCTTTGGCTCCCAGTGACTCTTCTCTCAGCTTCTCTCAAAGCAAAATGCAAATTGTGACTTTGAATTTGGTCTCAAATGTTACACAGTAGTGCTCCCTAGTGGCTGCAAACCAGATGACAACGTTCTTTTGCTCTGGTTGTATTGAATGAGTGCTATATTCTGGTTCATGTCAGGCAACACTAACAGTATTCTGGCACATATGATGATGAAATGATCTTTCTTGTTTTAACCCTCTGCCCCTCGCTCTCCTCTCCTGCCATCCTGCCAGGATGAGTGGCTTACATGCCAAAGGAACTGGCTTCATCTGGGGAGTATCTTCTTGGCCCCAGACATGGAGAGGCAGCTGCCTGCTCAGTCCAAGATGTTCTTCAAGGTGGACAAGTCTTGGAAGGAGATCATGGCAAAGGTCAAACTGAGGCCGAATGTCCTTCAAGCCGCCACACGGTCTCGTAGGTTTGATGGAAGAAGAAGATCAGAAGACATGTCCATGTGGAAGGGAAGGCAGATTCACACAACAATGTACTGTTCATGCTATGCAGATCTGTTGGAGACCTTTCAACACAACAACACTCTGCTGGATGAGATACAGAAGGGTCTGGAAAACTACCTGGAGTCCAAGAGAGTGATCTTCCCCAGGTACACACACACACACTTGGTGTGTTACATAGAACGTGGCTTTTACATCAAACTCCATATTCTGTTTTTTATCATCCTGTTGACTCGGACCTGGATGAAGAGATGAGATCAGGCACAGAGGTGGAAGACAGGACAGAAGTGAAGGAGAGCTCGGTGCGTCACAGACCAACGTATGAGCAGTAAATCATCTGAAAACAGAAAGAGAGACAAGGAGATAGAAATACAGAGACTCTGCAGACTCACTCAGTGAGACATTTGTTAAGGTTGTTTGTAGGGAAGCACGGTCGCCAGTATAGCTGCTGAGAACGTGTAACAGTATAATGTGACCTATACCCCCCCCCCCCCCCCCCCCCACTACAAGTATGTGCTTGAATCTCAATAAAGAGTCAACATGATGAGCTTCATGGAGTATCTGCTGTTTCTAATCAGATTTGTGTTCTGTTGTGCCCTTTCCCGGATTATCTGCACTGCTCTGTTGGATATTGATGACAGCTGCTCATCCGGGTTGAAACTGTGAATGAAGATACATCATTCGTGTTTTAACGTGTCCACCAAGGCATCCTGATAGGTAATGCGTTAACTTCCTATTTGTGTGCGCATATATACTGAAATACTTTTTATCACATCATTAAAGTCTGTAAAACAAACTCACCTGTTTAAAAAGATGTTTGCTGCCGTTTAGTGGTGATACTGTGTCATTACAGCCAAAAGCCCAACATGATTGGTCCACTCCATACAGGGCCTGATTAACCCTTCAGTACGGTGAACAAGGAGCACTCTTTTCATATGAGGTACTTATTATAGGCAGTGTATTACTCACAGTAGATGGCAGTCAGCACGCCCCCAGTTGTGAGAAACAGAGAGGAGTAAGTGCACGGGAGCAAAGCCGTGCACTGCTGTGGACACATCTGTAACAACAAGGCCCGCCTAAAACACCAGTTTAACGCGATACATAGAATATCTTCACTGCTTTGCCTTTGCCGTCAGATACTTTACAATTGGGAACTGAAGTTGTTATATTAATCTTTGCTCTCACAGGAGCATAGATAGATCTTCAGACTTCGATCACTCAGTTACTTTGTGTTATTGTGTGACTTTGGTGAATCTGAAGCAACCCTTTAAATAGCACAATCAAAATAAGCAATGAAGGCGGCAGACCAGCAGCTCCTGTGTTCTGCATGGTAAACAGAACTGGAAAAATGATGTGGTACATTTGATTTCTTTTAATTATCATCATCATTACAGCATTCACAGCTGGCTGCACAACATGATTGATAGACTGCATGTTGTTGCATGTAATCACAATGTTAAGCAAAACATGGATAATCAAATCATACTATAACCTGCTTATTGCTTTCATTCCTCTGCACTCCCGTGCATGCACCTCACAATGAATAACAAGTTGCATCAACACTACAGTTCAACGAGTCTTGACAAAATGAAAACCATCGTTCAGAACTACGAGAAAATGAATAAACACTGTGAATGTTTTTTTGAGCTTCATCATTAAGTCGCTGTCAGACAAGACAAAGTGAACAAGACGGAGCTGTTGGAGAGTATCCACGAGTCTGTGTGTGTTCATCAAGGTGTGCTGTAGAACATCTGCAGAGCAGGGGTGAAGATTAGGACAGTTCCCAGTATCGCCACTGTGAGGAAAGCCCACAAGAAGATCCTGTCTAACACCTGAGCCACGAACTTCCAGTCCTGAACAACCTGAGCGAGAGAGAGAGACAGAGAGAGAGACAGAGAGAGAGAGAGAGAGAGAGAGAGAGAGAGAGAGAGAGAGAGAGAGAGAGAGAGAGAGCGAGAGAGAGAGACAGAGACACAGAGAGATTAATTCAACAAATAATAAACTGTAACAGTTTAAACTAGAATTACTCCTCCACCTCTCAAATGTCATCAATTCATCATTTCATTCTAACAAACATTTGTATGAAATTGTCAAAATTAGGATATGAAATCTATATGTCCAAAACCAGGACCTTGACCTTTGTTTGAATTCGAATCAGTTTTGTGAAATATTTGATGAAATTCCCTCCAGGTGTCCCAGAAAACCCGAAAACACGATGCCTCAGGCCATGGCTGTCGCCGGCACAGAGGCATACAGAAGAGAACGTAAAACAAGCGCACACCTCTCGTATGAAATGCTCCTTTTTGATGTGGCGGCTGATGTAGCGAACTGAATTTGTGGCTTTCTCCAGCATGGCCAGCCAGGCTTGGTTCTCGTCCTCCTTCCCTGCGAGGGGGCCTCTCTGCTGACCGCCGCTGTGGCCAGGAGCCCCCCTCCTCCCCACACCTTTACGGGTCTTCGGCTCCGGGCTGCGCATCTCCATATCGGCGAAGTGGAATCTGAGGTAATTGACACTAACTGTTTTATTTTTTTTGCACATTTATCTTGTAATGTGTATTGGCAGATATTATAGGAAGAGTTAAACATTTCTGGAAATATATTTATTTGCTCTCTTGCCGAGAGTTAAATTGATACCACTCTCATGTCTGCATGCTAAATATGAAGCTGCCACCAGGAGACTGTTAGCTTAGCATAGAATAAAGCCTGGAAACAGGCATATCAGCTAGCCTGGCCCTGTCAAAAGGTAACAAAGATGGCTACCTCAAAAGGTTGTTAAGTAGCAAATTATATATTTTTGTTTGCTTTACCCAAACAAAAGGAAAATGTCAAAATGTCAAAACGACAATTTGCTTTTTTCCGAAGGCTGCATTTGTTGGCCAGGGCCAGTCACTTCTCTCTCTTATAGTTATGCTAAGCTACGCTAATCTTCTCCTCTAACTCTTGAACAGAAAGCAAATTAGCATTTTTCTCAAACGGTAGACTCATTCCTTAAACTGCAGTTGGTCCGATGTTACCTGTCAGTGTGGCCCCTCATACACAGCAACCTGGGCAGCCTCTGGAGGAACAGGCTCTTTACCCAGGGGGCCATGGGGTGGTAGGTGGCAGAGGAACGATGGTGGACGTTAATGACAAAGACGGTGACGATGATGGAAAAAGTGACGAAGATCATGATGAAGAGCAGGTATTCTCCAATCAGTGGGATCACCTGGGGACAAAAAGTTGTGAAGGTTACTGAATCAGTTTAACAGCTGACTGTTTGAACTATGTGTTATTTCGGCAGGAAGTAAGTCATGTCGATTAGTTTCTAGCGGTTTGTTAAATTACACATATTCACTGTGACTAAGAAAACAGCTGGGCAGCTCAGTCACAGTGGTGCAAGCAAAGTGCAAACATTATATTATATAGTGTTCATATGCTGATGTTTAATGGTTCTTAGTTTAGCATGTTAGCATTTTAACGTTTGCCAATTAACATGAAACATAAAGTACAGCTGAGGCTGATGGGAACTTCATTAGTTTTGCAGGTAATTGCTCGGAGACCAAATCTTGTCAAGATGGCCGAGATGAAAAGTTAACCACATTTATTTGAAGTTACCCTGTCGAGACAGCAATCCATCCAACGGCTGTCAAGATATTTCACTCACGAATAAAAATGTCAACTTCATGGAAACACTAAAGGTCCGGAAAAGAAATCACCGAAGTCAGAACGATTCATTGTTTCGAAACCATCAATGCCTTTGACTGTCTGGTGGCACGAGATGAGATGTCGGGATCACTGAAGTAATTTAAATACGTCCTCTACAGAACTATTGCCTGTTCAGTATTTTTTACGTTGAATTTTGGTATGATTTTATATAAAAGAATATGGCACAGTTGATAACGGCGGTCTGGAAAAGTCTGATTTTGGATGCAGTCATTGTATTTTGGAGCTCCGTCGGCTTCTATTGGACCGAGATGTAGCTGACGTCACCAGCTTCTTGCAGTAATTGAGTTGACATGCAGTTTAAGCTGCAGGTAATTGGGAGGGCTGTGTTGTGATCTGGACATGATGCAATTAAGATTACAATTAAGATAACTGAACACAGGAAAAAGTCAGATAGATTGAAAAATGAAAGCCCAGTAGAGACTTTAAGATGAACAAAGGCTTCGATGTAAACCCCCAGAGGAAACCCACCTTTGAAGATGAAGGGATGATTTCTTCTATGACAAGGAGGAACACAGTGAGCGACACCAGCACAGACGTGGAAAGTGACAGTTTCTCTCCTTCGTCGGATGGCAAATAAAACACCAGCACAGTTAGAAAGGAGAGGCCGAGGCATGGGATGATGAGAAAGAGGGTGTAGAACAAAGGCAATCTCTTGAGGATGAAGGAGTAGGTGAGAAACGGGTACCAGTACACCTCATCCCTCCTGCTTCCCCTTTGTCCTGTTGCATTCAGGATCTCCCACTCCCCGTTATCGAAGAAGTCTTTACGGTCCACATAGTGATCGACTAGGACCAGGTCCACCATGTTGCCATCGTAAGTCCAGGAGCCGAACTTCATGGAGCAGTTCTGACGGTCAAAGGGGAAGAAGGTGACGTCCATGGTGCAGGAGGATTTGTAGCTGGCTGGTGGAGTCCATGTTATGGTGCCATCCCAGCGCACGATGGCTTTGGTCATCAGGGAACCCTCAAAGCGACCGTCCGCACTGGGAGAAGATGAGAAGGACATAAGGTGGTCAGGAACATTAACACACACACCATTGTATTGTCTGATAAAGATATGATCTAAGATCAAATAGAGACTAGACACGGGACAATAATGACATACATATTACCCAGAAATCATCACTGCATATCTGTACGTGACAAAAATATCCAAAACACAAGTGATTATTCACTCAATTGAATAGCTCTTTATAGTTTAGTTTAGACTATTTTACAAAAAATAAATGTACACTATGGTGGAGATGACATATATGATTGCACCATTTTAAAGTAAATACTACATTTTTGATCACAGGTGTATTTTCTAGGTGGCAATCTCAATCACGCTAAAAGCCCATTCTTCAGTCGTCACATTGTTGGAGGGCCCGCTCTCTCTATGGGCCCCCTCACCCCACAGGCCCCAGTGCAACCTCACTGTCTATATGTACACCCCTGAGATGTTGAAAGGATATCCATAAGGAAAGGGACATTTATGTAAATGCATTAGAGTCATCAGGAAGTGCCTCGGGATGTGCTACTGATGTGCACAGAGTGCTGCATAACTCACTTTTCATACAGGACGATATCAGGCAGCCAAATCGTCTCTGAAGGCACTCTGATGGAGGTAATGCCCCCATAGTCATCTGGGTTCCACTTCAGCTTCACGTCAACCCACTCCTTTGAATACATAAATAACACTGCATGATAAGTAACATCATTTGACACTAGCCTTAAGAAAGCTTAAGAAGTCGTTAAGTGCAGCTTTTTCATTTCAGCACCATGGACAGCACCAGACTGTTAACTGCACAAAGCAAATGGAAACTATCTTTTTTTATTGTGTCGTTGTTTGCTTGTTGCCTTGTCAATGTCCATATCTGTTGTTGCTATAATGTTTTATTGTTGATCCCCTCAATGTGTGGACTTTATAACCAGGGCCTACCAAGAAGAATGGTTAAGGATTCTTTAAACAATCAACATAGGAGTAGAAGGTAATGTGCTCTAGTCTAAGCCAATCAGAGACAAGGAATTACCCTTCATCTGTCATATGTTGCATTTGTTTAGAACTCCTTACATTTAAATCAATGAATATCTGCAAAAGAACATATGTGATTTCATTTAGATGTTTCTGAATCAATGCTATTTGGGTATTTTTTAATATCTCCAGTTAACATGTTACAAGAACGTATCACTCTAACTAGAGCACTTTTAAATATCAGTCATAATTCACTTCTAGCAGTCTGATAAGTGCAGACACAGATTGTATGTCTCGTCACATTACTCTCATAGAAATATGTGTATATAAAAAAATACTTACATAACATTTGTTAACTATACATTAATTGTCTTTCAGTGAAATTATACACCAAAAATATGTGACATTAAAATCTTATATTGTCTACCACAGCATATTGCAGCTAATGAATCATACTACATGTTTATCAGACTGTTAAACTGAACTGATCACAGCCGATCCCCTCCAGTCATTGAGCACACTGAACAAATTCACACATGTTGAAATAGAACCTAACAATTTAAATATGCAGTTTTGGAGATAGCAGCATTGATTTGTACCTGCCAGAGCCAGACATTTGTAGTCATCAGTTGGTTCTTTTCATCCTGCAGGAAGACATGTTGTTCACTATTTATACATCTTTGTGGTGCTTAATATGAACGAGCAGAGCTGCTAATGAGAAGGTGATGAGCAAACCAGAATCTGGAAACAAAAGGTTGAGTGGGATGAAAAAAAGAACTTAGTGAAACAGAAATATATGTTATTTTAAATTGGATGATTGCTTCTCTTGCTTGCTGCTACGAAAGCACACTGAAAGAGCTCGAGGGTTAATTGCTTCAGGGTACATCGACAGAATTTAATGAGCGAGAGAAGCAAAAGATACTCAGTGACCAATATCACTGGCAATACTTAGGCACAGCTGCCTCATTTGTTCAATACGTATCTACATGTAAAGTACAAAGAACTAAAGAGGAAGGCACGGAGAGGAGCAAAAAGACAGGAATGACTTTCTGGAAGTCAGTAAGGTTTCAATATAAGCTGTTTGTGTACAGTGAAAGCCTTAAATAAACATAACAAGTTAAACTACAGGTGATAGAACATCGATGAGAGGCGCTGAGGCAAACCTGAGCACATAAACATCTACTCTGAATAGAAATGGATCTGAGGGGGTTTGTTTTCATTTAGCTAGAATACCACAAGATGGCAGTCTTCTAGATTTTAATTTTGCATGGCAGAATGTGACCTCTGTGGAGTTGTGGGAGCAGCTTTGTGTGTGTGTGTGTGTGTGTGTGCGTGTGTGTGTGTGTGTGTGTGTGTGTGTGTGTGTGTGTGTGTGTGTGTGTGTGTGTGTGTGTGTGCCCTTGTCTAAATAATAAATGCATCTGGTTCCTGTCAGCCTGATGGCCTCATTACTTCCTCTGCTACTATCAAAGACTACTTTGGACTCTTTTCACCTTTCTTCTTTACCCGTTTAAGTCCATCCGCTCCTCCTCCTCCTCCTCCTCCTCCTCCTCCTCATCCTCCTCATCCTCCTCATCCTCCTTGTTTATGCATGAACTTTAATCCTTAGTGTGACGTCTGTACTACACTTCCTCTGGTCACCTCATAGCCGTCCCTTTCCATCTCTCGCACTCCTAACCTGCCTTCCTTTCCCCTGGTTTCCTTTATCATTTCTTCTTAACAATAAATAGTAACGTTCTGTCCCGTCCTAAACAGATGATCAGCTTCGAACCACATGTATTTTAATGGACTTCTTTCTATAGCTTCCCATGAATCTTTCTTCTTATTCTTATGTGTCTTACTGATGGTCAGCTTCACTTCCTCCCTTCCGTTCCTCTCTCATTACAAAAACAGAACCATTCTATCCTGAGACACTGGAACAGGATTTTATTAACCATGTTACATAAAGCAATGATGTTTATTTTGCGGGGAGCTTCCTCACCAGGTCCACACAGAGGCTGTTTGCTGTTAATCTGCTGGAAGCAGGAGAGCCTCTATGTCTGCTTCTACTTTACTCAAGGGAGCTCAGGATGTGATCAATGCTGAATCACATCTATCTAATATTAATATAACACATAATGTATGGCATGGACAGAGCCAGAGCTACCATTCAGGAAGATGAGCTCATGTCCTCAGCCTTCTGTCTTATTTGTCTTTCTGATTGGCTTCCAAAGGTCAGCCGGACGATATTGATTTCCCTTCTTTTCTTCTGCCTCTGTCAATTGTACTAAAATGCAAAGTAATCTCAAAGGCTGCATACAAATGAGACGGAGAATCAAAATCTCCACACAAATAAAAACATCTTTGAGAGAATTCCCAACAGAAATGTCCGAATCCTTTTTATTCACTTTCACTTTGTTGTCTGTTTCCTATAAACGTACTCAAACGTTCTCATCTCATTTGACTACCTCAACAGCCTTAAAGATGACCAGAGAGTGGAAACAGAGAAATATGATCAGGTAGTATTCCTGCAGGGAAACAGGACATGAGAACGCAGCGTGTTCTTCTACAGCCTCCTGTGTGTTTGCGTATCCAGGTGTTGTTTCCTCACCACATCAACCAGCTGTGAGATCTTGAGTCCAAAGCACACAGTGATGGTGTCGTTCGAGTGATGGACAGGCCGCACCCACTTCTGGTAACCCCTGAAAAGGTTCCTCAACAAGGAATCCTCCATCTCGGCCAGCGACACAAAGTCTTCCTGCGCTGGAAGAAGCCAGAGAGGAAAGTAGAGATGAAGACAACACAGAGAAGAAACAAGGTTGTGTCGCTATAGCCCATATGTGTTGTTGGAGGAGTAGCCTGCTCCATAAAGTAAACCAAACGTGTGAGTCAGTAGCTGCCATGCTGTTGGTTTGAGCTGTGAGGGAATTGTCTTGCTGAGCAACCTGGATCTCAGCAAATAGAATAATTAGATAAATGTTGTTGTTTTTCACATATTTACTTTAGTTTTTTTGTTTTTTCAAAGGCTGCTCTGACCTTTTATGGGTGCTGAGATGAAAAGCATGGGATTCTGCAACAACACGGAACAGCGGTGACTCGTCCGTCGCCATAGACAACATTGTGGGAGTGACATAGTTCATCGGATGTTGTGTCTTCTTCGTCCTTGTATGTGTGTATCAGGTAAAGACTGTAATATACCGTATACCGGTACACCACCCACCCCGAGTCTGGACCAAAGTGGTGAACTGACTGATCAACCAACAGACCGACATTGTCATACCCAGAGCCATGCCACTAAATATGGACAAAGCAAGACATTTAAGAACGCTATCTTGGACTTCTTTTGCATGTGTGTAATATTCATGAACACAGAAATATGTGTGTGTATACATGTCAGCTATTTCTTACATGTTTAAGAACATACAAAGACACAGTCGTGCATGAACAAAGTGAACCTCCCCAGAGTCTCAAAAGCAAGCGGAGGGGAAAATGAAGTCAGGCACACACACACACTGTCAGCCCTGGACTGACAGCTGGCCATGGCTGAGTGAATGCACCGAAGCTCCCAAGGCTGACAAAATGATCATGCTGACATGATCACCTCAGACAGAACAATTGCCAGGGGAGACAAGCTGAGCTCAGAGCGCTCTGTGCAGCCAGGCACAAGACATAATAGTCAGAGTGACGCTCACTCTGAGCAGGAGACAGAGAAGGAACACTGCCTTCACTTCATCAGCCACCTGGTCAAGAGCAGACAGCTGGGAGATACCAGGTCTCTCCGATAGACAAGCACAGAAAACACACTTTAATTCAGTTTGGTTTGCCTCAGTTACATTATCAGAGACTCCTCAGTGGCTTAAAGTTTGCATACTTAATTCTACTGACAGCCAGCATGCTGATCAGCTATATGTCCTGTCAAACTGTCCTTGAGCAAGGCATTGCACCGCTTCCCTGTTACACATTATAACTCATGGAAGATGCGGACGACAGCAGCATTTGCCGCTCTGCATTATTTGGTATTACTGCCAATGGTAGTGTTGCACCAGAGACGACGGCTGATAGACAGAAAAGAGAAGTTTGAATCAATAGCCTCTCAAACAAGGGGAATGCAGCAGAGGCCTGGAGAGAGCTGATAAGGGAAGGAGTGAGACGGAGTGACCCAGCAATTCCCTCCAGTAGCTGAGAGAAACAGAAGAAGGGGGTAGAGGTTGGAACAGGAGGAGAAGATAACTGGGGCAAGGGGAATAAGAACCGACAGCAACACAGAGAGCAAGTTGACAGCAAATTCCCTTTTCAGCTTGTTTCTTAACACAAGGTTGTTACTGCGCAAGCAAATCCCGCTCATCTGACATGCTACAGAGATTACACGCTACATGCTACAGAGATTACACGCTACATGCTACAGAGATTACATGCTACATGCTACAGAGATTACATGCTACATGCTACAGAGATTCCACGCTACATGCTACAGAGATTACATGCTACATGCTACAGAGATTACACGCTACATGCTACAGAGATTACACGCTACATGCTACAGAGATTACACGCTACATGCTACAGAGATTACACGTTACATGCTACAGAGATTACACGCTACATGCTACAGAGATTACATGCTACATGCTACAGAGATTACACGCTACATGCTACAGAGATTACATGCTACATGCTACAGAGATTACACGCTACATGCTACAGAGATTACATGCTACATGCTACAGAGATTACACGCTACATGCTACAGAGATTACTTAATACACTTGATTCTGCTGTAGTTCAATATTTAGTTTAGGGGTTGATTCTAACTTCATCTATTTATCTGTCCCTGCATTTACACATTCATTATCCACAACAATCGTACAATAGCTGTATGATTATCTGTCTGTATTTCTTGTTTAAATTCACTTAAAGGAGCTATTTGAAGGATGAAACTTAAGGGTTCAAGCTTTAGGATTGCTAACAACCCAACAGCATGAAGGACATCCTAAAAAAAGCACACACGTTTGTATTACACCCTCCAACATGTGATGGCCTATTATTATGAAACAGTGTAAATGTTGACACATAATTATGATTCACATTATTTGTCTGTCAAATAAGTTTGGTCAATTCATTTTTGTTTTAGTATAGTTGTAGTCTAATTTTTGTCATGCATTTTTATTTTTCTGTCACACGCAGTATTTTGTTCACACACACACACACACACACACACACACACACACACACACACACACACACACACACACACACACACACACACACACACACACACACACACACACAGTGTCTATGTCACTCTGCTCTGCAGTAAAATAACCACTCAGTCAACCCACTTATCATTTGGATCTGTAGAACAGAGCCTCTCTCGTTCCTGCAGCGTGAGGCCTGATGCAGTCTGTCTCTGTGTTGCTGCTTCTTGTTCTCAGTGGATTGTGGATGAAACTCAGTTTCTTCAAAGAACCGGTAGCTCAATGGATTTGAATCCACAGACATTACTTGTTAGATCACTTCATTGTTGGTTTGTTTTGTATCAATAGTTTCTACTAGTTAGTACGGTAAGACAAACATGTGTGTGTGTTTTCCAACACATGTGCATGTGCAACCTTGTCTCCTACAAATAGTGTAAAAGTAAACTGCATTCTCAGTTATGCTTCAAGGGAAACATATAATACAGTTGCAGTTTTAAACATGTGGTTAATGTTGAAACGAGAGGGTGTGTGTGCATTGACACAAATGAGCCCTTATATTATATTCCCTGTCTTTAGTCTACTCCTGCTGTTCAGACTCAGATTACCTCCCATTGCATCAGATCCCCTGTGAAGCACAGTTTGTAAGGGCTTGAAATGGCCCAACAGAACGATCAGTCTTCCGCTCTACCATCTCTACAGGAAGCAGCTCTGTCTCAAGATCAGCAGCAAGAAAAACACAAGGGGCCAAACTAGTGAAACACCACCGGGATGATTCCTCCACAAGAGCCGGCTCCCTCCCTCAGAGACTGATTGACTCTGTGTGTGTGTGTGTGTGTGTGTGTGTGTGTGTGTGTGTGTGTGTGTGTGTGTGTGTGTGTTTGTGTAAAAGTAAGACTACAGCGTGCTGATTATTGACGCAGGCTAGCCCAGCATTCAAACAAACACCCTGACATCTCCTCAATCTAAATCCGTACCACTGACACAGTGGTACGGTCCCCTTGTCCCACCATCTGTTCACTGTGGAACCAGTAGGATCTCCATTGAGGGGGAAGGATGGGAGGAACAGAGGGGAGCTATTTCCTTTTCTTCACACTGCTGCAAAAGGAAGTGTGTTTTACTTCTCATTGATTTCTAATGAGATGCTTCCAGACCTTTGGAAAAGGCAAGACAAGAATCAAGAGAGAGCTGAGCCACTGCTCACAATGCAACAGCTTTACCCATAATACAACAGGGCATTCATCTCTGGGGGACGTTATTATGAATCCCACTGCTTTCCTTTTAGCACTCAAGCACTCCGATTGGCCAGGCGCCCATGCTGTACGAGATACCGGTAACCTGATTTGTTAAGGTCCTATCCTGACCTTAATTACTCACGGTCAACGTCCAACCTTAACCAATCATCTCTACCTAAACTACTTACACAGGGCAGGTCAAGAAAGGAGTGGATTCATAATTATGACTCTGGTTGAGCCGAGACCTTTCACAATGGTTAACCCCATCCGTCATAATGCCCTTGCATGTACGTGTGTATGAGCATGCCAGACATGTCAGTTCACACACAGTCATTGGATGTCAAAGATACTCAGCATCACATGACCAGAGGTGCTGGATTACCGCACACAGCCTACACCTGCTGTTTCCATTGGAGCTACTTTAAAATAAATAGTTCCTGGAGACTGTTGTCAGCAAGGTATCTGGAATACATGCAGAATAACTGGGACATTATTTCTGTAAAGATATGTTGTGTTTGAAATTTCCATTCATCTTTATTTACTTTTATTTAGACACCATACATGTTGGAAACCAATATTTGAAAACCTGGACAAATAAAACCCGAGATATCTGCACGATGCTTGAAGGAAGTGAGAATTTAAAAAAAACAATTGTAATTTGGGTGAAGTGAACATTTCAAATCTAAGCATGAGTTCAGTGCCAGTTTAAAATGTGATTCCTCATTAACTTTACCACTGAGGCTGATTAATGGTCGCTGATGATGAATTAATCGCTTTCATCAACTTGTCATTAATTCTCCCTCCTGCTCCCTGTCACTAGCTCACAGACACAGTGAGAGAGATGTAGGCCTATATGTGTTGCAAGAGTCACTCCATCTCGAGATTAAGGGATGTAAATGATGTACCATAAACTGATAGCAACACACACACACACACACAACACAGTAAGAAAGAAGAGAGAGAAGACTATGTACCACAGTGACACACTATCTGATTCCTTACTTTTCATAACACCATACCTGAGCAGCTTTATTATTTTAGGGAATTCTTTCCCATTCATTTCAATGTGTTTCATTGTCCCATATTGTTCTCTTGCAGCGTGATAACGCTCAGTCATACGTCCCAAGGGGGCGCTGCGCTCCCGTTCTTTAATAAATAATGACGCGCTCCTCTCACCTGACCCCATCGTTTTGTCCCGCTGCTCGATTCAAAGTGCAGTCACACTTGATTATTAATATCACTGCCTGTTTGTAAAACAGTTTCCAAATTAAGGATAATTGGGGAGGATGGAACACATGAGCCAATCACGCTGCTGGGTTGAGTGTGAGGGGATGTTGTGTGTTGATCACGCAACACGCAACACGATCCCAAATGCTGACCAAAAACACCCACATTGGTGAATGTTGTGTCTCAAGTCAATTTACATTTAGTTTAGAAAAATAAGACGAAACATTAGCTCGGCTTCAACAGTTAAACTGTGTTCTTACCTTCCATCGTAGCCTCCCCGAGAGCGAGGGACCAGCACAGCACCGCGACCGCAAACTTCATGCTCCCTCTTATCATCTACAACACCGGTTGGTTGTATCCAGCGCGAATATCAAATCATTTTACTGTTCACACAGTCCTGCAGTGCGCACCTCAACATCTGAGTGGGACACGGTCCGCCTTCACAATGCTGAGCAGCAACA